>JAJPUD010003720.1:11439-193656 GCA_023553655.1 Myrmecobius fasciatus
CTAGAACCAGACAGTGCTCTAAAAGCTCCCAGAATTGTGCCAACAGGCACCCAGACCAAGGCAGTGTTCTAAAAGCAACAAGAATTGTGCCAACAGGCACCCAGACCCAGATAGTGCTCTAAAAGCACCCAGAATTGTGCCAACGCACCCAGAACCAGACAGTGCTCTAAAAGCAACCAGAATTGTACCAACAGGCACCCAGACCCAGATAGGGCTCTAAAAGCAACCAGAATTGTGCCAACAGGTACCCAGAACCAGATTGTGCTCTAAAAGCACACAGAATTGTGCCAACAAGCACCCAGAAGCAGACAGTGCTCTAAAAGCACTCAGAATTGTGCCAACAGGCACCCAGAACCAGATGATATTGCAAAGCGTCCCACCAATATCTCCCCGGTCAAATGTAAGATAAAACTGGTTTCAAGTAGCTCGTCAACCCCAGTCTCAATTTTTCATATTCTTATTCAAGGGATAAACAGTGTGTCAACATTGGGACAGACAGACAGGCAGAACTTGCCCTACAGGGATTTCAGACTCTTCTACGGCCAGATGGAGGTGTCCTCCCTGAGCTCTTGCTGCTGCTGAAACTACTCTCTTTGTGGGACTCTGGAACGAGCCAGAGTTGGCCTTCCCTAAAAATCCCAGGTCCAATTGCTTCAAGGCTCTAAAAGGAGACCTGCTAGTCTCCAATGTGCAATACTACTCTCAGATCTCCTATCTCACTAGGGCCTCCCAATGTAATGCTCTAGGAAAAACTGAGGCAATATCATACATTGGAAATTAGGTAATATTTTATTAATGGAGAGGTAAGACTAGCCGACTGAATAGGACTATTGTCTCAAAGTATTCAGTACTCTATTGAGGGGTATCAAGGATTTTATAAGGTTCCATAGCTCAGGGGAACAAAGAGCTCACGGAGCAGAAGGAGGGGTTGGACACTGAGGGGATTGGAGTTCCAGGAAAGGACTGTCAATTCAGTTCTGACAGGTTGGGGGTACAGAGGAAGGATCATAAATTGTGATAAGTTTGGGAAGAAGCTAGGAGATATTAAATCTGGGGCCATAAAGATAAGGGGCATGTCTAGGTGTTTGAGATGGGCCATCTGGAGGTTTTATGACTCTTTGGAATGCTAGCCCAATTATTCCTGATGGTCAGAAGTGGGGGGGATCGCTACTGAGGCAGAACAATTAAGGGAAACTGAGACAGGAGAACTGTGGCACAACATTGTAGAAGAACTTCTCAAGGAATTTAGCCAAAAAGGAAGAAGAGAAATAAGGAGAAAGGAAATGGAGGAGGGAAAGACATTGAAGGGGGAGATAAAAAAGGACAGGGAGAGACTTAGCTCACTTAATTTAAGTACACAAGTAGAAATCTGTACAAATAAGAAAAGTTAATGAAGCAGATAATATTTGACTGTTACTCTCATCTGAAAGAAGATGAATCAAAGAAAAGAAAAACACACATAAAATTAGAAATAGAAATGTGTTTCACTCAATAGGGAAACCTCAGTGAAAGGAAGAAAGGAAAGGGAAGAACAAGAGGGAGAGTTAGAGGGATTAGTCTAAAACAGTATAAAATCAAGAAGGTAGTAAAATGTACTGGATATCCTGACATCTAGGAAAGGGGTGGGGAGTAGGGGGGAAAATTTTGTAACAGAAAGCTTTGTAAGGGTTAATGTTGAAGAATTACCCCTACATATGTTTTGAAAATAAAAAGTTAAAAAAGAAAAAAAGAAGGTAGTTTGAAAAAAGGAAAATATAAGGAAATATAAAGAAAGGAAATACACAATTTGTAATCATAATTGTTGATGTGAATGGAATAAATTTTCTTATAAAATGGAAAGACAAGGGCAGTTAGGTGGCACAGTAGATAGAGTACCAGCCCTGAAGTCAGGAGGACCTGAGTTCAAATATGGTCTCAGACACTTAATACTTCCTGGCTGTGTGACCCCGGGCAAGTCACTTAACTCCAATTGCCTCAGCAAAAAGCTAAAAAAAAAAAAAAAAAAAATAGAAAGGCACAGTAGAATGGATTAGATGATACAAGAAACATACTTAAAATATAAAATTGCACACAAAGTTCAAATGAGTGGCTGCAATAAAGTTTATTGTACTTTCTATGGAGTAGAAATGGAAGGTTGCAATCATGATCTCAGACAAGACAATAGCAAAATTAGATTTAATTAAAAGAGGAAAATGGTAAAAATCATACTTTGCTGAAAGGCACCAAAAACAATGAATTAATATCAATACTAAACATTCATAAGGAAAAGGTCATAGCATCTCAATACTTAAAAAAGTTAAATGATTTAAAGAGGAAAACTATAATAGTGGGTGACCTCAATTTATCTTATGACCATCACCTAGACAAATCTAACCAAAAAATGAACAAAAAAAAAGAAGTAAAGAGTTTGAACAGAATTTTAGAAATTTTTGATATGATAGCTCCCTGGTCATTGTTGAATGGGAATAGAAAGAAGTAGTTTGTGTTGTGTATGTGTAAATGAAATAGAATGTAAGAAGAGTACATTGATGGGGGAAAGGGAAGAATGGGAAGAATTATCTTAATTTGGGTACACAAGAAGTGCACAAAGAAGGAAAAAGGATGAGGGGAAGAAAGAAACAATTGAACCTCACTCTTATTTGAAGTACTCAAAGAAGGGAAGAATACAATATTCAATTGTATGTAGAAAGGCATTTCAACAAAGAAGCAAAAGGAAAAAGGAAAAAAGGAAACAGGGAAGGGTTGTGTGCATATGTATCTATGTAAATGTTTATACCCATATAATTCTCTATTTTTTTTTTTTTTTTCAATAGAGAACATGAAAATGTTACATTGTGGTCCACATTTCACATCGCTCTCTCTGGGTGTATATGGCTCTCTTCACCAAACAATTGGAACTGGTTTGAAGCATTTCATTGTTGAAGAAAGTCATGTCCATTAGAACTGATCCTCATATAGTATTGTTGTTGCCGTGAATAATGATCTCCTGGTTCTGCTCACTTCACTTAGCATCAGTTCATGCAAGTCTCTCCAGGCCTCTCTGAAATCGTCCTGCTGGTCGTTTCTTACAGAGCAATAATATTCCATAACATTCATATACCATAATTTATTCAGCCATTCTCCAATTGATGGGCATACATTCAGTTTCCAGTTTCTAGCCACTACAAAAAGAGCTGCCACAAACATTTTTGCACATGTGGGGCCCTTTCCTTCTTTTATGATTTCTTTGGGATATGAGCTCAATAGAAACACTGCTGGGTCAAAGGGTATGCACAATTTGATAACTTTTTGAGTATAGTTCCAAATTGCTCTCCAGAATGGTTGGATCCGTTCACAGCTCCACCAACAATGCATCAGTGTCCCAGTCTTCCCACATCCCCTCCAACATTCATCTTTATCTTTTCCTGTCATTTTAGCCAATTTGACAGGTGTGTAGTTATACCCATATTTCTCAACTGGGCATAACACCGTTATAAAAACTGACTATGAATTAAAATCTAACATCCTCTTCAAAAACTCAGGGAAGCAGAAATATTAAATATATCTGTTATAGACCACAATGCAATAAAATAAATTTAAGAAAGAATTGATAATGAAATGATTAAAACATTTTTTCAAAAGAAAGAATTCTGATCAATTCATTCACAATAAACTATAGGTATCCCTTCCACATTGCAGAGATCAAGGATGTCCCTGTGATTCGGACAATCTGCATAAAAAAATTTGGTCTTCTCTCCATATCAGAGAGGAATTCTGAATTTTTTTCTTTTTTGTTAAAGCTTTTTATTTGCAAAACATATGCATAAGTCATTTTTCAACATTGACCCTTGCAAAGCTTTCTATTACAAAATTTTCACTCCTACGCCCTCACCGCTCCCCTAGATGGCAGGAAGTCTAATACATGTTAATTATGTTAAAATATTTGATGGATCAAATATGTGTATATATATTTATACTGTTATCTTGCTGTACAGGAAAGGCAAAAAAAAAAAAAAAACCTGAGAAAGAAAATATAATGCAAGCAAGCATCAATAGAGAGTGTGAACATGCTATGTCGTGGGCCACACTCAGATCCCACAAGCCTCTGCGTGGGTGTACATGGCTTTGTTCATCACTGAACAGCTGGAACTGGTCTGAAACATCTTCTTGTTGCTGAGAACAATGTCCATCAGAATAGATCATCATATAATCTTATTGTTGCCATGTACAATGATCTCCTGGTTCTGCTGATTTCACTCAGCATCAGCTCATGCAAGTCTCTCTAGATCTCTCTGAAATCATCCTGCTGGTCGTTTCTTATAGAACAATAATATTCCATAACATTCATATACCATAATTTATTCAACCATTCTCCAATTGATGGGCATCCATTCAGTTTCCAGTTTCTAGCCACTACAAAAAAGGATAGCACAAACATTTTTGCACATGTGGGTCCCTTTCCCTACTTTAAGATCTCTTTGGGATATAAGCCCAATAGAAACACTGCTGGGTCAAAGGGTATGCACAGTTTGATAACTTTTTGAGCGTAGCTCCAAATTGCTCTCCAGAATGGTTGGATCTGTTCACAGTTCCACTAATAATGTATCAGTGTCCCAGTTTTCCCACATCCCCTCCAACATTTGTCACTATCATTTCCTGTCACTTTAGCCAATCTGACAGGTGTGTAGTGGTACCTCAGAGTTGTCTTAATTTGCATTTCTCTGATCAATAGTGATTTGGAGCACCTTTTCATTTGACTAGAAATAATTTTAATTTCATCATCTGAAAATTGTCTGTTCATATCCTTTGACCATTTATCAATTGGAGAATGGCTTGAATTCTTATAGATATGAGACAATTCTCTATATATTTTAGAAGTGAGGCCTTTATCAGAACCCTTAAATGTAAAGATGATTTCCATATTTATTGCTTCCCTTCTAACCTTGCCTACATTGCTTGTGTTTATACAAAAACTTTTTAACTTAATATACTCAAAATTATCTATCTGGTGTTCAATTAAGAGTTCCAGTTCTTCTTTGGACATAAATTCATTCCATCTCCACAGGTCTGAGAGGAAAACTATCCTATGTTCCTCTAATTTGCTTATAATATCACTCTTTATATCTAAATCATGAACCCATTTAGATCTTATCTTGGTATGTGGTGTTAGGTGTGGGTCATGCCCTAATTTCTTCCACACTAGTTTCCAATTTTCCCAGCGGTTTTTGTCGAATAGTGAGTACTTATCCCAAAAGCTGGGGTCTTTGGGTTTATTGAACACTAAATTGCTATAGTTACTGCCTAGTTTGTCTTATGATCCTATCCTATGCCATTGATCAACTACTCCACTTCTTAGCCAGTACAAAATGGTTTTGATGACTGCTGCTTTATAATATAGTTTTAGATCTGGTACAGCAAGGCCACCTTCATCAGCTTTTTTTTTTCATTAATTCCCTTGAAATTCTTGACCTTTTGTTCTTCCAAGTGAACTTTGCTACTATTTTCTTCTAAATCTGTAAACTAATTTCTTAGGAGTTTGATATGGCACTAAAGAAGTAAATTAGTTTGGGTTAACCTCCTGATTTTAGAGGTAAAGAAACTGACCTAACTTGAGGAGGCTATCCAAGATCACATTGCCATTAAGTATCAGAACCATGACTATAAACTCAGGTAGTCTTTCCAAGTCCAAATAATTTAGCCTATATATAAAGCCAATTCAAGACATACTACAGAAATCTCCGAAGACTTATCAAAACAGAAGTTGCAGTGGTGGTATTGACTATCAGTGTCTGACTCTGTGATTTCATTTGCCTTTTTCTTAGCAAAGATAATGGAATAGTTTTCAATCTCCTATTCCAGCTCATTTTACAGATAAAGAAGCAAACAGGGTTAAGTGATTTATTCAGGTAATTGAATTCAGGTAATTCGGACACTGGGGCCAGCCCTCTATCCACTGTACCATCTTTGCCCGTCAACAGGTAACTGCCCAGTTCTGATAATGCAAATAGCCACAAACCATACTACCAAAACAACACAATAACAACAACTAAAAGATATTCCATCAATAATGAAGTCTTGGACAATAAAACAAAAACTATATATTGCACAGGTTATGTTTTCCGTACTGGTGCCCATGGAAGGTAAGAAATATAGAAGAGAAAAAAATTAATTTGGAAAATGAACAGCTGGCTAAGAAAGTGGTGTCTGAAAATGGTTTTCAATTTCTGTATGAAGATTTAAGATGTAGGTATGACACAATTTTGGCAGGAAATGAAGTAAAACAAAAGCCAGTAGAAATATATTTTCTGGATATTTCACAAATGTAGTCAACTTCTGCTCATTGTTTTTGGGTCCACTCTCTGGAAACAAAAAAAACAAACAAATCTTGATTTGACCTCATATGTCAGCCTTTCAATTCTTGAGAACAGCTTTCATATATCCCCTGAGTTTTATTTTCCAGTCTAAATATTAATTCATTTTTGTGTTTTTGTTTTGTTTTGTTACTTACATCATGAAGATCATTATCTCTTTCAGTGGAAGGAGAATCAAAGTAAAAAATGAGTAGCCCAATTAAGTACCAATATTAGAAATTCTGAAAATCAAAGGAGAGATTAATAAAATTGAAAGAAAGAAAATGATTGAATTAGAAAATAAAACTAAGCATAAGTTTTATGTAAAAGAACAATAAAATAAACTTTTGGTTAATTTTATTACAAAAAGAAAAGAATAAAGTCAAATTATCAGTGCCAAAAATGAAAGGGGTGAACTCACCACCAATAAAGAGGAAATTAAAGCAATTAACTGGAAGCTATTGTGCCCAACCAAATACCAATAAATCTGACAAATTGAAATGGATGAATATTAACAAAAATATAAATTGCCCCAGATTGACAGAGGAGGAAATAAAATACTTAAAATATTCCTATTTTAGAAAAAGAAATTCGACAATATCAATGAACTCTCTAAGAGAAAAATGTCCAGGGCCAGATGGATTTACAAGTGAATTCTATCAAACATTTAAACAATTAGTTCCAGTACTACATATATTATGAGGGAAAATAGGTGGAAAAGGAGGCCTGTCAAATTCCTTTTATGACACAGAGATAGTGCTGGTATCTAAACCAGTAAGAGGCAAAACAGATAAAGAAAATTCTAGACTAATTTCCCTAATTAATTCACTAATGCAAATTTTTTATTTTTTTTTTTAGTAAAGCTTTTTATTTACAAAACATATGCATGGGTAATTTTTCAACATTGGCTCTTGCAAAATCTTATGTTCCATATTTTTCCCTCCTTCCCCTAACTTCCTCCCCTAGACGGCAGGTAATCCAATAGATGTTAAATATGTTAAAATATATTCTAAATCCAGTATATGTATACATATTTATACAGTTATCTTGCTACACAAGAAAAATTAGATCAAGAAGGAAAAAAAAAATTGAGAAAGAAAACAAAATGCAAGCAAATAACATAAAGAGTGAAAATGTTATGTTGTGGTCCACACTCAGGTCTCATAGTTCTCTCCTGGGTATAGATGGCTCTCTTCATCACAAAATTATCAGAACTGATCTAAATGATCTCATTGTTGGAAAGCCACTTCTATCAGAATTGATCATCATATAATCTTTTTGTTGCCGTGTACAATGATTTCCAGGTTCTGCACATTTCATGTAGCATCACTTCATGTAAGTCTCCCCAGAGCTCTCTAAAATTATCTTGTTGATTGTTTCTTACAGAACAATAATATTCCATAACATTCATATATCATAACTTATTCAGCCATTCTCCAATTGATGGGCATCCATTCAGTCTCCAGCTTCTTGACACTACAAAAAAGGGCTGCCACAAACATATTTAATGCAAAATATTTAAATAAAATATTAGAAAAGATATTATAGAAATTTATCACCAGGATAATATATTATGATCAAGTGGGATTTATATTAGGAATGCAGGGCAGGTTCAGTATTAGGAAAATTAGAAACTAACAAAAATCATGATTATCTCAAAAGATACACAAAAGGTTTTTGACAAAATACCAACACCTATTCCTATTAGAAAACACTAGAGAGCATAGGAATAAGTGGAGTTTTCCTTAAAATGATAAGTAGCAACTATCCAAAATCTTCAGCAAGCATTATATGTAATGGGGATAAGCTGGAAGTATTCCCAATAAGATCAGGGATGAAACAAGGATGCCTATTATCACCACTATTATTCAATATTGTACTCAGAATATTAGCTTTAGCAATAAGAGAAGAAAAAGAAATTGAAGGAATTAGAGAAGGGAACGAAGAAATAAAATTACCACTTTTTGCAGATTATATGATGTATACTTAGAGAATCCTAGAGAAGCAACTAAAAACTACTTGAAACAATAACTTTAGCAAAATTGTGGGACATAAAAGAAACCCACACAAATCATCAGCATTTCTTTATGTCATCAATAAAGACCTGCAACAAGAGATAGAAAAAGAAACTTTATTTAAAATAATTGTAGACAATATAAAATATTTGAGAGTCTACCTGCCAAGACAAACCCAGGAACTATATGAACACAATTATAAAGCAGTTTTTATATAAAGTCATATCTAAAGAGTTGGGCCATTCTCCAATCGATAAATGGTCAAAGGATACGAACAGACAATTTTCAGAGGATGAAATTAAAACTATTTCTAGTCATATGAAAAGGTGCTCCAAATCACTATTGATCAGAGAAATGCAAATTAAGACAACTCTGAGGTACCACTACACACCTGTCAGATTGGCTAAAATGACAGGAAAAGATAATGACGAATGTTGGAGGGGATGTGGAAAGGCTGGGACACTGATGCATTGTTGATGGAACTGTGAATGGATCCAGGCATTCTGAAGAGCAATTTGGAACTATGCTCAAAAAGTTATCAAACTGTGCATATCCTTTGACCTAGCAGCATTTCTATTGGGCCCATATCCCAAAGAGGTCTTAAAGGAGAGAAAGGAACCCACATGTGCAAGAATGTTTGTGGCAGCCCTTTTTGTAGTGGCAAGAAACTAGAAACTGAATGGATGCACATCAAATGGAGAATGGCTGAATAAACTATGGTATATGAATGTCATGGGATATTGTTGTTCTGTAAGAAACAACCAGCAGGATGATTTCAGAGAGGCCTGGAAAGACTTGCATGAACTGATGCTGAGTGAAATGAGCAGAACCAGATCATTATACATGGCAACAACAATACTATATGATGATCAATTCTGACGGACATGGCTCTCTTCAACAATGAAATGTTTCAAACCACTTCCAATTGTTCAGTGAAGAAAGCCATATACACCCAGAGAGAGGGATGTGAAATGTGGACCACAACATAACATTTTCATGTTTTCGATTGATGTTTGCTTGCATTGTGCTTCCTTTATCTGATTTTTCTTTCTTGTAGATACGATTTTTCTTGCACAACAATGATAAGTGTGGAAATATGTATACGTATATTCGATTTATCAAGTATTTTAATATAATTAACATGTAGTAGATATCCTGCCATCGAGGGGAGGGGTGAGAAGTGGGGGGGGAATTTGTAACAGAAAGCTTTGTAAGGGTTAATGTTGAAGAATTACCTATACATATGTTTTGCAAATTAAAAAAAAAAGAGTTGGAAAAATAAATATTGATTCCTCATGAGAAGCATGACCAAATATAATAAAAATGATAATTCTACCTAAGTTAATTTATTTATTCAGTACCATACAAATCAAACTGCCAAAAACTATTTTATAGAGCTAAAAAAAAATAATGATTTTCATCTAGAAGAAGAAAAGGTCAAGATTATCAAGGGAAATAATGAAAAAAAAAAATGCAAAGGAAAGTAGTCCAGCCATTCCAAACCAAACTGTAGTATAAATCAGCACTCATCAAAGCCATTTGGTACTAGCTAAGAAATGGGAGTGGTGGATTAGTGGAATAAATTAAGTATTCTGAATTGCAAATTTTCTTCTTCAACCCCTCCACTACCACCTCACTGAGAAGGCAGGAAATTTGACAAAAGTTATATATGTGCAGTCATGAAAAACACATTTCCATATTAATCATGCTAAGAAAAATAATTAGCCAAAAAAAATGATAAAAGTTCTTAGAAGTCATAAAAAGTTTTCCATGTAGGACTATAAATCACTTGACCTTATGGAATACATTATGATTTATCTTTCATACTTACCTTCTTACGCTTCTCTTAAGTCATGTATTTGAAAGTCAAGTTTTCTTTCCTACTCTGGTCTTTTCATCAGGGATGCTTGAGAGTCCTCTATTTCATTGAATATCCATTTTTTCCCCCTGAATTTTACTGGGTAGAAAATTCCCTCAGTTTTACTGGTTAGGTAATTCTTGTTGTAATTCTAGCTCCTTTGCCCTCTGAAGTAACTTCTCCAATTAATTAAGGTAATGCTATTAATTCTTGTGTGAACTCCATGATATTTGAATTGTTTTTCTGACTGCTTGCAATATTATTTCCTTGACCTGGAACTCTGGAATTTGGCTATAATATTCCTGGAACTTTTTATTTTAGAATTTCTTTCAGGAAATGACAAATGGATTCTTTCAATTTCCATTTTGTCCTCTGGTTCTAGATTAACCGGACAATTTTTCTTCATAATTTCTTGAAATAAAAATGTCTAGGCCTTTTTTTATGGTGGCTTTTAAGTAATTCAATAATTCTTAAATCATGTCTCAAAGATCTATTTTCCAGGTCAGATTTTTTAAATAAGATATTTCATAATTCCTTCTATTTTTCCATTCTTTGGAATTTGTTTTGTTCTTTTTTGAAATCTCCTGAAGCCATTATCTTCAACCTGCCCAATTCTAAAATTTTTAAGGAATCATTTTCTTTAGTGAACTACTATACCTTCTTTCCCATTGGCCATTTCTTCTCTTCAGGGGATTTATGTGTTTATTTTACCATTTGACCTTTTCTGTTTCTTAAAGTACCAATTTCTTTATTATTTTTTGTGCCTCTTTTACTAAGTAACAACTCTTTTTTTCATGGCAACCTTGCATCACTCTCATTTCTTTTCCCAGATTTTCCTCTAGCTCACTTATTTGATTTTTAAAATACTTTTGGTGCTCTCTCAGGTGTTCTTTTGGGGCCTGAGATCAATTTATGTTTTTCTTTGAAGCTTTAAGAGTAGCAGTTTTGATTTTGTTTTCTTCCTCTAAGTTCGTATTTTGATCTCCTCTGTCACCGTAATAACTTTTTATTGTTATTGTCATTTGCTTATTTTTAAAGTTAGGCTCTAGTTTCAGAGCTAGTTCTGGGGGGGGGTCTGTAAGTTTTCAGTTTGGTCAAAGTAGTATGAGCTAAGGAAGTGTGTTTACTAGGCCGTAGTCTGGTCTGTAAATGACTAAAAGCACTTTTTTCTACCTGTGGTTCTCCTGTGGCTATAAGTTCTGGTGTGCCAGTCCTCCTTAGTCTGGGACTGCAACCAGGATCCAAGCATGGTCAACACAAGAGGGTCCGAACCCTCTTACAGCAAAGGGACTCCTGTAATCACCTTTTGACCAGTTTGTCTGATCCCTTATGACAAGTAGACTGAGAACTCCAGAAGTCACTATTAATGATTCAATTGCCCCCAAGGCCTGCTGCTACAATATGTTGCTATCTTGCTAGGGCGTTGCCTTTGCTGGACTGAACTCTAATTCCATCTTGGTTAATGAAACTTTCTTGCTGGCCTGTTAAGTTATCTTGAACTGGAAAACTGTTTCACTCCATCTTTCTGTGGATTCTTCTTCTCCAGAATCTGTTTTGAGGCATTACTTAAAGTTCTTTGAAGGAGAATTTGGGAGACCTAAGGCAAGTTCCTGCCTTTTCCCTGACATCTTGGCTTCACACCTCTTCTCCATGCCCACTTCAATTTTCTCATCTATAAAATGGGTAAGTGGGACTAATGATCATATCCAGCAAAATTATACATAGAATTGAATGAAAAAAAATGGACAATCAATGAACATGTAGATTTTCTGAACTTTCTTTCAACCAAACCCAAACTCAATAGAAAATTTAACTTATAAGAGCCAATATCAAAGATTAATTTCAAGGAACTTAACATGGACAAATTATTTATGGTTTTTACACAAAAATGTATACCTTAGGGCTTGACCTATACCTAACACCATATACCAAGATAAGATCTAAATGGGTTCATGATTTGGATATA
Source organism: Myrmecobius fasciatus (assembly GCA_023553655.1). Taxonomy (NCBI): domain Eukaryota; kingdom Metazoa; phylum Chordata; class Mammalia; order Dasyuromorphia; family Myrmecobiidae; genus Myrmecobius; species Myrmecobius fasciatus. The sequence goes on from JAJPUD010003720.1 coordinate 23,608, forward strand.
AAGAGTGATACTATAAGTAAATTAGAGGAACGTAATATAGTTTACCTCTCAGACCTGTGGAGATGGAATAAATTTATGTCCAAAGAAGAACTGGAACTCTTAATTGAACACCAGATAGATAATTTTGACTATATCAGGTTAAAAAGTTTTTGTACAAACAAAACAAATGCAGACAAGATTAGAAGGGAAGCAATAAATTGGGAAATCATCTTTACATTTAAGGGTTCTGATAAAGGCCTCATTTCTAAAATATATAGAGAATTGTCTCATATCTATAAGAATTCAAGACATTCTCCAATTGATAAATAGTCAAAGGATATGAACAGACAATTTTCAGATGATGAAATTAAAACTATTTCTAGTCATATGAAAAGTTGCTCCAAATCACTATTGATCAGAGAAATGCAAATTAAGACAATTCTGAGGTACCACTACACACCTGTCAGATTGGCTAAAATGACAGGAAATGATAATGATGAATGCTGGAGGGGATGTGGAAAAGCTGGGACACTGATACATTGTTGGTGGAATTGTGAACAGATCCAACCATTGTGGAGAGCAATTTGGAACTATGTTGAAAAAGTTATCAAAGGGGCAGCTAGGTGGCGCAGTGGATCGAGCACCAGCCCTGAAGTCAGGAGGACCTGAGTTCAAATCTGGTCTCAGACACGTAACAGCTATGTGACCCTGGGCAAGTCACTTAACCCCAATTGCCTCAGCAAAAAAAAAAAAAGTTATCAAACTGTGCATACCCTTTGACCCAGCAGTGTTTCTATTGGGTTTATATCCCAAAGAGATGTTAAAGGAAAGAAAGGGTCCCACATGTGCAAGAATGTTTGTGGCAGCCCTTTTTGTAGTGGCTAGAAACTAGAAACTGAATGGATGTCCACTGATTGGAGAATGGCTGAATAAACTATGGTATATGAATGTCATGGGATATTGTTGTTCTATAAGAAACGACCAGCAGGATGATTTCAGAGAGGCCTGGAGAGACTTGCATGAACTGATGCTGAGCAAGATGAGCAGAACCAGGAGATCATTATACACGGCAACAAGATTATATGATGATCAATTCTGATGGACATGGCTGTCTTCAACAATGAAATGTTTCAAACCACTTCCAGTGAAGAAAGCCATATACACCCAGAGAGAGGGATATGAAATGTGGACCACAACATAACATTTTCATGCTATCTATTGATGTTTGCTTGCATTGTGTTTCCTTTCTCAGATTTTTTTCTTGTCGATACAATTTTTCTTGCACAACAATGATAAGTGTGGAAATATGTATACATATATTCGATTTGTCAAGTATTTTAACATAATTAATATGTAGTAGATTTCCTGCTATCTAGGGGAGGGGTGGGGACTAGGGGGGAAAATTTGTAACAGAAAGCTTTGTAAAGGTCAATGTTGAAGAATTATCTATACATATGTTTTGCAAATAAAAAGCTTTAATAAAGAAAAAAAGAAGGAAAAATGTATACTATATGTTTAAGATTAACATCAGTAACTGTGTAACTCAAAAGAAAGACTGGGGTAGCACTGACTGTAATCTGACTCTAAAAAACAATACTATCTAGGAAAAAGATAAAAATACTAATTATGTTATATAAATGGGGTGCAAGGAGAGAGTAGACACAGAGGTATTAGAAAGGGAGAAGAGTTTATCATTCTGAAAACCTGCTCACATTAGGAATGGGTTAAACAGGCAACACTACATATTTACTATGAAAGGTATAGGACCTTTCAAAATCTATAAAGAAAAAGGGGGGGATGAATGGTAGGAAGGTGGGAAAAGAAGACAGGGGAGGGATCCATGAGTGGGAGAGGTTAAGTAAAAGCAAGGTAAATTAAGGAGCAGAATTCAAGTAGAAGAGTTGGCAGGAATGGGAAAGAAGAGATATGATAACACTACAACAAGGATTAGGAATAGAATTTATTACAAAACAAAAGTAAGGCTAGTTATCATTGATCTTAGACAAAGTCAAACTTAAAGGTTAAAATAATATTAATATGATTTACATATAATGTAGATTGCTACATTATATGTAAATCATATTAATATTATTTTAGATGCATGTTTACCTACAGATAAATTTGTATATGTGTGTCTGAGTATATGTACACATATATGCATGTAATTCTATATATATGTGTATATTGATAGATGTATATGTGTGTGCATCTGTGGATAGGTATGAATGTATACATGTGTATACAGGTGTATATATCTATGTATGCGTATGTAAATATATCTGTGCTTAACTATAGCCTGCTTAGGGGAGGTGGAGGGAATGAAAGGAGAAAGCAAAAAGAATAAAGTAAAAACAACCTACAAAGAAGTCAATAAAAGATCAACACTCAATGAAAATAATTTCTTCTGCTATTATATATGCTTTTTTGAAATGGAAATTTATTGTTATATATTTTGAATCCTCCTGGATGTTCTGCTGGGCACAAGACAATGTTATGTTTTGTTTTCTTTTGTTTTTTAATTTTAATTTTCCTTTTTTCCTATTGTTTTGTGTTTTATTTTATATTTTCTAAAAATTTAAAAACATTAAAAAAGAAAGCAATGCTAGTTTATTTAAAATGTATCTAATGAGAGCTATAAATTCCATGAACAAAGAATTTATTATCTTTTCACCCAAGAGCAAAATTTAAGGCCATTTCTCTTGGCAGCAATCAAGTTATTTGGACAAAAAGAATTTAATTGTGATAGGTGTTTTTTTTTTTTTTACCAATTATTTATTTTCCTGTTTACCTATAGTTTACTTTTTATCTCTAAACTATTAAGAATAACTTTTTGTAGTTTGAAACTTACAGTTTTCTAGATAATGCTCATTTCAACCAAAACAGAGGAATCTTTTGTTGTCTCATAGTTCCCAGGATAACAGATAATATGTTTCTACACCCTCTTATTAAGAGAATTTGGCTAAAATCAAAAAGAGTGGCATTCTAATCCTTTATTAGCCATATCTTTTCACTTATTACTGCCCTAGGAACCCAAGAAATGGAACATCATCAACACATCAGAGATAGGACCTTTTCTATGTAAAAAGGGAAGATTAATGACGGTAGTATTGCATTATCCATGTGAGGAGGAGCCACTTAGCCATGAGTTGATTTGAAACTACAGGTTTCTGTACTTTCGAAATAAATCCCAAATTAAAAAGCATATTACCTTCATCATCTTGAACCCTCTTGAGACTTCTACTGGTGGCACAGAATATCCTTTGCTATAGTAAACTTCATTAAAATGCATAAGTTCTGTGCACAGGCTGTGTTTTTCATCTCAAAAGAAAGCTCAACACAAAATAACTCATTTAGACAGCATGTTCTATTTATTGATAGGGAAGAAGAATCAGGAAAATTTAATCAATTCTCTCTTTTATGCCTCTATAAATTAAAAATATCACTGACTTACAATGCTATTAGATATCTGGATTCCAAATAATTTAATTATCCGTCTTAATTACAGAAGGCTAATAAAACATATATTCCTTTTCCATAGAGAAAGTTGGCAGACTACAGTCATAGAACATCATATATCCTGGACACGTGCTCATTTGCTTTATGTAACTGTTTTTCTTGGCTACAAAGCAATATTTTATCATATGTTATTACAAAATGAGAATGAAGCGGTTTTTTAGCAACAATAATTTTTTAAAGATATGCCTGTAATGTAGCTAATGCAACTATAATCTATCTAAATTTTTTAAATTGTTAAGTTCTAATTCCTGGGAAAGGGGCTTTTAAAAATGTATGAGCTACTAGGAAGAAGAAAAAGCATGACAGAATAAAGAGCAATCTAACTTCAGAAAAGTAATCCCCTACCCTTACCTGAACATTTTATTTCACATCAACCTTGAAATTCAACATATAAAATATATGCTTAAATCTTGAAAAAAAAATTACCTTAAATGCTGTTAAGCAATGTAGAATCAGAAACAGCATCACCACAATCAGGAGAAGGGTGGCTAAATTTCTTATATCCCATATGGTCTCTATCAGAGGAATACTTCCAACCTGCCAGTCATAGCATAAAGTAATTGGTGCCAGCAGTAACCAAGTGTTGAAGGCCAGAAGGTAGGAATATGTAAGGAATCTGAAAGGTAAAGAGGAATTGAATTGGATCACTTTAGCATTGCAAGTCCAACTTAACTTTTCTCGAGTTTCATACTATATACTTTTGTGGAAGAATTAATTATTTTCCTCTTGTTATAGAAGTCATCAACAACTCAGTCAAAATGGCATTTCTTAGCCCCCAGGGGGGGTCCATTGAGCCAATGGAGGAGTCAAAATGTTGGAGATGGGGCCTACTTTGTTTCAGGCACTACACTAAAGACTAGGGATACAAAGAAAGATTAAACCCAGCTTTCAAAGAGTTCATAGTCTAATGGGAGAGAAAACATGCAAGCAGATATATGCAAACTATATACAGGATAAATTTGAATTAATCAATAAAGGTACCATAATTAAGGAGGATCAAGAAAGGCTTCCTGCAGAAGATGCAATATTAGCTTGGACTTGAAGAAAGCCAGGCAAGATACTCAGTGGAGGTAAGAAGGAAGAGAATTTCAAGCATGAGATATAGCTAGTAAAAGTGTCCAATCTGAAGACAGAGTCTCTTGTTTAAGGAATAGCAAGGACTTCAGTGAAATTAGATGGAATAATATGTAAGGAAGTGAGTGTAAAAAAAGACCTGAAATATGAGAAGAGACATTATAAAATGCCTTAAAAGAGGCAAACAAAGTCTTTTATATTTGATTCTGGAAGAGATAGGGAGTCACTGAAGTTTATTGAATAGGGTGGGATGACATGGTCAGTCTTGTACTTTTGTAAATTATTTTGATAGTTGAGTAGAGGATGGATTGGAGTGAGGAGATTCTTGGGTCAGGCAGACCAACCAATAGTCTATTTCCATAGTCCAAGAATGAAGTAATGGAAATTCAAGGTGATTGTAGTATCAGAGTAGAAAAGCATGTATATTCAAAAAATATCAAACCCCCCAAAAATTAGACATGGCAGATAAGAATGAGAAGTCAATGACAATACCTGGGCTGTAAATGTGGGTAACAGGATGAAGGTGCCATAAAAAGTAATAGGAAAGTTAGGAAAAGGGAAGGATTTGAGGAAAAAGAAAATGAGTTTTATATAAGTTGTGTTTAAGATGTCTATAGGAAATTCAATTTGAAATGTTTAACAAGCAATTTGATAGATTTGAGTCTGGAGGCCAACAGAGAGGTTAGGATGGGAAAAGTAGATTTGAGTCATCAGCATAAAGATGATAATTGAACCCACTGGAGCTGCTGAGATCTTTAAGTAAAATAGTATAGTGCGAGAAGAGAAAAGAGCCTAGGATAGAACCTTCTGAGACATCCATGGTTAGCAGGCATGACTTGGATGAAGATTCAGCAAAAAATGAGAGAGTGGTTAGATAAGCAGACGAAGAAGCAGAAAAGAGCAATATCATGAAATTGTAGAAAGAACTGAATATCAAGGAGAAGAAAATTGACTTTAAAGGCTGCAGAGAGGTCAAGAAATCAATTGGAATTTTAATTGATCAATCAAGCAATCAATAAACATTTGCAAAGTGCCAATTGGTTACAGGCATTATGGTAAGGTAATAAGGACATAAAAAAATTTTTTTAAGGCAAAAGACAGTCCCTATCATAAAAGAGCTCATAATCTAATAAGACTCTACAACAAATATATTCAAACAAGCTATGTCATACAGAAAATGGAAAACAATTAACAGAGGGAATGGGATTTTAATTGGGATTTAAAGTAAACCAGGATTTTGTGATGAAGAGAGCCATCTACACCCAGGGAAAGGACTGTGGGAACTAAGTGTGAATCACAACATAGCATTTTCACTCTTTTGGGGGTTGTTTGCTTACATTTTATTTTCTTTCCCATTTTTTCTCTTTGATTTGATTTTTCTTGTGCAGCAAGATAATTACATAAATATGTATGCATATATTGGATTTAACATATATTTTTACCATGTTTAACACCTATTAGATTACTTGCCATCTAGGAGAGGGGGTAGGGGAAAGATGGGGAAAAACTGGAACACAAGGTTTTGCAAGGGTTAATGTTGAAAAATTATCCATGCATATGTTTTGAAAATTTAAAAACTTTAGTAAAAATAAATAAAATAATGGAAGCCAGGAAACCCAGTAGAAATGAGGATGGAAAGCAGTCCAACTATAGGGACACAGCTAAAGAAAAATGCCCAGGGTCTATTGATGGGATGAAAAGAATCTAAATGTACAACAGTATTGATAGTAGTTATTTTTGTAGAGAGAAAGAACTAGGCCCATGAATCAAGAAATGGATGGACAAATTATGGTATAAGGATATAATGGAATACTAATTATTCCATAAGAAATGATGAAAGGGAAATTGGGAAGTTTTCCAGAATTGAGAACTGAACCAACTGAATTGACAAAGAGGGAATTGAGCAGATCCAGAAGAACAATTTATATAGTAACAATGTCATAAAAACAAAAAACTTTGAAGGACTTAAGAATTCTAATCAATGCCATGACAACCCACAATTCCACAGAAGTGATGGGGAAGCACTCTACCTACTTTCTGACAAAGAAGTATTAGACTTAAGATGAAGAATATAACATATACATATATATATATGCATATATATATTTGGATATTTATAATGCAATATTTTTTGCTTAACTAGGCATATTTTTAAAAGGTTATTTTTTTTCTTTTCTCACTAAAAAAATGGAGGAAGGTAGGGAAAGCAAATAATTAATATTTGCTAATCATGCAATAAAAATTGTGCAGAGATCCCTTCTTTAAATACTTCTGCCAATGATACAGTCAACAATAAAGAGATATGAACTTTATTATGCTCGGAATGCAGGATACACTGATCATATACCAAAAGAGTCATTGAATCCCAAGTATTAGCTTTAAGTTATAGTATATAGATTTTGATTATATAAGGAGGATGGCTATATGACAGGATAATTTTTGGCTTAGTCTTCTTGCTTCCATTATACTTAGAAAAACTGTGCCCCAATTTTGTCTTGAGCTTCCTGGCATTTGCTTGCTAACTTAAAGCAAGCAATGAATAGTACTGAAGTCTACAAAATCAAATTTAAAACATAAAATTCAGCTCCAGGTTTTATGAACTACTTCCCTGACCATCTTGTTACAGATATCCTTATTTTCCCTTTCTGTACTTGTTTCTGATGTGCATACCCTTATCTTCCTCTCCAGTTTGTATATATATAATTCGATTATACTCATTCTATTTATACATTCACATTCTAGTTAAGGTTATTCAAACTAAACCTCTAAATTCACTGATAAATGTTTTTAGTGCAGCCTTGCAAGAATACTTCAGTCATTATCGCTGTGCCACTTATTCAGTGATTGACAAGAATAATTAATAATGGACTCTTGAATGATTTTTATCTTAGGTACAATGGAATTTCAAAAAGTAAAAATATAGAAGATAATGATTTACATGTCAAAGAACAATAAGTCAGAAAGGGAAGATCTATATTAGGTAAAACAGAAAACTACACTAGACTTAAGAGTTGATATCTCAAAGGTTGATTTTGCAGATTTTAGCTAATTACATGAAGTTCTCATTTTAAGTAAAAGGCAGCAAGAAAATTAAACCAAATATTCTCCTAACATAATTGAAAATTAAAAAAAAGACACAAGATATTGCAATGTGTTCATGGGTGGAAGGGAAAATATCATTTTAATGGCAATGATTTGAACAAATCTTTTAAATATGCTTTATATTCCATGCTGTCCTAATAACTGAACAGCAAACATTTACTGAATATTTACTATGTGTTCCAGTAAAGGTAAATATTGAGTTTGGTAAAAACATCTTCTCCCTAGCAAAAGTAATCTTAGAGTTCAAAGAAACTGAGTTGTGGAAATAAAAGACAGACCCAAAGGCTGAAAAAGATAGAATAAATTTTACTGATTTCTATTTTGAAGGAGAATTCACTTTCTTAAGAGATTTCTTTCCAGGTTATTTAAATTGCAGAGAAAATGCCACACTTCTAATCCCCAAGGTTAACACATTATCTCCCAAATCATCTGACACCTTATCCCTATTCTTCCACTTAAATAATGAACATGGCGGGGCAGCTAGGTGGTGCAGTAGTTAAAGCACCAGCCCTGAAGTCAGGAGGACCTGAGTTTAAATCTGGTCTCAGACACTTCCTAGCTGTGTGACCCTGGGCAAGTTGCTTAACCCCAATTGCCTCAGCAAAAAGCAAAAAAAAAAACAAAAAAAAAAAAAAACAAATAATGAACATGGCTGAGCAGCTTCACTGGATAGATTTCTTTTGCTGCTTGAAATGTTAATTTAAGGCTGTGTTAAAATTTTATATAATCTTGCATCTTATCTTTTTTGCTTAATGATATCTCCTTGGCTACTGCCTATCAGTTTATGCTAATTAATTTTTTAATTATTATCATGCATTGCCTTTTGATTTATTGATCTTTCAAGATCAAGGTGGGAAGTATTATATTCTAGGAATATCTTTGGACCTTTGGTTTGAAGAATTTCCCTAACACTTGCAAGGATATAAAAAAGAAAGACATTTCTGACTCAAGGTGCTTACAATTTTGAAAACATTTTTAAAAAATAATATAACTAAAAAAACTAAGTTATTTTCTGAATAATTTGCATAAAATGGATTTCATATTTTTATTGTATACAAAAACCAAGAATTTCATAGATAATTTACTCAAAATAACTTCAAAATGATACTAGTCTATTTTGACTAGAAACTCAGAAATGACTACTTCATCTATGAGGGCTCAATTGTGATCAGTACTAATAAATTGGTAAGATGTAGTTCAAAAGTTGAAATGGTGCTCCATCCACTGTGCCACCTAGCTGCCCCTTGTTTTGATTTTTTTAAGCAAAAAATTAATTTACAAAATTTCTCCCAAGAATTTTGCTAAAAAGAGAATCACAAAAATACCTTTTCAGCAAAATGAAATATACTCTATCAGAAGCAAAGAATTAAGATTAGAACATTTAATTGTGACTGTAAAAGACCTAGCTGCTCAATCAATACAATAATCCAAGACAATTCCAAAGAACTCATGATGAACAATACCAACTTCTTCCAGAAAAAGAGCTGGTTATACTAATATATTATATTAATGAATTTATTTTATATCCTGCAACTTAGCTAAAGTTGTTAATTGTTTCTAATAGTTTTTTAGTTGACTCACTAGGATCTTGTAAGAATATCATCATATCACCTGCAAAGAATGATGTTTCCTCATTATCTACTCATTTTCTTTTTCTTCTCTTACAGATAAAACTAACATTTCTAGTACAATATTGAGTAGTAATGATGACAATGGGCAGCCTTTCTACTTTATTTCTAAAGAGCTTTTTGGAATTGGTACATCTGCCTCCAGAATTGTACTTATTCAGATTATACCCGAGATCTATGTCATCAATTACTACACCTCTAACATATAGAGGAGAAAACTGTAACTCTTAAGATTTACCCATTGTCACACAGATAAAAAGCAGCAGAATCAGTTATTAACTAATGTCCTTTGACTCCAAAGATGATGTTCAGTACAATACTAACAACAATAGTAATAAATGGCATTTGTATAATATGTTATGGTTTTCAGAAAACATTACATCATTTAATCTTTTTTTTATATTTATATTTATTTATTTATAACATATGTATGGGTAGTTCCCCAACCTTTATCTTTACAAAGCTACATCATTTAATCTTCAAAATAATCCTGCACACACAACCACACAAATGAATTCTCTGAATCACTAGTAAAAAGAAAAATGAAAAACAAAACAACTCTGAGATTTTACCTCATATCCAGCAAATTAACAAAATTGACGAGTTTGGATAGTCAACTCTGGAAGGGTTACAGAAATATAGGTACATTAAGGTACTTTTGATGAGGTCATGAACTGATTGAACCATTCTAGGAAGGAATTTGGAATTATGTTTGAAAAAAAAAAAAGACTCAGTCTACTGGTAGGCATAAACTTGAAGGATATCAATGATAAAAATAAAAAATCACCTATATCCTTCAAAATATTTAAAAATAGCAACCTTTGTAGTAGCAAAAAAACTGGAAATAAATCCACTGAAGCATGGCTAAACCAAATTTGAATACGTGAATGTGAAAGACTAATCTGTGCTGCAAGACATGATGGGCTTTTTTTCCCTTTACATCCCTAAAGCTTAGCAAATTGCTTAGCACAGAGTATATGATAATTGAATAATTAGCATAACTACACAGAAGTAACATAAACTGATATAAAGTGTAGTAAGCTGAGGCAGGAAATTATATGTACACACACATACAATCGATTGGGATAATTGGAAATTACAATAACAAAACAATAGAAATTGAGCTTTCTGAAATGATAATGATCAAAGTTGGCCCCAAAGAAGAAATACAAGAGGATTCCTTCTGTGTGGAGATGAAGGACTATGAGTATGAAACACTATAAATCCCAAATTCTTTTCATTACAATATCATGACATCCTATATTGTGCTTGGGCTGCTCAGTTAAAGTAGAAAAGTTTGTTGTTCAGCCATTTTTTAGGAATACTTGACTCTTCAGGACCCCATTAGGGGTTTTTATAGCAAAGATCTGGAATGGTTTGCTATTTCCTTGCCCAGATCATGTTATAAGCAACAAAACTGAGGCAAATAAGATTAAGAGATTGCCCAAGGTCACACAATGTCTGAGGCCAGATCTGAATTTACAAAGATGAGTTTTCCTCACTTCAGGACCAGCATTTTATCCACTATACCCACTACCTGCATGCCTTATCCACTTGGATGCTTTATAAACAACAACAATGATGATCATAATAATAACATTTAAATAGTATCCATTATAATCAAAACACTGTGCACAAGGGCAGCTAGGTGGAGCAGTGGATAGAGCACCAGCCCTGAAGTCAGGAGGACCTGAGTTCAAATCTGGTCTCAGACACTTAACACTTCCTAGCTGTGTGACCCTGGGCAAGTCACTGAATCCCAATTGCCTCAGCAAAAAAAAAAAAAAAAAAAAAAAAAAAAACCCAGTATGCACAAATACTATTTATTTTGTCCTCACAGTAACCCTAAGAGGTTGGTACTCTTATTACCTCTTCTTCCTTACTACCAGTAAGAAAACTTAAACAGAGGTTAAGTGACTTGACAAAGACCACACAGCTAGTAAGTTATTGAAGCCACAATTGAAATCACATCTACCTCTTTATCCACTATATCTACAAATGACAGTTAAAGTTGTGAAACAGCAATAAGTTTGGAGATACTGAAATCAGATATCATGAAAGTCTTCCACCTATTCCCCAATCAAAGGTTAACTATTTTGTTTCTAAATCTTCACAACTATAAAAAAAAGTTAATTAGAAGTTTTAGGAGGAGGATTCTGGGAAGATGGAAGAATAGGTTGGTAAATTTCAAGCTCTCCTGTTTTCCCCCTCAAAGAGAACACATTTGCACCTCCAGGCAAACATAGACTAGTGAAAAACTAAGAAAACTTGGGGCAGAACAGGGGTTCTCCTGATACAACTGGACAAGATTTGAAGAAAGACTCTGGGCCATATTTAACCTGTCTGAAATGCAAACACCTCTGAGTTAGCTCCCCAGAAACATCAAGTGGGGACATCTCAGGCTAGCTGGGTGTGGCTGGAGCTTCAACAGGAACCACAGACACTTTCAACTCCTGGATTATTTGTCTAGGGGGCTGATTGGGAACTCCAGGAACAGCTGTGTGCTGAGGCACTGCCCTGGGTGAGAAGGAACCAGCATCCAATGAGTGCAAAAGCAATGGAGCAGGAGCACTTCTGGCTGTGGGCGCTTGCAGTAGGGTGGAGCTCTTGGTTTGGGGTTCCTGGTAAGAGTAGAGACCTGAAGGGAAGCTTGAGGCATTATTCCCCCCAGAGACCCCATGATTAGAAGTGCTTACACTAATACATCTTATTAAAAAAATAAACCATCAAAAAGAAAGAACCCAACCACTGAAACATATTATGGGAACAGGGAAGATCAGGATTCATCTTCAGAGGAGGAAACTTTACTAAAAAAAAATCTTCTACCCCAAAGAGTAATATGAAATGACTCCCTGCCCAGAAAGAATTTATAGAAGAATTCAAAAATCAAATGACATTGTGAGAAAACTAGAGAAAAAATTAAAAGTATCCAAGAAAAACAAGAAGATTATGAAAAAAAAGTTAACCAATTAGAAAAGGAGGTAGAGAGTCTCAAAGATGAAAATAGCTCTTTAAAAAATAGAATCAGGCAAAAGGAAACCAGCGAATGAGAAATAAAGAAAAAACAAAACAGATTATAAAGAATGAGAAAACAGAACAGAATGTGAAAAATCTCATAAGAAAAACAACAGATCTGGAGAATAGTAGAGGGCAAGAAGATAAGAATCCATTCCAAGACTTGAATCTATACAGTAACTTGGCTCACCAAAACTCCTTTTTCTTATTGAAATAGTCTGCTGTTTTGGCTCAACGAAAAATATATATATACACATATATATAAACACACACATATGTATGTGTGTGTGTGTGTATATAGGTGTGTATCTACATATATATATATACATGCATTGTCTTGCCTTCTCTCTAAACAGAAAAGGTAAAATTATTTAAGGCAATGAAAATCATCTCTGAGAACATAGCTCAGCAGTTTGGAGACAACAGATTTGTCAACTATTAAAGAAGGTGAAAAGTCTATTTAGCTTTGCTCATCCTATCTCAAATTGTTTTGTAAATGTAAATTAAATAATTAGATATGTTTCACTGCCACTAGAAAATTAATAGAAAAATTACAACAAAAATGATTTGGTTATTCTCAGGAAAAAATAAAAAAAATTGTTAACTAAGCTATTTAAAACTAAATTGTTAACTAAGTTATTTGGAGCTGTTCTCATGATGTTAAACCTAAATCTGATAATTACTATATACAGCATAGCCCATCAAAGCACTATGAATGGTGGGGGTTAGGCAACAAATAGCTCAGCTTCTTCTCTGGGGCCACTGCCCAACCTTTTATTTCTAAACTTGTCAGTTTTCTTAAAATTTCAGGATAGTTAAGGGCATTAGTCCTGAGAAAAGAGTCTGTTTAAGAGATAGAGTAACATATATAATAAGGAAATTATATAAGTTCGTTTAATGATCATTCCTTTGCACCAGGATAAGTTTAACATATAAAACGAGTTAAACAGTCTTTTATGTTTAAGTTTGGTAAACTTTTGGTGAACTTTGGTAAAAGAGATAATTTATCTAACCTTAAGTTGCAATTACTAGAATTTGATATTGGAAATGAAACCCCTTGGGACAGCAAATGATAGATTATTTTTGAATTTTGAATGTGATGACCCACTACTTGAAAGAAAATCCATAAGCGACTCAGAGAAATGGGACTCTAAACAAACAAGAGTCTGTAATACGACAAGGGTTGGAAGTTTTTGCTCAAAGTGAAAGTCTTCTGACTCAGTTTCTCAATTCTATTTTTTGTTTTCTACTTGATTATCTCAAATCATCCTAACCTCTATTTGTTAGGATTGTTTTCTATACTAGATTTTGGTCAATTACAGCTGCATTGGCCAGCTTCAAGGAATCAAATCAACCTTTAGACACATCAGCCATCCCCTCCATAAAAAGATGGGTACCTGCAAGTGACTCAGGTCTATGGTCATTCCTAGGAGGAAGCAGTTTCAGAAAATTAGATCATCCACTGATACATTGTTGGTGGAACTGTGAACGGATCCAACCATTCTGGAGAGCAATTTGGAACTATGCTCAATAAGTTATCAAACTGTGGAAACCCTTTTACTTAGCAGTGTTTCCATTGGGCCTATATCCTAAAGAGATCTTAAAGGAGGGAAAGGGCCCCACATGTGCAAGAATGTTTGTGGCAGCCCTTTTTGTGGTGGCAAGAAACTGGAAACAGAATGTATGCCCATTAATTGGAGAATGGTTGAACAAATTATGGTATATAAATGTTATGGGATATTATTGTTCTATAAGAAATGACCAGCAGGATGATTTCAGAGAGGTCTGGAGAGACTTGCATGAACTGATGCTGAGCAAAATGAGCAGAACCAGGGGATCATTATACACGGCAACAAGACTATATGATGATCAGTTCTGATGGACATGGCTCTCTTCAACAATGAAATGCTCCAAACCAGTTCCAATTGTTCAGTGAAGAAAGCCATATACACCCAGAGAGAGGGATGTGAAATGTGGACCACAACATAACATTTTCATGCTCTCTATTGATGTTTGCTTGCATTGTTTTTCCTTTTTCGGCTTTTTTTTCCTTGTAAATATGATTTTTCTTGCACAACAATGATAAGTGTGGAAATATGTGTACATATATTCGATTTGTCAAGTATTTTAACATAATTAACATGTAGTGGATTTCTAGGGGAGGGGTGGGCACTTGGGGGGAAAATCTGTAACAGAAAGCTTTGTAAGGTTCATTGTTGAAGAATTACCCATACATGTTTTGCAAATAAAAAGCTTTAATAAAAAAAGGAAAAAAAAAACTAAATTTAAACAGAAAAAAAGAAAAAAGAAAGAAAATGAGATCATCCCCTCTGCTCCCAGAGGACTTTCAGTCCCATTTGTTTAAGAGGGGTGAATTAGAACTGATGGTGAATGGACATCAAAATTATGCAGTCTCTGGATGGGTCTCCTAGTACAATATATTTGGGACTTACAATGGCACAACTTTTAACGTTTCAAATATGGGATTCCAGGAAGTTTTCAAATCCCTCAGAGATATACTGTAAAGCATATTTAAAAATAACTGCAGATACTATTTTAAGGAATGGCACTAGAATCCAAATCATAAATGTGTTAGGATATATTGCAAAATGTTACAATTGTGTTTTATCCCAATGTCTTACTTCTATTCAAATGTTTTTCAAATTCATTACGAATTTTTTTTTTAACTGACGTGACTAGGTTAAGTGACTTTCTCAGGGTCACATAGTTAAGAAGTACTAAGTGTCAGGCTGAATTTGAACTCAGGTCCTCCTGACTTCAGGGCTGATGCTCTATCCACTGTGCCACCTAGCTACCCCTACCTATGGTTGTTATTATGGAACATTCATTCTATGTGATAATGTCTAATAAGATTATTCACAATTGGAGGTCAGCAGGTGAACAGGTTTGAGACAAAATCAAGGAAAATTAGAAAATAGTAGTAGTAGAAGAGATTTGTGAGATTACTCACTGTTGGAATTCTAATAGATATATCAACTATTACAATACTAGCTGTTTCAGTTATAGCTCTTACAAAAACTGTTCAGATAGCTCAATTTGCAGATAAATTAGCAAAAATATATCATCAGCTTTTTAGAAAAAATTAATGTAGATTATGAGTTAAAACAAAAATTAAACTAAGTGGAACACTCATGGTTAGGGAATCACATGAACAATTTGGAGTCTCGATTACAGCTAGCTTTTTAACAAAAAATATGGCAAGAAGCAATGTCCAGAAGGTGGCAGAGTGAAGACACAACTCTCTGTGCCCTCCTCTGACGTTCTCTCAAACCAACAGCAGATTAAGCCTCTGAACTGGTTCTGGAGTCAAAGTGCCTTCAGATATTTGGAGTACAACACATTTCCAGAAAAAATTACCTCGGAAGAGCTCCGGAGCAGGTCTATTTCAGTCAGGCAGGGAGTCGAGCAGCTTGCCTAGCTCCCGCCTCTTGCAGCTCCAGGAGACAGGGCAGGAAAATAGGTGGGACTCAATGTGGCAGATTCTAAACACCTGTGGAGTCTATCTTAGGCTCTTGGGACACTCTGCTCTGATTGCAGGCAGGTGCTTTGGCAGATCTGCCTTTTCTAAAAGGTAGGTTGTAACCCATTGCAAACACTGGTGCTAGCCTGGAGAGCCCAGCACCAGAAGTCAATCAGCCTAATTGCCCCAGGGCAACTTGAAGGGGCTGCCCCTTCCCTGCTTTAAATAGACCTCAACCTCTATTTTTTTTTAAAAGGAATAAAAAAAGAAAAGAACTCTCACCTTAGACAGCTTTTATGGAGAGCAAGAAGAACAGACCCCAAATCCTGAGATGCATAAAAATATAGCAACACCAAAGGAAGCCTAAAAGGGGGACAGGAGCTTGTCCCCAATTTCACAAGGCTTTCCTAGAAGATTGCATAAAGAATATCAAAAGAGAGTTAGATGAAAAATGGGGAAATGAAATGAGATCATTGCAAGAAGGAATGGAAAAAGCATATAATGCTCTACAAAAGAAATATGAAAAACACCAATTCACTGAAAAATGAAATTGGTGAAATGGAAAAAGTATGAAATGAACAAATTGGCCAGTTACAAAAGGAGCTAAAAAAGGTAATTGAAGAAAATAATACTTTAAAATTAGAATGGAACAAATGGAAGTGAATGACTCAATAAGACTTCAAGAATCAGTCAAACAAAAACAAAAAATTGAAAAAATAGAAGAAAATATGAAATATCTCTTAGGAAAAACAACTGACCTGGAAAATAGATCTAGGAGAGACAATTAAGGATTACTGGACTTCCTGAAAGCCATGATGAGAAAAAGAACCCAGACACTATCTTCCAGGAAATCTTGAAAGAAAACTGCCCTGATGTTTTAGAATCAGAAGGCAAAATCACCATTGAAAGAATTCACCGATCACCTGCTGAAAGAGACCCCAAAATTAAATCCACAAGGAATATCATGGCTAAATTTCAGGACTATCTCACCAAGGAAAAGCTATTGCTAGCAGCTAGAAAGAAACAATTCAAATACCAAGGAACTGTAATTAGAATCACACAAGATCTGTCAGCCTTCACATTGAAGGATCAAAGGCCCTGGAACCAGATATTCCAAAAAGCAAAGGAACTTGGATTACAGCCAAGAATAGCCTATCTAGCTAGAATGACCATTATCTTCCAGGGAAGAAGATGGATATTTAATGATATAGGTGACTTTCACCTTTTTCTAATGAAAAGACCAGATCTGAACAAAAAATTAGACCTGCAAACACAGAATTCAAGAGAAGCATAAAAAGGTAAAAAGGAAAGAACTCTTGAATTATGTTTCTACTATGGGTATACTTAAAGAATGGGGGTATAATTTGATATTACTTTGATAATATGAAAAAGAAACTAGAGGTGGAAGGGCTATCATACTGGGAAAAAGAGGGAAAAGGTGGTAAAATAAGGTAAAATCTCATGAAGAGGCAAAGAAAACCTAATATAATTGAGGGAAAGAAGGGAAGGGGATGAGCATTGTGTAAATCATACTCATCAGAATGGGCTCTAAAAGAGTATATTAGACACATTTGTTTTACAGAAAAACTTATCCTTCCTTATACGGAAGTGGGTGGGAAAGGAGAAAAAGAAAGGGATAGACAAAGAGAAGGAAAAATAGGAGAATTAGAGGAAAGGTGTAAAAAAGGGAGAGGGGCTGTTTGGGGGAGGTGGTCATCAAAAGCAAAATACTGAATTGGGCTTACTATTAAAAAACTAGAATAAGAACAAATCAAAAACCCTCAATTAAATACCAAATTGGAAATTCTGAAAATAAAAGGGGAGATCAATAAAACTGAAAATAAGAAAACTATTGAATTAATAAATAAAATTAAGAGATGGTTTTATGAAAAAACCAACAAAATAGATAAGCCTTTAGTTAATTTGATTAGAAAAAATAAAGAGGAAAATCAAATAGCTAGTCTCAAAAATAAGGGAAAACTTTCCTCCAATGAAGAGGAAATTAGAGCAATAATTAGGAGTTACTTTGTCCAACTTTATGCCAACAAATTTGATAATCTAAATAAAATGGAAGAATATCTACAAAAATATAGACTGCCCAGGTTAACAGAAGAAGAAATAAATTATTTAAATAGCCCCATCTTAGAAAAAGAAATAGAACAAGCTATTAATCATCTCCCTAAGAAAAAATCTCCAGGGCCAGATGGATTTACATGTGAATTCTACCAAACATTCAAAGAACAATTAATTCCAATACTATATAAACTATTTGGAAAAAAAAAAGGGAAAGGTGTACTACCAAATTCCTTTTATGGTACAGATATGGTACTGATAGCTAAACCAGGTAAGGTAAAAACAGAGAAAGAAAACTATAGACCAATTTCCCTAATGAATATTGATGCAAAAACCCGAAATAAGATCACAGAAAGTCATCCCCAGGATAATACACTATGACCAAATAAGATTTATACCAGGAATGCAGGGCTAGTTCAGTATTAGGAAAACTATCAGCATAATCAATTATATTAATAACCAAACTAACAAAAATCACATGATTATCTCAATAGATGCAGAAAAGGCATTTGATAAAATCCAACACCCATTCCTATTAAAAACACTAGAGAGTATAGGAATAAATGGGCTTTTCCTTAAAATGATTAGTAGCATCTACTTAAAACCATGAGCAAGCATCGTATGTAATGGAGACAAACTAGAACCATTCCCAATAACATCAGGAGTGAAACAAGGCTGCCCACTGTCACCATTACTATTTCATATTGAATTAGAAATGTTAGCTTTGAAAGTAAAATAAGAAAAACAGATTAAAGGAATTAGAGTAGGTAATGAGGAAACCAAATTATCACTCTTTGCAGATGACATGATATACTTAGAGAACCCTAAAGACTCAACTAAAAAACTGTTAGAAACAATTAACAACTTTAACAAAGTTGCAGGATTCAAAATAAATCCACATAAATCAGCAGAATTTTTATATATTACCAAAAAAGTTCATCAGCAAGAGATACAAAAAGAAATTCCATTCAAAATAACGGCCGATAGTATAAAATATTTGGGAATCTGTTTGCCAAGGAACAGTCATGAACTATATGAACTAAACTACAAAACACTTTCCACACAAATAAATTCAGACCTAATCAGTTGGAAAAACATCAAGTGTTCATGGGTAGGCCAAGCGAATATAATAAAAATGACAATACTACCCAAACTAATCTACTTATTTAGTGCCACACCAATCAAACTCCCAAGAAATTATTTTACAGATCTAGAAAAAAATAGTAGCAAAGTTCATTTGGAAGAACAAAATGTCAAGAATTTCAAGGCAATTAATGAAAAAAAAAGGCTGATAAAGGTGGCCTTGTTCTGCCAGATCTAAAACTATATTATAAAGTAGCGGTCATCAAAACCATTTGGTACTGGCTAAGAAATAGAGTAGTCTATCAGTGGCATAGGATAGGATCACAGGACGCACTAAGCAATAACTATAGCAGTCTAGTGTTTGATAAACCCAAAGACCCCAGCTTTTGGGATAAGAACACACTATTTGACAAAAACTGCTGGGAAAAGTGGAAACTAGTGTGGGATAAATTAGGGCTTGACCCACACCTAACACCACATACCAAAATAAGATCTAAAAGGGTTCATGATCTAGATATAAAGAGTGATATTATAAGCAAATTAGAGGAACATAGGATAGTTTACCTCTCAGACCTGTGGAGAAGGAAGGAATTTGTGTCCAAAGAAGAACTGGAACTCTTAATTGAACACCAGATAGATAATTTTGATTATATTAAGTTAAAAAGTTTTTGTAGAAACAAATCTAATGCAGACAAGATTAGGAGGGAAGCATCAAATTGGGAAATCATCTTTACATTTAAGGTTTCTGATAAAGGTCTCATCTCTAAAATATATAGAGAACTGTCTCATATTTATAAGAATTAAAGGCACTCTCCAATCGATAAATGGTCAAAGGATATGAAAAGAAAATTTTTAGGTGATGAAATTAAAACTATTTCTTGTCACATGAAAAGGTGCTCCAAATCACTATTGATCGAAGAAATGCAAATTAAGACAACTCTGAGATACCACTACACACCTGTCAGATTGGCTAAGATGACAGGAAAAGATAATGACAAATATTGAAGGGGATGTGGGAAAACTGGGACACTGATACATTGTTGGTGGAACTGTGAATGGATCCAGCCATTCTGGAGAGCAATTTGGAGCTATGCTCAAAAAGTTATCAAACTGTGCATACCATTTGACCCAGCAGTGCTTCTATTGGGTCTATATCTCAAACAGATTTTAAAGGAAGGAAAGTGATCCACATGTGCAAGAATGTTTGTGGCAGCCCTTTTTGCAGTGGCAAGAAACTGGAAACTGAATGGATGCCCATCAATTGGAGAGTGGCTGAATAAATTATGGTATATGAATGTTATGGAATATTATTGTTCTGTAAGAAACGACCAGCAGGATGATTTCAGAGAGGCCTGGAGAGACTTGCATGAACTGATGCTGAGTGAAATCAGCAGAATCAGATCATTGTACACAGCAACAATAAGACTATAAGATGATCTATTCTGAAGGACATGGTTCTCTCCAACAATGAGATATTTCAAACCAATTCCAGCTCCTCAGTGATGAACAAAGCCAAGTATACCCACACAAAGGGCTGTGGGATCTGAGTCTGGACCACAACACAGCCATTTTCACACTCTCTAATGATGTTTGCTTGCATTATGTTTTCCTTCTCAGGTTTTTTTTTTCCTTTCCTGTTCATCAAGATAACTGTATAAATATGTATACACACACAAAAAAAAAGAATGAATCATGACAGTTCATGATGATTGGGGGTGATGATGAGGAGAGATTACATTCAGAAATTATTATGATGGAAAAATGAAAAGTATCAATAAAAATTTAAAAAAAAGAAGCAATGTGCATGGGAATTGATCCTGATAGTGTAGCTAACCAATTATTTGAGTGGTTAAAAAGATAAATCCTGTAAATAATCTGACCTCTATGCTTTTGCATTTTGTTCCTCTTACATGTTTTATTTTGCTACTAATTGGCTTAGCCCCTTATGCTGTGAAGTATGTTCTGCAATTATTCTCAACTATGAGAACTGAAGTCCATAGACTTCATTTTTAATTTTTAAAAATATTAATTAAAATTTTAATTTAATTAAAAAATTCAAACCTTTGAACTTAGGACAGGAAAAACAGCCCATAATAGAGACTAAAGGCATTTTGGAGAAAGATACTTGAGACAATAGTATGATAAACTTTACCCTAATGTGTCTCAACTACCTGCATCTAAGAAACCAAGATCCAGTGCTTAATCATTTACATCTCAGTAGATCTTGTTTGTTAAGAGAAAACCATAGGAACTTCAAAGAGTGTACTTTGTATTAAGTCTATGAGCATTTGTGGTATATATATCAGTCTTTGATTAATAAACTTTGAAGAGTTTTAACTGAATTCTTTCACTTGGTCTCCTGACTGTCACACCCTTCATTCACTACAGGAGCTGGACTCCAACAGAGAACAGATGAAGAAAAAATATAAGAATAATTGAAGTACTAGAAACTTGTGACCAAAAAGAGAACTTTGACACAATAATGCAGGAAATAATTCTAGAAAATTGTCCTAGAGTGAGAGAACCTGAGGGGAAAGTAGAAATAGGAAAATCCACTGATCACCACCTTAAAGAGATCCTTTGTGGAAAACACATGGATATATCACTGCCAAATTTCAAAATCCCCAGATCAAAGAGCAAATTCTGCAAGAAACAAGAAAAAAATAATTCAAATATGCTGGAGCTACAATTAGAATTGTACAAGACTTATCAGCAGCTATAATAAAAGACCGCATGTCTTAGAATCATATCTACAGACAAGCAAAAGAAGTAGGCCTGTGACCAAAAATATATCCAGCAAAATTATCTGTAATTTTCAATAAGGAAAAACAGACATTCAATGGACTTGCAAATTTTCAGGACTTGCTATCAACCAAACCCAAACTTAACAGAAAATTTAACATGTAAGAGTCAATATCAAAGAGAATTTTAAAGAGCTGGACATGGACAAAGTGTTTAAACATGGACAAATTGTTTGTTTTTTACATGGAAAATGTATACTTCATGTTTAAAAGTTACGTAAAAAAGGGCAAGCTCAAAAGAGATTGTCAAAGTAAAGATAAAAATAGCAATCATGTTATAAAAATAAGGTGCAGAGGAGGAATAGACAGAGACATTAGAGGAGGAAAGGAGGGCTTGTAGTTCTGAAAACCAACTCACATCAGGATGGGTTCAATAGGCAACACTACCTATATACCATGAATATTATAGCATCTTCCAAAATCTATAAAGAAATCAGGAGACAGGAATAGGTGAATGGGGAAGCAAAGGGCGAGGGAAGAAGAAAAGTAGGTATCTCAGCGTGGGGGGAAGTCAAGTAATAGTAAGCCAAATTTTATAGCAGAATTTAATGAAAGAGTCAGCAGGGACAGGAAAGACAAGTCTGTATCTGGGATTTTGTGTCTTTGACAAGTCTGTCATACATACATATGTATGTATGTATCTATATATGGATACATAAATATATCTTTTCTTAACTATCGCCTGCTTGGGGGTGGATGAGGGATGAAAGGGGAAAAAAGAATAAAGTAAATAAGGTGCACAGTAGAGAACAAAAGAACAATTTATAAGGAAGTAAAAGATCAATACTTATGAATACAATTTCTTCTATATATGTTTGTGTGTGAATGTATATATGTATATATATATACATATATATATACACATACATGTTTTCTTAAATTGGTATTTGTTATCATATGTTTAGAATCCTCCCTGATGTTTGGCTGAGGGCACATGATAATGTTCTCTTTTGTTTGTTTAATTTTGGTTTGTATTACTTTTCTGTTTTTCTTTTTCCTCATTCTGTTTCTTCAAATAAAATAAGGGGGAAAAAAACAAAAGAAATTTTAAAAAGAGTACTTACTATGGTGTTACAGTAGAAACAGTGAATGTAAAGAAAAATCCCCTCAAAGCCTGAGGCACAAATATACAAAGACACATGGAATCTATTTTCAATTGTGTTGAGCATTGAAGCCAAGTTAGCAGAGTAAAGAAAGAGACTGAACCACTCTCTCCCAAATTCTCCTCCAAATAAATTTAAAATAATGCCTCAAAACAAATTCTAGAGTGGAAAAACTAACCAGACTTTGGAGACGAAAACTTACTATTTGAAGAAAACTGCAAGGAAACCCAAAAAGCACTGACAGAAACTAGGTATAGACCAGCATCTCACATAATATACTAAGATAAGATCAAAATAAGTATATGATTTCAACATAAAGAGTAATATCATAAGCAAATTAAGGGAGTGTGGAATAGTTTATCTGTAAAATATATGGATGAGGGAAGAATTTATTACCAAACAAGAGATAGAGTACTACAGAATGTAAAATGTATAATATTGAATACTTTAAAAGTTTTTGCACAAACTAATCTAAATGCATCCAAGATTAGAAGTAAAAAAAAAAAAAACTTAGGGGAAGGGGGAAATTTTAGAGTAACTTTCTCTGATAAATGCTTCATCTCATAACTAGATAGAGAACTGAGTCAAATTAATAACAATACAAGTCATTCCCCAACTGACAATTGGTCAAAGGATTTTCAGACAAATTAATCAAAACTATCTTTAGTCATAGGAACAAAATGTTTGAAATACTACTGATTAGAGAAATGCAAATTAAAATAACTCTGAGGTACCAGCTCACATTTACCAGTTTGGTAATATGATAGAAAAAATAAATGATAAATGTTGGCTGGGATGTGGGAACATTGTAACACTAATGTTGGTAGAATGTGAACTGAGCCAACCATTCTGGAAAGCAATTTGGAACTAGGCCAAAGGACTATAAAACTGTATACTCTTTGATCCAGCAATATTACTAATATAGTTATATCCCAAAGAAATTTTTAAAAAGGAAAAGGACTCATACAAATAAAATATAGCAGCTCTTTTTGTGGCAGCAAAGAATTGTAAATTGAGGGGCTGCCCATCAATTGGGGAATGGCTGTACAAGTTCTGGTAAATGATTGTATTGGAATATTATTGTGCTATAGGAAATGTTGAGGAGGATGCTTTCAGGAAAACTGTAAAAACTTACATGAATTGATGCAAAGTGATGTGAGCAGAATCAGGAGCACATTGTATATACAACAACAGTAATATTGTATGATGACGAACTATGAATGACTTAGCCATTTCCAGAAATACAAAGATTCAACTCAATTCTGAAAGGCCTATGAAGAAAAATGCTATCTACCTTCAGAAAAAAGAATTGATGGAACTTGAATGCAGATCAAAAAATACTGTTTTTCTACTTCATTTTCTTGGGATTAAAATCTGTTCAGAGTTCCACCAGTAGTGTATCAGTGTCCCAGTTTTCCTACATTCCCTCCAACACTTGTTATTTTCTTTTCCTGTCATCTTAGCCAATCTGAGAGGTGTGAGATGGTACTTCAGAGTTGTTTTAATTTGCATTTCTCTAATCAAAAGTGATTTAGAGCATTTTTTGATATAACTATAAATGGCTTTAATTTCATCATTTGAAAATTATCTCTTTGATATCCTTAGACCATTTATAAATTGGGGGATGATATGTATTCTTATAAATTTGACATAGTTCTTTATATATTTTTAGAAAAGAGACCTCTATCAGAAACAGGCTGTAAAGATTTTTCCCCAGCTTTGTACTTCCCTTTTAATCTTGTTTCTGTTCGTTTTGTTTGTGCATAAACTTTTTAATTTAATGTAATCAAAGTTACCCATTTTGCTTTTCATAAATTTCTCTAGTTCTTCTTTGGTCATAAATTCTTCCCTTCTCCAAAGATTTGATAGGTAAATTATCCCTTGCTCTCCTAATTTATTTACGGTATCATCCTTTATGCCTAAATAATGTACCCACTTTTATCTTATTTTTTTGTGGGTCTATGTAGGTCTATGCCAAGTTTCTGACATTATTTTCTAATTTTCTCAGCAATTTTTGTCAAATACCGAGTTCTTATTCCAGAAGCTGGAGTTTGGAGGTTTACCAAATACTAGATTGCTATGGACCTTGATTATTGTATCATGTGTATCTAATCTATTCCACTGATCTATCACTCTATTTCTTACCAAGTACTAAATATTTTTTGATGACTGCTGCTTTATAATATAATTTTAAGTTTGGTACTACTAAACCACAATCCTTTGAATTTTTTTTTCATTAATTCTCTTGATATTTTTGAAGACCAGGAAGACCAAGTTAGGCAGAATTGTCATTTTTATTATATTATCTCAGCCTACTCATGAGCAATTGATATTTTTCCAATTGCTTAGAGTTGAATTTATGTGTATGAGAAGATTTTGTAATTTTGTTCTTGAATTTGTCTTGGTAGGTAGACTCCCAAATATTTTATTTTTTCTACAGTAATTTTAAATGTAATTTCTCTTTCTATCTCTTGCTAATGGGATTATTTTATATCCTGCAACTTTGCTAAAGCTGATAATTGTTTTCAGTAGGTTTTGGATGATTTTCTAGGATTCATCATGTCAATTGCAAAGAATGATAATTTTATTTCCTCATTGCCTAATCTAATTACTTTAATTTCCTTTTCTTTTCTTATTGCTAAAGCCAACATTTCTAGTGCAATGCTAAATAATAGTGGTGATAATGTGCATCCTTGTTTTACCCCTAATCTTATGGTATGCATCCAGCTTCTCTCCATTACAAATAACGCTTGCAGTAGGTTTTAGATACTGTTTAATATTTTAAGGAACGCCCCCTTTATCCCAATGAGTGCTATATTTTGTCAAAAGCTTTTTCTGCATCTATTGAGATTATCATATAATTTCTGTTGTTTTTGTAACTGATATGGTCGATTATGCTAATATTTTTTCCTGCTATGGAGCCAGCTCTGCATTCCTGGTTAAATCCCACTTAGTCATAGTGTATTATCTTGCCGATAAATTGCTGTAATCTCTTTGCTAATATTTTATTTAAATTTTTTGCATCAATATTCATTAGGGAAATTGGTCTGTAATTTTCTCTGTTTTGGCTCCTCCTGGTTTAGGGTTAGTGCCATATTTGTGTCATAGTAGGAATTTGGCAGTACTCTTTTACCTATTTTTCCAAATTAACATAAAACCAACTCTTAGTTTTGTTTATTAATTCAATAGTTTTCTTAGTTTCTATTTTACTAATCTCTCCTTTGAGTTTCAGAATTTATAATTTGGTATTTAATAGGGGTTTTTAATTTGTTATTTTCCTAGCTTTTTTAGTTGCATGCCTAATCCATTGATATCCTGTTTCTCTATTTTATTCATGTAGTTATTTAGAGATATAAAATTTTCTCTAAGAAATGCTTTGGCTGCATCCCATAGGTTTTGGTATGTTGTCTCATTATTGTCATTCTCTTGAATGATATTATGGATTGTTTCTGTGATTTGTTGTTTGACCCACTCATTCTTTAGAATTAGATTATTTAATTTCCAATTGGTTTTTACTCTATGATTCCTTGGCTCTTTGTTGAATATAATTTTTGTTGCACTATGGTCTGAAAAAGAAGCATTTACTATTTCTACCTTTCTGTATTTAATAGTGAGGTTTTTATGCCCTAATGTATGGTCAATTTTTATGTAAGTGCCATATACTGTGAAAAAAAGGTGTATTCTTTTCTGTCCTTATTCAATTTTCTGCAGAGGTCTATCATATAGGTTTTCTAGGATCCTATTAACCTCTCTAATTTATTTCTTGTTTATTTTGTGGTTAAATTTGTTTGAATTTGAAAGGGGAAAGTTGAGGTCCCCCACCAGAAAAATTTTGCTATCTATTTCTTCCTGTAACTAGTTTAAAATCTTCTCTAGGAATTTGCCTGCTCTACCACTTGGTACATACACAATTAGTATCATTACTACTTTATTATTTATGGTACCCTTTATCAAGAGGTATTTTCCTTATCTCTTTTAATAAGATATATTTTTTACTTTTGCTTTATCTGAGATCAGAATTGCTACTCCTGCTTTTTTTTACTTCAGCTAAAGCATAATAAATTCTGTCCCAGCCTTTTACCTTTACTCTGTATGTAGCTCTCTCTGTGTCAAATGTGTTTCTTGTGAACAACATGTTGTAGGAGTCAATTTTTTTAATCCACGCTGCCATTTGCTTCCATTTATGGGAAAGTTCATTCCATTCAAATTCACAGTTATGATTACTAGCCCTGTATTTCCCTCCATTCTATTTTCTCCCCTGTATATACTGTTCTCTTTCCACCCTGTCCTTAGTCCTGTGCTTTTTTCACCCATCCCACCCATTACCTTATCTCCTATCACCCTTCTTCCCTTCTCTTAGAAGTGTTTTGGTTTTTTTTTTGGTTTTTTTTTTAAACCCAACTGGAAGTTGTCCCACTGATTTGCTCCTCTACTGAATAAGACTATGTGTCTTAGTTGCTGATTTGCTGTGCTTCTCACAGGCTTTCCCAGAATCTATCTGAGCTGGGATAAATACCATTTTCATCTTGGGGGTTTTTTGTCTGTGTTTTCTTTCTCTGGATATATGTTTCACCACATGTATAACCTATATAAATTTTTTTGTCTTCTCAATGAAGGGCAAGGAGAAGCAGCTTGGGAGAGAATTTGAAATTTAAAATTATTTTTAAAAAATGAAGGTTATGGGACACAGTAGATAGAACATCAGCCCTGAAGTCAGGAGGACCTGAGTTCAAATCTGGATTCAGACACTTAACACTTCCTAGCTGTGTGACCCTGGGCAAGTCACTTAAACCCAATTGCCTCAGGAAAAAAAAAAAAAAAAGGTTATACTATGCCCAAAGTGCTATCAAACTGTGCATACCCTATGATCCAGCAGTGTCTCTACTGGGCTTGTATCCCAAAGAGATCGTAAAAAAGGGAAAATGACCAATATGTGCAAAAATGTTTGTAGCAGGTCTTTTTGTATTTGCAGGGAACTGGAGACTGAGTGGATGCCCATCAGTTGGGGAATGGCTGAATAAGCTATGATATATGAATGTTATGGAATATTATTGTTCTATAAGAAATGATCAGCAGGATTATTCAAAAGGACCTGGAGAGGCTCACATGGACTGATGCTAAGTTAAAGTGAGTAGAACCAAGAGAACATTGTACAGATCAACAACAAGATTATGTGATGATCAATTCTGATGGATGTGGCTCTTTTCAACAATGAGGTATTTCAGGCCAATTTCAATACTGTGATACAGAGAGCCATCTGCATCCAGAAAGAGGATTATGGGGACTGAATGTGGATCATGATATAGTAATTTCACCTTTTTTGTTGTTTGCTTCCTTTTTCTTCTTTCATTTTTTTTTTAAATTTTTGATCTTATTTTTCTTCTGCAACATAATAATTGTAGAAATATGTATATAAGAATTGTACATGGTTAATATATATTGGATTATTTGCTATCCAGGGGAGAGGGTGGGGAGAAGGAAGAGAGAAAAAATTTGGAACACAAGGTTTTGTAAGGAAGGGTGAATTCTGAAAATCATCTTTGCATATATTTTAAAAATAAAAAGCTATTATTTTTTTAAAGAAAGATCATAAATTTTTATATGTAATTGGGAAAAATATTAAAATTGAAAAAAAAGTGTGGGCACAAAATACAACTCTGATAAACACAAATAGCAGAGGCATTTCACAGCTCAAGTTTATTAGAAATCTCTCCCTTCATAGTATCCTCATTACATTTGCTAAGACCTCCTTCTTCTATTCTCAGCTCACATCTTGCAGATTCCTTACCCCACTATTTTCTCCTTTAATTCTGTCTCACATGAAGAAATAATCCTTGTTCTTGACATGATAAACTACTTGCATAAATGATGCCATTCCATTTCATCTTTTCTAGCAAACTGCACCCTCTATCATCCATCACTATCTCACTAATATGTCTTTCTCCATCCATTAGCTGCTTCCCTATTGCCTACAAAAATATCCCATCCATGTCTTTCCCATATTTAAAAAGTTCTCACTTGATCCTATTTTCCCTGTTAGCTATCTTTGTAAATTTCTCTTCCTCTTGTGACTAAATTCCTTAAGAAAGTCTCTGAGTGCTTTTGTCATTGTACCTGGCATATAGTAGAAATTTAATAATTATCTGTGGATTGATTAGTCAAAATCTAATTGTTATAATAAGAATATCACATAATAGAAAGGGAAATAAAAAATAATAACATCTGACTCGTCTCTTTCATGGCTAAACTTGAGAGGGCCATCAACCATCTGGGCCTCAACTTTCAATCTTCTCATTATTTTAACTCTTGACAATCTAACTTCTAACTTCATTCAAATGAAACTGTTCTTTCCAAAGTTACCAATAATCCAATTGCCAAATCTAATAACAATTATCTCAATTCTTATCTTTTTTGGCCCCTCAATAGCCTTTGGAACTGTCAGTTTCCCTCTTCTCCTTGATAATTCATTTTTCTAGGATTTTGGAACACTTTCCTGGTTTTCCTCCTAAATATCTGAATAATGTTTTCTTTACTAGATTTTCATCCAGGTCATCCCTTGAGATTCTGTCCTGGGTTCTCTCTTCTCCCTCTATCAGTTCCCACAGAATCAATTAGTACCTCTAAGCACATAACTCTCACATCTACTTATCCAACCCTAACTTCTTTTCTAACATCCAGTCTTGAATCTCCAACTGCCTTTTGGACATCTAGAACATCTTATATATCATATATACAAACTAAAGTCAATGTGTCCAAAATGAATTCACTATCTTCTCCCTGCTAAATTTTACCAACTTTACTATTACTACCACTCCAATTTATCCTACATTCAGCTATCAAAGTGATCTTCCTAAAGCTGACACCTCTCTAATTCAATAAATTCCAGTGTCCTATTACTTTCAGGATCAAACAAGAAATCTTACATTTGAACTTTAAAGCCCTTGATAACCTGGCCCATTCCTATATTTCCAGGCTTCTTATACTTTACTTCCTTCCATGTAGCATATGATCCACTTATGCTGGTCTCCTACTATTTATTACTTGCACCAGAAAGCCTACATTCTGACTGACATTTTTACTGGCTGCCTTCTATGAGTGAAATGCTTTCTCTCCTCATTTCCAACGATTTGCCTTTCTCTGTATTCAGAATCCTTAGCATAGTTCTGACTCATCGTAAGCACTTAATAAATGCTTGTTAACTGAGTGATTTAGTAATCAGAGCCAGATTTTTAAAATTTAATGTTTCAGATTTATTTTATTATAATGATGACAATGCTATTTTTCTTTCACCATTTACTAAAAAAAAAAATTCGCATTATAATGCACATTCTTTTCTTCATTTGCTAACAGGGTAATTATTTGGAGAAAAAAATCAATAGTTTACTTAACTTTAATACAGCAAAGTGATCATCCTGCAAATCCAAAAGTAAAACATAGGAAGATGGAATATGTGAGTTTAGATTCTTTAGTTATTTCCACTGTACCTTGTAAGAATGTAAGGTGAAAAAGAAGCTGGATTATCCTGCTCTGAGAACAATGGCATGGATCCTCCCATTATCCACATACGGAAACATAAAGTCACAATCACCTTTGGGAAGAAAGAAATTTGATTGCATTAAGTCCCCGGGGCATCTTTCTTCAATGTACTTCAAGATGCTTTACAAATACACATTAAGTTTTACTCTTAGAAAAAGCACTTTAAAAGTCCAAATGTTAAAAATTAATTTAAAAGCACAAAGGGAAGGGAAGAAAAACAGTATAGGACGTAGCCACAAAAACCAAAGAAAAATAGTATTCAGTGTTTTCCCCCATCTGCATCCACTTTTTCAAAGTGATTTCAGATAAATTTTCACATAATATACTATTCAAAATTGTGACTAATTTGGATTACTTACCACCTAATCCCATTCTGCTTTCTCCCATTTTGATACATTTTCACAGGCTATTATGCTTAGAATGCACTCCTTTCTCATCTCTGCCTACTACAAAGTATGTCTCCATTTAAGGCCCAGTTTAAGTGCTACTTCCTTCTCCCATCCTCTCAGTTCATAAGACTTGATATGGTTCTCTTCGTGGCATTTGTCACATTCTATCTTATATAATAATTATTTGCACATTAAAAATAAATGCAAGTAACTGGGCAAAGAAAAGAGACAATGATTTTGTCCTGAGTTTTTCTTTGTCATTGTGCCTTTCCTGGTTCACTCCTCTGGATGGGCAAGCCTAAGGGTTATGGAGTTGAAAAGACAGGGGTTTGCCAAACCCCAGAGTTATTTGACAGTTGCTAAGTAAATTGCCCTTAATTAGATGACAGCCCAATCTTCAGGAATTAATTTTTTTTAGAATATATGAAATGTTTATCAGAAAGCAGAATTAAGAAACTCACAAAGTTCAACATAACTTAAAAGTTCAGTCCAAAGAAGAGATGATATTAATATTAATATCAAGATATTAGCTGGGTCCTTATGATCTTGGCATAACAGATAAAGATGAAAAGCCTTATTAGCCAAGATTCTGGAAAAGAACAGACAGGCCCCTAAGTGAAGAAAAAGAGCAAGGAGGGTCCTTCACTCCCAGGGAAGGGCTGTTGATATTCTTAGGACTAAAGATAGAGTAACAATTATTTTTAAAAGCCTTGATTTTATTAACTAAAAGATCTGCAAAGTCCATTCTCCATGAAAAGAAAGGATTGAAGTCAAAGATTTCTGCTGAAGCCAGACAATACAGCAGAGAAGCTCCACAGACATGTGTCTAGTGGAAGCCTGGCAGCATCCAGCAGAGAGCATGTGTCCAAAAGAGTACAATCCAAATTACTTGGTGGATATACATTCAAGGGAATACCAGTCAGTAGAGTCTATATGTCTGGCACAGCATCTTTTAGTGGAAACTGTCTCTGACTAGAAGAGCAACATTTGGCAAAAATATCTGGATATTGTCCAATGAAGATTACAAAAAGTTAACAGTGGGAACAATGCAATAGTAATAAGACTTTAATGGCCAGATATTATCAGAGGCACAAATTTCTCCATGATGCATACAACCCTTCCCAATGATGAATTATTTGTGCAAGACTATTATATACCCCAGATTTATAGGGAATATGCTTTATTGTGATCTTTCTTGTGTTATTTCACTAAATGTCTTTGCTTTGAATTAATCATGTAATGTAGTTTCTAAATACATTGATGGGAGCTCATCAGCTATACTCCTAGTGGATCAGGTCAACAGTCAATTGACCTTGGGGTAGTCATCTCTGGAAGATCTGCCCTGTAATTTGGAGGGGAAAAAGTTCTTCCAAACACAAAATGTACCTGACTCTGTATCATTATTACATTATAAGCTCTCTGGGACCTGGAAATTAGTAGATACTTAACAAATTTTTCCTTATTGAATTGCATAAATCTAACAAAATGTTTTAAAATACCTATATCAAACCTCTTAGCTCCTGAATCTCAAAATTTTCAATATTTAATTGTTCTAAAACAAATAATAGAGATTTTTTCTTACAACAAAAGATAAAGCATTCTTTTTTATCTTTTTAGATTTTAGATTATCTTTATTTAGATTTAGATTTGTAGCTTATGTTCTAGAATTAAACTAAGGTTGTTCATATGAGTTTTACACAGGTCAGATTAACATTTCATTCTAATGAATTTTGTTTTATGAAGGTCCATGGAATTATATCTTCTAGTTTCTATTTTCCTATGTTTGTGAAACCATTAAAGTCAATCACAGTACTTTGATTTTTAAGGCAAACATAGATGCATTTTACAAAAGCAAAACTAAATTTTAAAATGAAATGAAGAATTTATAGCAAAATTCAAAAGCATTTCAGAAATTGCATAGTAGGTATATAAAATTTTCTATACAGTATAAAACCATGAAGATTCTGAACTTCAGGATGAATTGGCAAGTGTAGGGTGTTTAGCAAATTTTCAAATTGTTTTTAAGGATTTAAATCTCATTTAGTAGTATAAATATAAACTACATAATTAGCAGGGGGAAAAAATTTTTTTTTGAGGAATCAGGGTTAAATGACTTGCCCAGGGTCACACTGTTAGTATCTGAGACTGGATTTGAACTCCTGACTCCAGGATTACTGCTCTATCCACTCCACCACCTAACCTGCTCCTCAGGGGAAAACTTCTTTAAAAATGTTCTTTTTAGGGGGCAGTTAAATGGCACAGTGTATAGAGTACCGGCCCTGAAATCAGGAAGACCTGAGTTCAAATCTGGCCTCAGAACTTAACACTTCCTAGCTGTGTGACCCTGAGCAAGTCACTTAACCCCAACTGCCTCAGGGGAAAAAAATGTTCTTTTTATTGAAAAAATGGAGAAGGGAAGGATTTTAATATATGAAACAAAAAGGAACAGCAATAAAATTTTAAAGACAATGTAAAAAAGGTGTATACATTAAGAAGTCAGCATAAGGGACTAATTAACATTTTGTAACTGCTATTATCAATGAGTTAATGTAAGATAAATTGTTCAATCTAGGAACGCCCAGAAAAAAAAAATCTCTCCTAAATCTTATGGTATATGGTATCTTGTAACTAAAATAGTCTATGCTGAATTTTTTTTTAATCTCCAGTTTTGCATAGACTTTTCTTCAAATCTGCCTACATATGAATTCAATTTTTCATTCAATTTTTATAGTATTCTTTTCAGGATAATTAAATGATTTTTTGCTTGGAGAATATATTCTTTACTTTTGAGCAAAAAAGTCATCTTGATATACTAATTGAAGACACATTCTTATAGGGAACTTTTAACATGCTTTGTAACCTGGGTTTTTATTTTCCAACTTTTATGACTAATCTTGTTGAATAATATTGCTATAGTCTTTGAACAAACCTGTATGGGAGATATTCTTTGTTAGAGAATTCAAAAGTATGTCTTTACTTACATAGCTTATGATCAAAGCAGCTCTTTTGAAAAATGGCCTTGTAGCATACAGGAAATTCTGCTTGCTATTTGTAGTCAGGTACCTGAAACAGGAGGGGAAAAAAGGATATTTTCTGGGATAACTGCTATTCATCAGGATTATGCTTGTGTTGTAAATAATACTCGTGATCTTTTGACACTAGCTTATTATGTCCTATGGGATGCCCAGACTTTCCATGCATTCATTCCCCTTTTACTCAGTTTATGCTTTGCGTATTTCTACAATGCCTTGCTCTTCTGGATGGCCCCAGAAGTGGCCAACAAATGAAGGTAACTCACCTATCTGATAGATGAATATGTTCTCAGGCTCTCTTAGGAAATGCCTGATCTCACCATCCATTGCCAACTCCTACCCTAATACACCTAATGGAACTTAACCTTCATGCAAATCTCTCATCTCCTTCCTCACTCACTGGAAAAGCAAGCAATATATCAATTATACATACAAAACAATTCAAAATATATTTATATACTAGCCACATTTCAAAGAAAGCAAGAAAAATAAAAACATAAGAAGAATACACTTTAATTTTTACTGAGAGTTCATTAGTTCTCTCTCAGGAGAAACATTTTCAGCATGAGTCCTTTGAAATTGTATTACATCATTGTATTGATCAAGTAGCCAAGTCTTTCATAATTAATCATCATATAACACTAATGTTACTGTGTATAATGATCTTCCAATTCTTTTTAATTCACTATGCATCAGTTCATATACATCTTACCATATATATAATTTAATTTTCTTTAATTCTTTTTTAGAATTATGCTGACAATTCTTTTCATATCTGATTTTGTTAATTCATTCAGATTTCTAGCATGACCTTTCTAAATAATTAAATATTACCAGATCCAGATTATTGTGCCATTTATATATAATCAGTTTGCTTATATTTATATGCCTATATGTGTGTGTATATTAAAAAATAAGAAGACAACTAACACACTTTCCATAACTAATCATACCTGAAGAGAGATTCTCTTGACAACCAATTTGTACCATAAAAACAATTATAAACAAGTCCTCAAAGGAAAAAAAAAAAAAAAGCATATGTGTGTGTGTGTGTGTGTGTGTGTGTGTGTGTGTGTGTGTGTGTGTACTGGACACAAACCCAACAAGATAAGTTAAATTATTAAGTTAAATTATGAACTAAAACTGGTAGAGAAAAATTGGGGAAAGAAATGATGAAAAGAGAATTAATAGCCTGGTAAAAATACTGAAGAAAATAACACTTTAAAAAACAGAATAGGCCAAATGGTAAAAGAGGTACAAAAATGCACTATAAGAATAAAAAACTATTTTTAAAAAAATTGGAAAATGGAAAAAGAAGTAGAAAAGCTCTCTGAAGAAAATAATTCCTTAAAAACTAGAATTGAGCAACTGGAATTCAGTTATTTCAGAAATATCCAGAAAGATTAAAATAAATTTGAAAGAATGAAAAAAAAAGAAAAAAAAACAAATGAGAAAATGTGAAATATCTAATTGGAAAAACAAATGACCTGGAACATAAATCAAGATAAGATAATTTAAGAATTACTGGACTATCTGTAAGAGTTGACAAAAGATCCTAGACATATATCCAGAAATTATCAAGAAAAACTGTCCTGATATCCTAGAATACTATAAAATATAAAATTGAAATTGAAAGAATCTACTTATTACTTCCTTAAAGAGATACCAAAATGAAAAATTCCAAGAATATATATCATAACCAAACTATAGTTCTCCCAGATTAAAGAGAAAAGATTGCAAGCAGCCAAAAGAAACAATTTAAATTTATGGAGGAACAATCAGGATCACACAAAATTTAACAGCTTCCATATTAAAGTAGCAAAGAACTTGGAATGTGATATTCCAGAAGGGAAAGGAGGTAGGATTACCACCAAGAATAAGCTACCCAGAAAAACTAAGTATGATACTTCAGATGAGGGGGGAAAGGGGCATTTAATGAAATAGTGGACTTTCAAGCATGTCAAAGTGAACATGAAAGAAAAACAAAAACGGACTTTGCAAAACTAAACTACTTACATTCCTATACAAGAAAACAATACATGTAACTCCTAAGAATTTTATCATTATTAGGACAGTTAAAGTTTACATAGACAAGGGCACAATTTGAAACAGAAAGACTTACATAGAATTAAAATAAGGGACTGCAGCAGAATCTATTATGCTCCAGCTAAGGTTAAAAAGACAGAGGTAGCAATTTTATTGATTTCAAGACAAACACAAAAGTAAAAATAGAACTGATTTTAAAAAAATAGTCAGGGAAACATAATTTTGCTTAAAGGTACCACTGACAATGAAAGAACATTCCAATTTCTTAAAAGTTAAATGAAAATTACAAGAGGAAATAGAAGAACTAAATAAGTCCATAAAATAAAAAGTTAGGAAGATAAGTAAATTTTTAGAAGAGTAAAATATGATAGCCCTCTGAAAAAACTGAATGAAAATAGGAAGGCATATAATATATCTCTTTTCTCAGCTTATACAATGTTCATCTTCATAAAAATTAACCATGTATTAGGGCACCAAAATGTCACAAACAAATGCAAAAAAACAAAAATATTAAATGCATCTTTTCAGATAATACAATAAAAATTACATTCAATAAAGGACAATGAAAAGATAGATTAAAAAATAACTGGAAACTAAAAAAACCAAAGAATAAGTGGATCAAAGAACAGATGATAGTAACTATCGGTAATTTAATTAATGAGAATAACAATAATAAGACAACTTACACAAATTTATGGGATGCAGCCAAAGCAGTATCTATGGGAAATTTTATATTTTTAAATGCTCGTTTTTAATAAAAGAAGAGAAAAAACAGATTAATGAATTGAGCATGCAATTTAAAAATCTCCAATTAAATATCAAAATAGAAATCCTGAAAATCAAAGGAAAGATTCATAAAAATGAGAGAGTTTTTTTAAGGGATCTACTTTTATGGTCGATTTGATTTTTTTTAAAGAAAGAAAAACAAATTATTAATATCAAAAATGTAGAGTGAGGGGCAGCTAGGTGGCGCAGTGGATAGAGCACCAGCCCTGAAGTCAGGAAGACCTGAGTTCAAATCTGGTCTCAGACACTTAACATTCCCTAGCTGTGTGACCCTGGGCATGTCACTTAACCCCAATTGCCTCAGCAAAAAGAAAAAAAAAAAAATGTAGAGTGAATGTACCACCAATGAAGATGAAATTAAAACTGTTAGTAGGAGCTATTTTGCCCAATTACATCCTGATGAAACTGACAATCTAGCTAAAATTGATGAATGCTTACAAAAATTTTAAATGCTCAGATAAACAGAAGAGTAAATAGAATACTTAAATAATCCTATTTCAGGAAACAAATTGAGTAAGTCACAAAGAATGCCCCTTTAAAAAATTCCCCCAAACAGATGGATTTTCAAGTGAATTCCAGCAAACATTTAAAGTCAATTAATTCCAATACCATAAAAACTATTATTAAAAATGGGCAAAGAAAGAGTCCTACAAAATTCCTTTCACAACACAAATATGGTGCTACCTAAATCAGAAGGAACAAAAACAGAAAAAGAAAACTATATAGACTAATTTACCTAAAAGATATTAATGTAAATATGTTAAATATAATACTAGCAAAGATATAGCAATATATAACAAAGATCATATACAATGACAAGATTGACACCAGGAATATGTGACTGGTTCAATATATGGGAAACTACAAGCATAATTGACCATATCAAAAACAACAAAAATCATATGATTATCAATAAATGCAAAAAAAATTTTCATAAAATACAATATCAATTCTTATTAAAATAGAGCTTTCCTTAAAATGATAAGTAGTGTCTATATTAAGCCAAGAGCAAACATTTTCTGCCTTATCAGCAAGATCAGGGTAAAACAAGAATATTTATTATGACAATTACTACTAGAAATACTAGCTATGGTAATTAGACAAAATAAAGAGATCGAAGGGTAAGTAATAGGAATAAGGGAAATAAAACTATCACTTTTTGAAGATATGATGGTACAGTTAAGGAACCCTAGAGATTCAACTAAAAACCATTTGAAACAATCAACAATTTTAGCAAAGTAGTAGGATATAAAATAAAATATTAATAATTAGAATTTCTATAAACCAACAAAGCCCAGTAGGAAGAGATAGAAAAAAAAATTCAATTTAAAGTAACTGCAGACAACCCAAAACACTTAGGAGTGTATCTGCTGAGACAATCCCATGAATTATGTGAACACAACTACAAAACACTTTTCACAGAAATAAAGATAAATCTAAAATAACTAGAGGAAATATGTATCAATCACTTGGAGAAATATTCATTGCTTATGAATAAGCTGAGCCAATACAATAAAAGTGACAATTCTACCTAAATTAAGTGCCTTATCAATCAAACTACCAAAGAATTATTTTAGAAAGCTAGAAAAAATATTAACAAAATTAATCTGTAAAAATAAAAGGACAAGAATAACAAGGGAATCCATAGATAAAAATGTGGAGGAAGGAAGCCTTGCCATACTAGATTTTACACTATATTGCTGTTCATCCTTTATTTTCAGTGGGGACCAAAGACACCATGGGGTGATGTTGTGAGCTGCATGTGAATTGGATTTAAGTGAGGCAGAGTTACACAAAATTATCATTTTTATTCTCTCTTCCAGAGTCATCAAAGTCCAAAACAACTGGCAATGGTCAGGGATGCAATGAATGATTGTGACATCTTTGACAGCTGGCCAAGCGCTAAATTTTCCACAATACCTACTTCAGTCTCTGAAATACCATTGAAACAAATTGTTCTCATCTGATCATTCTACCATAGGAAATCTTCACATACTTGGGTAGGCTAACATGAATTTGAGCCCCCTCAGTATCTTCAACCTAGTTAATCCCATCAGCCAAGATGGTTTTACTAGGGTGTGGCCATTGCACAAGCTTTATAAAACTATATACCAAGTTCAAAATGGATATATGATAGACATATTAAAAGTCAATTAGAGGAGCATGGACAATTTTACTTGTCAGACCTATGAATAAGGAAAGAATTTATGACCAAACAAAAGACAGAGGATCACAGAAAATAAAATGGAAAATTTTGATCATGTGAAATTAAAAAGGATTTACAAAACAAAACCAATGTGGCAAAATCAAAAAAAGTAAGTATGAAAATGAGGGAGAATTTTACATCAAGTTTCTCTTATAAAGGCCTCATTTCTTAAATATATTGAAATCTGAGTCAAATTTATAAAAATAAAAGCCATCATCAATTAATAAATGGTCAAAAAATATAAAAAGGGAGTTTTCAGTAGAAAAAAACAAAAAAAGTATTCCAAATCATTATTAATTATAGAAATGCAGATTAAAAGAACTCTTAATTGTGACATATCTATATTGGCTAACATAACACAAAAGAAAAATAACAAATGCTGGAGGGAATGTAGAAAAATTATGCTAATGCACTATTGGCAGAGGTGGAGTTATAAACTGCTCCCAACATACTAAGGAACAATTTGGAATTGTGGCCAAAGGGCTATAAAACTGTGCATACCCTTTGACCCAGCAATATCACTACTAGAATACCCTGAAGAGATCAAAGGAAAAGGATCCATACATATAAAAATATATAGCAGGCTCTTTTTGTGGAGACAAAGAATTGAAAACTGAGGGGAGGCCATCAACTGGGGAATGGTAAAACAAGTTGTGGCATGATTGTGACAGAATACTACTGCATATTAGAAATGATACAGCATATAGTGAGAAGAACCAAACTATTATATACCATAACTGCGATATTATGATGATCAACTGTGAAAAACTTAGCTAATCTAATCAACACAATGATCTAAGACAATTCTGAATTTCATAATGAAAAATGCTATCCACCTCCAGAGACAGAAATAATGAACTCTGAGGGCAAATTGAAGTATAATTTTACTTTATTTTCTTACTTTAAAAAAATTGTAACATAACTGATATGTAAATATGTTTTGCATGATTTCACAAGTGTAACTGTTATATATTTGCTTGTCTTCTCAATGGGTAAAGGAGAGTTTAGAAGGATGGAGAAAAACTGAAATTCAAATTTTTTAAAAGAATGTTAAAAAATAATGAGACCACAAAAAAGATCCAGAATATCAAAGGAAATGTTGAAAAGAAAAGAAATTAGAAATCACACCAGATGTCCTATAACTCAATCAGGATAGTTAAAAATACAGAAGATGGTAAGTTTCCTTGACATGAAACAATTTGCAGATAGAGCTGAGATAATAATTCCTTCTGTGTTAAAGTATTTTATGAGAGCACTGAACTTTTAAACTTAATTCAAGAATTTTAATTGAGTTGAAAGTGACTGATAGGAAACCTGAACTTTGGTATTTAACCAAGAGAGGAACACTGAACACTTGAACACATGAGCTTTTTCAACTACAAATTGTTATTGTAGATCCTTTGTTTTTGAAGACTGATGCTGCAGGGTGGAGGTAATGTCTGGATTTGCAAGAGGGTTGAATTTAAGTGAGATAGAGCTGGACAAAGTCATTACCCTTACTCTTTCTTCTAGAGTCATCACAGTTCAGTGGCAAGACACAGAGCAAGACAACTGGTGATGGCCATCCATTTCTACCTAATCTATAAACAAACATATAACTGACAGATGTTAGGGTGCCAAAATAGTTGTTTTTTCCATTGCTAGCAAAAACAGATTACAAAATTATAATATTTTTACAAATTAATTTATAGTCCATTTTGGTATCTCAGTTTGTCAAGAAAATCAGATATTTGTTGATCAATACTCTCTAAACTTTCTTGTTCATCTCTGTTGGATAATTAAGATTGTTTATACTTCTCATTAAAAAATTATATGGCAAAAAGAGATGAGCTGGCCACATGGTAAGGAAGATGGCTAACAGGTGGACAGCCAAATCACTCTACAAGTACCCTTGAGATGTCAGAAGAAAGTAAGAAAGAACTCCATCACCTCTGGGGTGAACTTATGTAAAGGACACAGGCAAGAATCACCCAGTATGGAGAGACAAAAAAGGATGGTTTGAGATCTACATAGTTAAAAGGAGTTTCAAAACTGAAAAGATCTCAGATTTGACCATCTGAGTATTTAATGAGTCATTGTGTATATTACTTTTCTAGTTTTGCTTACTTCAGTCTGTCATAGTTCATTTATATATCCTTATGTTTCTCTGAATTCTTCATATCCACTGTTTCTTATGGTACAATATTCCAAAATGTTCATGTACCACAATTTATTTAGACATCCTCCAATTGATGAACATGAATTTTGTTTCTTTTTTGCATCTACTTTTTTTACTACAAAAAAAAAAGGATTGTAATAAATATTTTAATGTAGAGTTTATGCCTTGCAGTGGGGTCTCTATATCACAAAGCATGGGCATTTGATTACCTTTTAATAAATCATAATTTCATTATTGTTCTATAAGAAATGATCAGGATAATTTCAGAAAGCTATAAAGACTTACATGAACTGATGCTAAGTGAAGCGAATAGAACCAAGAGAACATTGTGCACAGCAACAAGATTGGTTGCTTGTATTTTTTTTTCTTCCTCATTTTTCCCTTTTTGATCTGATTTTTCTTGTGCAGCACAATAATTGTGGAGATATATATATAAATTGTACATGTTTAACATATTGAATTACTTGCCAACTAAGGATGAAATGGGTGGGGAGAGAGGGAAAAAACAAATTTGGAACATAAGGTTTTGCAAGGGTGAATGTTGAAAATTATCTATGCATATATTTTGAAAATAAAAAGTTTTAAAATATATAAATAAAAAAGAGACACAGAATCCCACTAGGAAAAAAATATTAGGAAATGTCTTGGCACAAATATATGGTATCACTCAACACATGGACCTGATCTTTTGGACCTGAAACTTTCCCACATTTAGTCAGTGCTTCAGGAGAATGTTTATTTGTTTTGGTTTGTTTTTTTGTTATTTTTCTGTCTTTTTTTACTTCTTCCTGCAGTACTGTCTGGAGCTATTTTGCCAACTTATATGAAAGTAAAACTGACAGCTAAGTCAAATGAATAAAAAATATAAAAAATACAAAATTAACAGTAGAAGAGATAAAATACTTAAATAATCCTATTTTAGGAAAAAAACTGGACAAGTCATAAATGAGACCCCTAAGGAAAAAATCCCCAAGACCAGATGGATTCCCAAGTATAAGGAAAAATTAATCCCAAAACTACATAAATTATTTGAAGAAATAGTAAAGAAAGATTCCTACCAAATATGGTTTTGGTACCAAAACCAGGGAGAACAAAATCAGAGAGGGAAAAACTATAGAACAAATTTCCTAAATGATGCAAAAATTTTTAATAAAATATTAGGAAGGAGGTTACAAGAACATATCAGTAAGATCATAGATTTTGATCAGATGAGAGTCAAATCAGGAATGCAGGGATTCAATATTAGGAAAAGTACCAACATAACTGATCACACCTCAATAACAAAAACAAAAAAAATCACATTATTATAGCAATAGATGCAGAAAAAATCTTTGACAAAATGCAACAACCATTCTTAACAAAAACACTAGGAAGCATAGGAATCAGTACAGCCTTTTAAAAAATAATAATTAGCATATATCTAAAACCAAGAGTAAGGACTATCTGTAATGGGGATAAAGCTGAAGCTTTGTTAATATCAGAGGTGAAGTAAGGTTGTCATTTATCACTATTCAATATTGTATTAGAATGCTAGCTATAGCAGTAAGAGAAAGAAATTGACTGAATAAAAATAGGTTATGAGAGACAAAACTGTCATTCTTTGCAGATGATATAATACTTAAAGAATCATAGAGAATCAACTAAAAAACTAGTTCAAACAATTAACAACTTTAACAAAGCTGTAGGATATAAAATAAATCCATATAAATCATCAGCATTTCTAAATATTACCAATAAAACCCATCAGGAAGTGATAGAGAAATTCCATTTAAAAAACTCAGACCATACGAAATACTTAGGAGTCTATGAGCCAAGACAAATTCAGGGACCATATGAATTCAATTACAAAATATTCTTCATATAAATAAATTGAAATCTAAACAATAGGAGAAACATTTATTGCTCATGGATAGCATGAGTCAATATAATAAGAATAATAATTCTTCCTACATTAATTATGTATTCAGTGCAATATCAATTAAACTAACCAAAGAATTATTTTGTAAAGGTAGAAAAAATTGTGACAAAATTCATACTGAGATCAAGAATATTTAAGGAATCAATGAAAAAAAAATATGAAAGAAGGTAGCCTAACAGTAACCAGATCTTAAATTTTATTACAAAGCAGTACTCATAAAAACAATCTAGTGCTGGCTAGATTAGATCAAGTATACAACACAGAGCAGAAAATAAGTATATCAATCTAATGTGTGATAAACCCAAAGATCCAAGATTTCAAAGTAAGAATCATTTGACAAAAATTTCTGGGAAAACAGTTATGATTCCAAGAAAATCAATGTCAAAATGTATTGGTAAATTTTGTATAACTGCACAGTTTTTATTGTTCTATTCTGTATTATGGTGATTGTTCTTTTAAGTATAGAAGGATGAGCAGAGGAGATTCTAGTAAGGTACATTTAAACAGGTCCACATAAAAATAAGTAATTCATGAGTATACACACAGACATACTTTACATATAAAGTACTTATTTTTCTTTAACTGTGGAGTTACAAGCCAATGCCTTCCTCTT
Organism: Myrmecobius fasciatus; assembly: GCA_023553655.1. Lineage (NCBI taxonomy): Eukaryota > Metazoa > Chordata > Mammalia > Dasyuromorphia > Myrmecobiidae > Myrmecobius > Myrmecobius fasciatus. The sequence continues at coordinate 67,147 of JAJPUD010003720.1, forward strand.
CCCATTCAGATCTTGCCCTGATTCATGAAGGGCCAATATCTTCTACCCGGCTGTGAAAATCATAGATTTACAACTAAAAGGTCATTTAATCCAGACTCTTCATTTTACAACTGAGGAGCTGACGTCAAAAGGAAAATAATTTGTCCAACATCACTTAGTTAATAATTGGCAGAAGCAAAATTTTAACCTAGGTTCTCTGACTCAGTTCCCTTTGCACTATAGAATACTCCCTTTTAAAATCAAACATATGTGCAGTTAGATGGCATCATGGATAGAATACTGGCCTGGAGTAAGGAGGAGGATCTGACTTCTTTTCCAAAACTGGTCTCAGAAATCTAACACTACCTAGCTGTGTGACCTCAGAAAAGTCATTTAATCCTGACTGCCATGGGGAGGGGGTGTTAAATCAAATTCAACATAACCAAAAATAAATGGCCCAAAATAATCCAAAATTTTGTCACTCATTGCTAATCATTACAGAACAACCAAGGACAACTTAACTAGAATTCTTTAGGTTATTTAATATTGAAAATGCAATTAACAGCAAGCTCATAAAATGATACCTCAGAATAGTCCATACTGCTGGCCTGGACATAGAAAGTCTTACATTCTTTTGCTCAGAAGGCAATAGGGAAGAGCTTAAGTTCCAAGTCCCTTTGGAATATTGCTTTGCATTTTCTTTGTGAGAGGAGGATAGCAAGGTAAGTTCAGAGACTACAGGTTGTTGAGAAATCCACTGTTGCACTTCTTGATTACTCCTAATTACAAATAAAATTGAAAATAAAGAAGAGATTAGAAATTTAAAAAAAAATTTCTTTAAACTATTTGTTAAACTTATATTTGTCTTTACAAAAAATGATGCATGGAAAAGTGATCTCAAATCCATGTATAAAATGTGACCTTATTCAAGAATGAGTTTTTCTCTCACTTGTATTTCACACTAAGGAGAACTTTAGAGATCATTCAACACAACACTCAGTCATTAGATGAGGAAATTGAGCTCTAGTGAAATTTAATGACTGGGCAATCACTAGAAATGATTATTCTTTGTTACAAGCAGTATCCTCTTAAAATAACAAAGAGGAAAAGAAGTCAGGCAAAATCATGAAGGGGATAAAGTGTAAGGAAACGGCTTCTACAAATCTAGGAAGGCAGGAACAGGTAGTTTCTTCTCAAGTCATGACACAAGGTCATAAGATTCTGAACCTTATAAAACAATGCCCAATTTTAATTTAAAATAACTGTGCCAGAATTAAGCCAGAGAGTCTCCACATTGAGATATCATATCTATTTATTCTTAGTGAAGCGAAGCAAAGCAAAATTACAGTAGGATACAGATGAAAGGTAAAGCCAGGAAAGGGGACAAAAAATTTTAAAGCTTGCTCTCTAAAATAAGAGACTTAATTGTTGGTCAATGTGTGGGATAATGAGACCCTCAACTCAAAATGACTACTCAGAGATCTCTCAAAGTGAAGATAGGAAGTTTTATTAGAATCTCTGGAGAAGTGGGCAGTCCTTCCCCCAGAGGAGCTGAGGCAAGGAGGCCAATTTACAGAAGTAGGTAACAGGATTATATAATTGAGATTACAGAAATATCCCCTTCCTTTAACCCACCCAAACCTCAGTTAATTTTTAAAGTCATCAGCCAATTCAATATTTGTCTTTGGTATGCAGGTGGGCCTTTGTGGCACCCGGGTCTTAGTTAGGCAATAAATGTTTCTTATACCTTTGCTGAATATATTATTAAGAAAAGGGGTTGATTAAGAAGAGGGTTAAATATTCCTAAACTACTAAACTATTCATCAAGGTGATCTGATCTTTTTCAGGCATTACCTCTTATGAGAAACAGTGGAACAAGAGGTCAAAAGGGGTATCTCAAACATTTCTGCTGGAAGAGCAATCCTGCTCTTCTCCCAGAGCTCAATAATTAGAGCCTGAACTACCCAAGGTTATTATTCTGAGAAGTCCTCAGTTTCCCATTTCATTCAATCAACCTGTTTCTATATCACAACTGCTATCATCCATTGAAAAGAAGTCATCAGCTGAAATTTAATGGTAAACATTGAAAAGTTAAGAACAAAAGACAGAGGTCCAATATGATCCTAGGAGAGGAACTCATTCAAGCATTCAAGAGCACTGACTGCATGGTCTAAAAGATAAAAGCTGGAGGGGAAATGATCTTTGACATTACTTTGTGGTTAAAATTTCTTATGCATCAATATGAAACCATTTAAATACACTCAAATTTTCACATGAACAGGGAAAAACTTTACTCATTTCTTTTTTTTGTTTTTTTGTTTTATTTTTTGCTTTTTTGCTGAGGCAATTGGGGTTAAATGACTTGCCCAAGATCATACAACTAGGATGGTTAAGTATCTGAGGCTAGATTTGAACTCAGGTCTTATGCTCCTAACTCCTGTGCCACCTAGCTGCCCCAACTAATTTGTAATTAACTCAACTTAGATCTTTACCGTTCAGTAGTATTGATGAGTTTCTAAGGTCAAGGAAAATGATGATGTAGAGAATATAACAGACAACTTTTTTGTTTTTAAAAATTAAATTTTTCTTTTATTATGGCAGGGCAAGAAATAACGCATAATTAAAAGCATAAAATGATGATATTTTATGTTATAAAATTATTAGTACATGTAGATTTCACGAGTAAAAATTCAGAGTTGACTCAAATTATTTCAATTCTTCAGTCATTCTTTTTATATGATCCAAGAGTTAGTAGGCCAAAAGTATATATACTGTTACAGCTTGTATAATATTTTTGTAAAAATCAACTAAAATATTTAAATAAAATTAATTTGAAAATAGATGTAATTATAATGTAATGTGACTTGTAAACTGACTGAAAAGGCAGTTCCATAAAAATAATTATAAAAATATTTGAGATAAAGTTGCACCATCAAAGTATTTGGGGAGCCTGAGCTAAATAATTAGGGTTATAGTATAGCTTCTATAACATTAATTCTCCCATGAATTGATATTTCTAAGAATGAATCACGGTAGAAATAAGAAGGACAAGGCAAGATTAGCAAAAGCAATAACAGAAAATGAATAAAGAGCTCAAATTTTGTATTTCAAAAGTTTTAACTGTTATTTAAAAAGAGAAAAAAACTATAGAATTAATGAACAAAATTAAAAGCTTTTCTTTAAAAAAATGAACAAAATTGATGCATCCTTGGATGACATGACTCAAATTCCCAACATTTAAAATGAGTAAGATAAAATTACAATAGAAGAAAAATAAAAATAGCTACTAGAACATACTATGCATAACTATGTGCCATCAAAGTTGTGAATTTTTTTAATGGAGGAATATCTACAAAAGGATAAAATATCCACATTAATATAATAAATATAGATTGCAAGAATCTAATTTGGGGGATTAAAACAACTATAGGGAAACTGCCCAAGGAAAAAAACCTGGTTGAAATAAATTTAAAGATGAATTCTATTAGAATTTTAGAATTTCTTATACTACAAAATTATTCTCAACAATTTAGAAGAAAATACTCTATCAAACTTTTTTTTTAGAAACAAATTTCAGCCTTAATTTCTAAGAGAAGAAAAATGACAAACATAATAAAAACTGACTAAAAATTTTTAAATAAAATCATGGCCAAATAAAAAAAAAAGAAAAACTACAGAAAAGCATATCCAGAAACTATATATTTGCTATGATTAGGTTGAATTTGTACCAGTGAATGAAAGATGGTTCAACATTAAGATACAACAAATAATAAAGACAGGTTTAAAAAAAAAATATATATATATATATAATTATTTAAGTAGCTTTAGAAAAAGCCACAGAGTAGGTATATGATTCATTTGTACTATTCATACATAGACACACACACACAAAGTATAGATTTGTAATACCTCAGTTTCCCTGCCTCTGTTTCCCTGAATTATAATACTTCAGTTTCCCTGCATTAGTTTCACTGAATTATAATATTTCAGTTTCCCTGAGTTAGTATGCTATATCTCCCATTCCTCTTCCTGGCCATTAGGACTGAGAGAATTAGGGGCCTCTGAGCTCTGGCACTCTCACATTCCAAAGAGTCATAAAATTCCAGATGGCTTATCCCAAATACCTGACTAGCACTCTCTGTCTTTCTGGCCCAGACTTCCTGTCTTCTGCTCAACCACCTTCTTGACCCCCAACTTATCAGAATTTGTGGTCCTTCCTGAAATTATGACTTACTAAATGTTTCTCCCCCTTGCCTTTGTTTCCCTGATAGTTGGAACCCTATAAAAGTCTCTGGAATTAATTGCTGGATGCTGGATACTTTGAGACAAGAGTCCCATCCAAGCCAGCTAGCCCAAATTCTCTACTATTAAAATATTAAAAACCCTAATTTCTGTCTTGCCTCAGTTTCTCCAGCATTACAGGTACAGAAGAATCTCTCTTTTTTGTTATTTCTAATACTCTTTTTTTAAAACTTGAGTCCCAAATTCTCTCCCTCCTTCCAGCCTGTCTCCCACTCACTGAAAAGGTAAGCAATATATTAATTATAAATGTGATGCAAATCCCAGGGAGAATTTATGTCCATATTAGCCATATTAGCCATTAGAAAGATAAAGTAGAAAAGTTATTTAAAATTCTATGTAGAGTTTATCAGTTCTCTCTCTAGAGATGAATAGCATTTTTCATCACAAGTCTTTCAGAACTGTTTTGGATCATTATGTTTATTACAGTAGTTAACTCACAATTGATCATCATTACTATCTTGCTGTTACTGTTACAATGATAAAGCTCTGCTCACTTCACATTACATTAACTCAGGACTACAGAAAACTTTGATTTCTTCTGAAAACCATATGTTCACATCTTTTGATGATTTGTCAATGAGGAATAGAGCTTATTTTTATAATTTTGATTTCATTTCCAATTTACTTGAGAAATGAGGCCCATATCAGGGAAACATGCTGTAAAGTGGTTTTTTTTTTTCCAGTTTTTTCCTCTCCATCTAATTTTGACAGCATTGGATTTGTTTGTGCAAATTTAATGTAATCAAAATTATCTGTCATACGTCCTGTGAGACTTTCTGTCTCTTTTTTGGTCATAAACTCTCTTTCCTTTTGCAAAGTTCTAACAAGTAAAATTTTCCACACTCTCCTAATTTGCTTCTTATCAAAGTCATGTGCCCATTTTGATCTTATCCTGGTATATTGTGTGAGATGTTGGGCTAGACCTAGTTTCTTACAAATTGCTTTCTAGTTTTCTTCAAAATTTTTGAAAATTAGTGAGCCCTTGTACCAAAAGCTTGGATCTTTGAGTTTATCAAACATTTGACTACTATAGTAATTTACTATTGTGTATTGCTTATGTAATCTATTCCATTGATCTACTGCTTTATTTCTTAGCCAGTATCAGACTGTTTGATCATTACCATTTTGTAACAGTTTAAAATTTGGTATAGGTGAGGCCACCTTCATCATATTTTTTCCCTTGATTCCCTTAATATTCTTGATTTTTTGTTCCTCCAGATTAATTTTATTTTTCTTTATCTATATAATAATTCTTTTGTGTAGAAGAAACTTTTCTTAGTATGATAAAAGTTATCTTACACTTCATGTTAATCTTACATACAATGGGGAAACATTCCTAATAAATACAGGAATAGGAGCAGCTAGATGGTGCAGTAGATAGAACATTGACCCTAAAGTTAGGAGACCCTAAGTTCAAATCTGGTATCTGGTTTCAAACACTTAACACTTACTGGCTGTGTGACTGTAGGGAAGTCTCTTAACCCCAGTTACATCATAAACAAATAAATACAGCATGAGATTAAATAAAGATGACAAAAAATAAAAATGACAAATATTGGTGGGACTATGGAAAAATGAGCACACTAAAATACTATTGGTTCAGCCATTCTAGAAAGCAGTTTGGAACTACATACTAAAATTGTGTATATACTATGACCCAATTATACCACTAGTAAACCTGTTTCGAAAATACATCAAAGACCATTTGACCCAGCAGTGTTTCTACTGGGCCTATATCCAAAGAGATCTTAAAGGAAGGAAAGGGCCCCACATGTGCAAGAATGTTTGCGGCAGCCCTTTTTGTAGTGGCTAGAAACTGGAAACTGAATGGATGCCCATCAATTGGAGAATGGCTGAATAAATTATGCTGTATGAATGTTATGGAATATTATTGTTCTGTAAGAAACGACCAACAGGATGATTTCAGAGAGGCCTGGAGCGACTTGCATGAACTGATGCTGAGTGCAATCAGCAGAACCAGGAGAACATTATACACAGCAACAAGACTGTACGACGATCAATTCTGATGGACATGGTTCTCTTCAACATTGATGTTATTCAAACCAGTTCCTATTGTTCAGCGAGGAAGATAGTCATATACATCCAGAGAGAGGCCTGAGGGAACTGAGTGTGGACCACAACACAGCATTTTAACACTTTCTGTGAATATTTCCATGCATTTTGTTTTCCTTCTTAGGTTGTTTTTTTTTTTAATCTCTTTCTAGATCTTGTAATGCTCAGGGAGAAACTGAGGCAGTATCACACATTAGAAATTAGGTAATACTTTATTGATGTTAATTGAGAGTTCAGAATCCATAGCTATGGATCAGGACTGGTGGGACTTATGTCTCAAAGCATGCAGTCCAGCCCAGAGACTTAGACTGACAGCCATGTCAGCCAAATGAATAATACAAAGTATTTAGCACCTCATTGATGGGGAACATGATTTTTATAGTCTCTATAGCCCAGGGGAGACAAAGAACTCATGGGACCAGCTAAGCACATCTAATGTCCAAGTAAACCATAAATTCAGTTGAGCAGGTAGGGAGTAAGAAGCCTTGAGACAGAAACTGGGCAAAGAAGACTACTAGTGTGGGTCATACAGATAAGGGGGATGTTGAGGCTGGTCATCTGGAGGTTTTATAACTCCTTTGGAATGTGAGTCCAATTATTTCTGAAGGTCAGGAAGTGGGGATTGCTATTTTTGGGCAGCACAATTAAGGGAAACTGAAACAGCAACTGAGGGAAACTGAGACAGCAACTGTGAGAAACTGAGACAGGGAAACTGGCACAACAATCTGATTTTTCTTGTGCAGTAAGATAACTGTATAAATATGTATACATATATTGGATTTGTCATACAATTTAACATATTTAGCATGTACTAGATTACCTGTCATCTAAGGGTGGGGGGAAGGAGGGGAAAAGCTTGGAACAAAAAAAAAAGTTTTGCAAAGGTCAATATAGAAAAATCACTCAGATGTTCTGTAAATAAAAAGCTTTTAATAAAAAAAAATACATCAAAGAAAATACATCATTTCCTTGAAAATATTTATAGCAGCTCTTTTCATAGTAGCCAAAAACTGAAAACCAAGAGGATACTTATTTATTGAAGAATGATTGAGGTATATGAATATAATGGAATATTATTGTGCCATAAGAAATTATGAAATGGACAACAGAGGAAACTGTGAAGGCCTAATGAAATGATGCAGGGTGAAGTAAGCAAAACTAGGAGAATTTATACGACAAAAATAATGTTTAAAAAACATTTGTCTTTAGAATGTTGATCACTAAAATGGTAAATCATGATGCCAGAGAACTGAAGATGAAGTATACTATCCACTTTCTGCCCAAAAGGTGATAGCTTAAAATGCAGAATGAGATATACATTTTGAAGTTTACTCAACGGGGAAATGTGTTATGCTATGCATATTTATTGTGAGGGTTTTCTTTTTTTTTCCCTTTGGTCAATTGGCAGAAGCAATGGGAAGGAGAAAAAATGCTTATAAAAATAAAAAAAAAAAAGTTGGGTTGCCTTCCATCTTTTCATACTCAAACCATACTTCTGCCAAAAATCTAGGAATTACCAAGGCTCTTGCTATAAAAGAAAAAGACAGGTTTGGACACTCTTCCCCATTTCTAATAAAGAAAAAGCAGGCTCACAAAACTATACCCATTCATAATGGTAAACTCTAGCCATCATCATCTTTAGTCATTAAAAAGATATTAGATCAAGATGAGAAAACCTGAGGAGAAAAATAATCTAGCTTCCATTACCTAATACCTTTGTGAGAAATACTGAAAAGTTGGGTTTCCACAGTGTTGCAAGCTTTGAGGTAGTGCGAGATAGTGGGTACCACAGGCCAAGAGGTTTTCAGAATGTGAGAGGTTAAGGAAGGTTAGGATTCACAGAACAATTAAGTGATCAATAGAAGCTTTGAGCAAACAAGGAATTGGGGAGCTAGGAAGGCACAAATGGATTCAGGCAATCAGAAAGAGTCTTGTGGTTTTGAGAAAACCACATACTTAAGATAATAGCTCATCCAGCCCAAACTAGTTGGGGTCAAAGACAGGACTTGAACAAATCACTACTGTGCCTGCTTAATAGGCTAATTGAATATAAACAACACATCCCAGAGAAGGTTTTCTGCCATTTCTGAACATGGGATGTATGATTGGGGAGACATGTTTTATACATATTAAGGAGAAACATATAGTGGGCGCATCAGAAAGACTGTAACCCGGATAAAATGAACCAATCTGTTCTCTGAAGGGAGGAGCTGCTTCACACTAGCAAGTATAAAAATTCCCCTACTTCTGTACTCAATGCTCCCTCTTTCCAAAGAGGAGTGGGGCCCACTTCGGTCCAGAAACATATTCTTTAAGATTCTACTTAAATAAATTTTCCTTGATATCTGATTTTCAATATCAAGACTGTTATTTCTAACACCTTTCAGAAATTTTAATCTCGTACAGAAGAGTTGATCCCAGTGTTTAAAAAAAGAAATATATTGTATTATAATTATTTTTATAGGTCTTTTTATTTTTACTCTTCCAAAGAATTTTTTTTTAATTTTGAGCATTCAATGCTAATAAAGTTCCAGACAATTTTATTTTTGACTTGTCTTTTAAAGTAGAAGAAAACCTTCAAAACAACTTACCATTTACCTCTGTTATGAGGGAGGGAAAAAAAATCAAAGACTAGACATACTCCAAACACAGTGATTCCCGTCTCTTTAACCAACATTGCACAGGTCCCCAGAAACAAACTGAGCAGCAGAAAAAATGGAGAAGTCGTAGGAGAAAGACACTCCCCAATGTAATACAGATCCATGCTCCTGCAAATAAGTTTGAAAGTCAGTTCTCTGGAGGAGAAACATTACTAAGTACCCCTAACAAATCTCTTTTTGATAACATCTATACCAGAGCAAATGGTCTTCAGCCTACAAAAAGTGAACTAGCCCTAAGTGTTGATGAGTTAGCTATAACCCACCTTTGCCACTAAAGGTAATTAAGTTCAATTCCCTCATTTTACAGATAAGGATATGTATTAAGAAGCAGAACTAGGATTCAAAATGAGGTCTTCTGAATCCAAAATCTCTGAATTTTTAGTCAGTCATCCAAGCACAAATGAAAGAAGGCTTTCTTATAGAAGATGAAATGTACCAGAGGCTTCTGTTTGCAGATGACATTGTGCTAAATGCTTTAAGCCATGGAAAAATGCAGAGATGAAGTTCCTTCCTGAGATCAATAGCCACTAAAAGGATTAAATTAGCAATCCACATAATAAAAACTAAGAAGATGAAAAATCTTACTGCCCAGACATGTAGTTGGAAGTATAGCAAATCACTTTAGAACTTCAATTCATATTTTGAACATACAATGCATATGGTAAATGGTTTAGAACTGCACAAAAAGAAGAGAGCAAATTGGACATTTGGGAAATTACAAATTTCTTCAATATTTCTATCTCAAAAACTATCTTTTTGACACTAACATTAAAAATAATAAGAATAATAACTTGTACTTTTATAGCACTTTAAAGTTTATAAATTGTTTTAAAATATTGTCATTTGATCTTCATAATAACCCTGTGAGGTATGTGCTATTATTATGCAAATTTTCTTTATTTATTTTTACCAGAGGATAACCTGAGGCTCAAAAGATTAAGTGATTGGGGAAACTAGATGGAGCACTGGCCCTGAAGTGGTAAGTTCAAATCAGGCTCAGATACTTAACACTTCCTAACTGTGTGACCCTTAACCCCAAATGCCTCTCCAAAAAAAAAAAAAAAAAAAAAAAAAAAGCTTAAGTGATTTGGTCAGCATTTTACAATTAGCAAAAACTAGATGTGTTATTTGAACCCAGGTCTTTCTAACTTCAAATCCAATTACCTGTGTATATTACCTGTGTACTATATCATACTGCTATACAAATATAGCATCACTATATGACTATGAATAATAAGCATAACGATTGCCAAAGATTCAAGTTTATAAGAGATTCAAATGTATAATCTGGGTTAACCTATAAAGGATAGTTCTTGAATCATGCTGATTTCAGTCTGAGTGATCATGTGAAAACTGGAAAGAGAACCAGTATCTGTATATACATGACTGAAACACTGCTACAAAGTTACTAATGAAAACTTTTCTGTTATCTTCAAAGTCATATAAACTGATTACTCAGGGACTGCAGAACCAGAACTGAGTGGATTTGCAAAAGAAGTGACCACTCTTTCAACAGCTTTTTCCTTCTTAGCTTTTCATTAAGAGCTGATTAAGGGAGAATTGATGGAGACACTGAACCTCAAAAATATATTGGGGTTTTCAAGCTCTCCCACACATAGTCCAGCAAATATAAAAGAGAGCATTTGGTGCCTAAAAGTATATTAAGGTTTCAGGCTGGTATCACAAGGTGTCTCAAAAAATTTTGTAGGCTTAAACCTTCTCCAGATCAAGAGGCAAAAAGATATTATTAGTATGCCATTGACTGGTGGGCTAAACCTAAAATGATTTTCTCTTTCTCTATTTTTTTGCAAATAAGCATCTAAAGATATAAAATTTCCCCTTATTACCGCTTTGGCTGTATCCCACAAATTTTGGCATGTTGTCTCATTATTGTCATTCTCTTGGATGAAATTAGTAATTGTGTCTGTAATTTGCTGTTTCACCCATTCATTCTTTAGGATAAAATTATTTAGTTTCCAATTACTTTTTGGTCTATTTTCTCCTGGCTTTATATTGCATGTGATTTTTATTCCATCATGATCTGAAAAAAATATATTATTTCTGCCTTCCTGCATTTGATTTTGAGGTTTTTGTGTCCTAACACATGGTCAATTTTTGTATAAGTTCCATGGACTGCTGAGAAAAAAGTAAACTCCTTTCTGTCTCCATTTAATTTCCTCCAAAGATCTATCATACCTAACTTTTCTAACATTTTGTTTACCTCCTTAACTTCTTTCTTATTTATTTTGTGGTTTGATTTATCAAGTTCTGAGAGAGGGAGATTGAGATCCCCCCCACTATTATAGTTTTGCTGTCTATTTCTTCTTGCATCTCTCTGAACTTTTCCTCTAGGAATTTCCATGCTATACCACTTGGTGCATATAGGTTTAGTATTGATATTGCTTCATTATCTATGGGTAGATATAATTTCCTTCTTTGTCTCTTTTAATTAAGTCTATCTTTGCTTTTACTTGGTCTGAGATCAGGATTGCTACCCCTGCTTTTTTTTTGTTCACCTGAAGCATAATAGATTCTGCTCCAGCCTTTTACCTTCACCCTGTATGTATCTCTATGTTTTAGATGTGTTTCTTGTATACAACATATTGTTGGATTCTGGTTTTTAATCCAGTCTGCTATCTGCTTCTGCTTTAAGGGAGAGTTCATTCCATTCACATTCACAGTTAAAATAACTAATTCTGTATTTCCTGCCATCTTATTTACCCTACCTTATGCTGTTCTCTTTCTTATCCCCTTTCCCTCCTTCCTACTATTTTGCTTTTGATAACCACTTCCTTCAAACAATCCTTCCCCTTTAGGGGCGAAACCTAAAATGAATTAGCATCTAATAGGACTTAGCAAGAAAGTGAGTTTCAGATAAGTGCTTTTATAGGAGAGAAATAACCTCAGGGACTGATATCATAACTTGGCTTTCTGATTGGATAAAGTACCTATATTGTTTGAAGGGATCTAGACAAATAAACGGCAAGATGAAAACCAGATTTTTTTAGAATGGATAAAAATGTAAGGATATTATTACCACTCTCTACTTCACAACAACAAAGAAAAATCCTCCCCATCCATTCCAAATTCTTTTCTTTTCCTTTGCTGAAGATATTAAAAATATATAAGATTAAGAAATTTTTTTAAATTGAGGATCTGTTTCAAATCCATGCTAGTTTCTCTTAAATTTTGAGCTACCTTGCAAAGAATGACTGAAAGACTGAAAAAGATGTGATATAAATGATGACTGACATAGAAAATGTTAAATACAGCAAAGATCAATGAAGAAGTGAAAGAACTATACATAGGATTAGTGTTTTGTTTGTTCAGGGGTATTCTGGAGGAGTTGGACTTCTAAATTTTTGTTCTTGGTCAAAAATCACAGAGGAAAGCTAAGAAGAAAGAGTTTAGTTTCCTAAAATTATGGAAGAAAAGGATCCATTTTTAACTTCACTGCTCACTTGAAAGAAAAGATGTAGTTTTAAGTGGTAGGACATTGGGGTAAAGAGAAAAACTTACTCTATTCTTTCTAATACACAAAAAGCACTTCTGATGGCATGGTTTTTTCTTTCAGAAAAATATTCTGCTGTGTAAGGTCAATTGATTCAAGTTAACTACAAGCACTAAAGGGTTATCAAAGGGGGAGAAAATGGATCAAAAGGAAGAACAAATACAATGATACTCACCTATTATAGGAGAGAAATGCCAATAGAAATAGCAAACAAGCTAATACATCTGCTCTGCCCACGATGCCAGTCACCTACAGAGACAAAGAGACAGACACGTATCAGACAGACAGAGAGACAGAGATTGATTATTTTTGGAGGGGAGAGTACATTTGAACAGAGAACAAATCTTTCTAACTATGAAATTTGTCCTCCAATGTTAAGAAGTTGCTTGCCAGGAGCAGCTAGGTGGTCCAGTGGATAGAGCACCAGCCCTGAAGTCAGGAGGACCTGAGTTCAAATCTGGTCTCTGACACTTAACATTCCCTAGCTGTGTGACCCTGGGCAAGTCATTTAACCTCAATTGCCTCAGCGAAAAGCAAAAAAAAAAAAAAGTTGCTTGCCATAGTTGATAAAGACCTGAACTTGGGAGTCAGAAAGACTGCCTTACACTAGTGAAATCTCAGGGCCAATCTCTAATCCCATTACTAAATCTATCTAAAAAAAATTCTTCAAAAACCATATTCTTAACTATGAGTCTTCTAAGGGTTAAGAAAAGATGAAAATTTAACTTTTCTTCTATGAAATTTCATTCTATGTTTACTAAAAGCATTGACCATTTCAGACAATCTTAACTGACATTGTAATAATGTAATCTTGGCTGCATCAGTTTGAAGTTGTCCTCCTGAAGTATTTCCATATAGTATCTGCTAACTATCACATAATGAAAGTACAAGATGGCACCACAAGGGAATGATTTTATATAAATCTAAAAGCAGCATGCTCTCTGGGAGAATGACATACTGAGTACTGGGATACAGGTCCTATTAAAATTCAGTCAAATCAGAGGACTATGAAACCACTGGCTTTGTCCAATAGGCCTTATGGGCCTGTGTCTGTGGAAAGCAGCATAGCTTGACATTCTTATTAGCTGCATAACTCTCTAAGTCCTCATTAATCAGTCACAATGAACTCTGGAAATAAAACCAGTCCATTGAAACTGACTGGTAATGTGCATCCCAACACAATTGGAAATGTACAGCAAGAGATATTAAAAAGATTCTCCAACTGAAATGGAGCCATCGAAAACAAAGCTAAAACAAGGCTTTAAAGGTACCCTAAAATACAGCTTTGCATAATGTGCATAGTGATATTCTGCTGGGAAATAGTAGCGGCAATACAAACTGTTTGGGGGATATAGTTCTGACCAATAGGAACCCTCTTTATGAGCAAAAGTTATGAGTTTAGAGCAGAGGTGTTCTGGTGAATATTTAACAATCAGTACTCCAGTGGAGAAAAATGTATCCTCAAAATATTTTTAAATTTAATCTGCATTATTCATATTCTATCAATAACTTTCATAAGTTTTCAACAAAACAATAAATCAAGCCCTGATTTGTAATGTTTCCAAAATTCCTTCAGTGTAAAAGTTCACAGTAAAAATTTAACAATCTGTTCTCCCCAATATGAACCAACTCCAGCTTGTCCTTGGCTGGGAGCAATAAGCCAAGTTATCAACAGTAATAATTCTGCTAAAAGATCAAAGATTATGTGTAGGAAGTAGATAAGTTTTACAGCATGACTTAGAAGTGAAAGATCATAGCAATCATCCAATCACTAGATTCTAGTACAAGCCCCTAACTCTACTAGTACAAAGAAATATGCACAGAAATGTGGGACAGCTAGGTGGTACAGTGGATAGAGCCTGGAGTAAGAAAGATTCATCTTCCTAAATTCAAATCTAGCCTTAGACACATTACCTATGTGAGCTGGAGAAGGGAAATGGCAAACTACTCCAGTAATTTTGCCCAAAAAAAAAAAAATTAAAAACAGCCAGAATTAGGCATAACTGAACAACAGAAATATTAAGTAATCTGCCTGAATGTGAGACAGGTAACTCATATAACCTGATGCTAAATCTAATGCTCTTTCCTCTAGATTACTCAGTTTCCTCAAACACTTCAAATATATTATTACAAGAAAACTGAGGGTCAGAGAAGTGGATTTCAAAAATTACCGAGGCTGCACTCAAAATCAATTCTGACGTAAAATTCAAAGTGATTTCTCTGACACCATACTGCTCACATTAGCATATCAATATAGAAGCAGTCATAGTTAAATCTCATCAACAACCAACAACATATATTGAATACCAACTATGTACCTACACTGTGCTGGGTATTGTTAAGTTATCTTTTTTAAGTATAAAACATAATCCCCCTCATTTTTTTTTAATTTGGATAAGGAAATATATGAAAACAGGGAAAAAAATAAATGAACTTGTCAGAATTATAAATAATAATATTAAAGACTAAGATATTAAATGCCATGGTCAGCCATTTAAACGATGCTTCCACATTACTCACCTGAAAAAGAAGTGAAAAAAGAAATAACATTTTTTTGTAGATTCTTAAATTTAAAGCGGGAAGGGAAGCTGAATTCAACTTCTTTTGCCCCTAACTGATGAAGAAACTAAGAATTAAGAATTCTCAGAATTAAGAATTTAAGTGATTTGACTAGACTTACAGAACTAGGAAAGGTCTGAGGGGATATTTGAACCCAGGTCCTTCTCACTCCCATTCTAATTTCCTAACTATCTCCTGTCCCAAACGGCCTCTTAGTTCTGAAAATGTCAGTTTGAATACTGACTCTGATATGTATGTATGTATGTGTATGTATGTATGTGTATGTATGTATGTATATATATATATATATATATATATATAATGAATTTGAAGAAAGTCACCTAAATTGAGGCTCTTGTTATGCATCTTTAAAATTTTATGCAACTTTAAAAAGGTGGTATTGCTTACTACTGGTAATTCAGGAGACCTGGCCATTACAGTCTGACTCTTATTATGTATGAGACATAAAGATAATAAATCTCTTTTTATGCTTTAGCATAACCTCATTAATGAGAATCTCTGCACATAGTATTATATAAGCAGAATGAAATAGAAAGAAAGTATGAAGAAAGCCCACTTTGAATTTCTGCTTTGCATGTTAATAGCTTTGGGAAGCTGAGTAAGTCACTCAAGTGTATAACTCAATTCTCTCATTTGTAAATCAGAAACAATAGTAACTGGGGCAGCTAGGTGGCACAGTGGATAGAGCACCAGCCCTGAAATCTGGTCTCAGACACTTAGCATGCCTTAGCTGTGTGACCCTGGACAAGTCACTTAACCCCAATTGCCTCAGCAAAAAAGCAAAAAAAAAAAAAAACAATAGTAACTGAACTACATATTTCACAACTAATTGTAAACAAAATACTCTGTAAACCTTAAAATACTATATATAAATTGTCAGATATCAATGTTTCAACATTATTATTATTGATAAGAAATCTAAAAAAGATTAACTATTCAACTTGACTTGGGAAGTTATTTTTCTCAAAACTATACTCCTCCACAGCATAACCCTAAAATTAAAAGAAAAAAATTAAAAACAATGCAGGAAAAAACAGTATTTTCCATGAAGATCGTTATTGCTATTAAGATGACCAAAATAGAAAGCAGGGAGTGACAGATATGGATATCTCAAGACAGTTTTTTATACCTAGCACAATACTGCTCTCAAAACAAATTACATTACTAGCCCCAAGTCAGGAGGACCTGACTTCAAATCTGGCCTCAAACACTTAACACCTCCTAACTGTGTGATCTTAGGCAAATCACTTAACCCCAATCGCCTCAGCAAAAAACAAACAAACAAACAAACAAACAAAAAAAAAAACATTACTTTAGAAGGGTTGTCTCTAATTAAGAGCAAATAATAGAATTTATAGGCCACATAATCTGTGAGTCTGATAAATAAATGCAATTTTAAATTCACTGCCCTGCTCAAAAATGTGTAAAGATCAACATAATAGGCCACTCAAATAGTATACATGATTAAACATAAAGGAAGAAAGAGAAAAAATAAATTTAAAATTTAGAACTGGAACAATGACTCAACACAGCAAGCATTTCTAATGTAGATGTCTTCTTACACAAACCACAGACTCAAATTTTCTTCAAAAATGCTACTTTATTGCTATTTCTAATGACTAGGTGCCTTATTTGGAAAAACAAGTAGCAGTGGAAGTACTAGGATGGTGTGGGGCCTACACAAAAGTTGTCAAATAAATGTTACATTTTATAAAGAAAATACCTTAATGTATCACAATTTTTTTTCTCACAGCATCATTTTAAGTTCAAGCAATTCTATACTAGTGGAGGCAATATCCATCTAGTTTTCACTTTTTCTGCTCATTATTTTAATGTTGATATTACTTACCGCTTCTGTGTGAATGGGATGAACAGCAAAAATCAATGCAGTGACAAAAGCAAGTTGATGGTCCTTGAAGACAACTTTATCACATGTGTACATCAGAACCAGAGTCACTAAGCAGTGTAAAATTATATTTACTGCATGGAAATAAAATGGGTTCATGCCAGCCAAACATACATTTAGCCTAGAAAATAAAAACAAAATTATCACTCTTTGCAGATACTAGGATGATATACTTAGAGAATCCTAAAGAATCAACTAAAAAGTTATTAGAAATAATTAACATCTTTAGCAAAATGTTACAGTATTTCAATAAATCCACATAAATCATCTGCATTTCTAAATGTTACCAATAAAATCCAGCTACAAGAGATAGAAAGAGAAATTCTATTTAAAATAATTGTAGATAATATAAAATATTTGGGAGTCTACCTGCCAAGACAAAGTCAGGAATTATATGAACACAATTACAGAACACTTTTCACACAAATAAAGTCAGATCTAAACAACTGGAAGAATATCAAGTGCTCCACCAACAAAATGCAACAGCAAGAGATACAAAGAGAAATTCCATTCAAAATAACTATCAATAGTATAAAATATTTGGGAATATATCTGCCAAGGGAAAGTCAGGATCTATATGAGCAAAACTACAAAAGACTCTCCACACAAATAAAGTCAGATCTAAGCAATTGGAAAAACATCAAGTGCTCTTGGATAGGTCGAGCGAATATAATAAAGATGGCAATACTACCTAAACTAATCTATCTATTTAGTGCTATACCAATCAAACTCCCAACAGATTATTTAACTGACCTAGAAAAAATAACAACAAAATTCATCTGGAAAAACAAAAGGTCAAGAATTTCAAGAGAATTAATGAAAAAAAATGCAAATGAGGGAGGCCTAGCTGCACCAGATCTAAAACTATATTATAAAGCAGTGGTCACCAAAACCATTTGGTACTGGATAAGAAATAGATCAGTGGAATAGGTTAGGTTCAGAGAACAAAATACTCAATGACAATAGTAATCTAGTGTTTGATAAACCCAAAGACCCCAGTTTTGGGGATAAAAACTCACTATTTGACAAAAACTGCTGGGATAATTGGAAACTAGTATGGAAGAAATTAGGCATTGACCCACACCTAACACCATATACCAAGATAAGGTCAAAATGGATTCATGATCTAGGTATAAAGAATGATATTATAAACAAATTAGAACAATGTAGGATGGTTTACCTCTCAGACCTGTGGAGGGGGAAAAAATTTGTGACCAAAGAAGAACTAGAGGTCATCATTAATCACAAAATAGATAAGTTTGACTATATCAAGTTAAAAAGTTTTTGTACAAACAAAATGAATGCAAACAAGATTAGAAGGATAGCAGTAAACTGGGAAAATATTTTCACATCCAAAGGTTCTGATAAAGGCCTCATTTCTAAAATATATTGAGAATTGACTCAAATATATAAGAATTCAAGCCATTCTCTAATTGATAAATGGTCAAAAGATATGAACAGACAATTTTCAGATGAAGAAATTGAAACTATTTCTGGTCACATGAAAAGGTGCTCCAAGTCACTATTGATCAGAGAAATGCAAATTAAGACAACTCTAAGATACCACTACACACCTGTCAAATTGGCTAAAATGACAGGAAATGATAATGATCTGTTGGAGGGGATGTGGGAAACCTGGGACACTGATACATTGTTGGTGGAACTGTGAACGGATCCAACCATTCTGGAGAGCAATTTGGAGCTATGCTCAAAAAGTTATCAAACTATGCATACCATTTGTCCCAGCAGTGTTTCTACTGGGCCTATATCCCAAAGAGATTTTAAAGGAGGGAAAGGGACCCACATGAGCAAAAATGTTTGTGGCAGCCCTTTTTGTAGTGGCAAGAAACTGGAAATTGAAAGGATGCCCATCAATTGGAGAATGGCTGAATAAATTATGCTATATGAATGTTATGGAATATTACTGCTCTGTAAGAAACGACCAGCAGGATGATTTCAGAGAGGCCTGGAGAGACTTGCATGAACTGATGCTGAGTGAAACGAGCAGAACCAGGAGAACATTATACACAGCAACAAGACTATACGATGATCAATTTTGATGGACATGGTTCTCTTCAACAATGATGTGATTCAAACCAGTTCCTATTGTTCAGCAATGAAGATAGTCATATACATCTAGAGAGAGGCCTGTGGGAACTGAGTGCGGACCACAACACAGCATTTTAACGCTTTCTGTGAATATCTCCATGCATTTTGTTTTCCTTCTTAGGTTGTTTTTTTCTTCTTCTCTTTCTAGATCTGATGTTTCTTGTGCAGTAAGATAACTGTATAGATATGTATACATATATTGTATTTGTCATATAATTTATCCTATTTAGCATGTATTAGATTACCTGTCATCTAGGGGTGGGGGGTGGGGGGAAGGAGGGGAAAAGCTTGGGAAAAAAAAGTTTTTGCAAAGGTCAATATACAAAAATCACTCATATGCTTTGTAAATGAAAAGCTTTATGAAAAAATAAATAAATAAATAAAAGAATATCAAGTGCTCATAAGTAGGTCAAGCTAATATAATAAAAATGACAATACCACCTAAATTAATCTACTTATTCAGTACCATAGCAATCAATCTGCCAAGAAATTACTTTATAGAGTTAGGAAAAAATAACAGCAAAATTCATCCGGAAGAACAAAAGAGCAAGAATTTCAAGGGAATTAATGGAAAAAATACAAATAAAGGGGGCCTAACTGTACCAGACCTTACAATTATATTATAAAGCAGTGGTCAAAACCATTTGGTACTGCCTAAGCTATAAGTGAATTATTAGAATTAGGCTCACAAGACACAACAGTCAATGATTATACTAAACTAGTGTTTGATATACCCCAAAACTCCAGCTTCTAGGATAAGAACTCATCCTAGGAAAATTGGAAAACAGTATGGCAGAAACTAGGCAGTGACTGACACAACATTCTACACCAAGATAAGGTTGAAATGGGCTCATGATTTAGACATAAAAGGTGATACTATAAGCAAATTAGGAGAACAGGGGATAGTCCATCTCTCAGATCTGTGGAGAAGGAAGGAATTTATGGCCAAAGAACTAGAGAACATTATGAAATGCAAAATGAATCATTTTGATTATATTAAATTAAAAAGATTTTATACAAATAAAACTAATGCAGCCAAGATTAGAAGGGAAGCAAATAACTGGGGGGGAAATTTTTTACATCCAATATTACAGATAAAGGCCCCATTTCTAAAGTATTTTGACTCAAGTTTATAAGAAGAATACAAGCTATTCTTGAATGGTCAACAGATATGAACAGACAATTTTCAAAAGGAGAAATTAAAGCCATTTTTAAAAATGCTCAAAATCCCTATTTATCAGAGAAATGCTCTTTATTAAGAAAGCTCTGAGATACCACTTTATATCTCTCAGATTGACTAAGATGACAGGAAAAAGATAATGATAAATGTTAGAGGGGATGTGGAAAAACTGGAACACGAATACATTATTGATAGAGTTGTCTAATCCAACCATTCTGGAGAGCAATTTTAACTCTACCTAAAGGCCTATCAAACCTTTGATCCAGGAGTGTCACTACTGGGTCTGTATCCTTTTTTTTAATTAATTAAAGCTTTTTATTTACAGAACATATGAGTAATTTTTCTACATTGACCTTTGCAAAAAAAATTTTTTTGTTCCGAATTTCCCCCCTCCTTCCCTCCATCTCCACCCCTAGATGACAGGTAGTATAATACATGTTAAATATGTTAAATTATATGACACTTTCTCTGATTTTCTTTTTTTTTTCTTGTAGATAGGATTTTTCTTGCATAACTTGTCAAGTATTTTAACATTATTAACATGTAGTGGACTTCCTGCCATCTAGGGGAGGGGAGGGGACTGGGGGTAAAATCTGTAATGGAAAGCTTTGTAAAGATCAATGCTGAGGAACTACCCATATATATGTTATACAAATAAAAAGCTTTAATAAAAATAAATAAATAAATAAATAAATTATATGACAAATCCAATATATGTATACATATCTATACAATTATCTTACTGCACAAGAAAAATCAGATCTAGAAAGAGAGAAAAAAAAAAAAACCACCTAAGAAGGAAAAGAAAATGCAAGCAAATATTCACAGAAAGTGTTAAAATGTTGTGGTTACCACAGGCCTCTCTCTGGATATATGTGACTATCTTCATCATTGAACAATAGGAACTGGTTTGAATGACATGCTTGTTGAAGAGAACCATGTCGTTCAGAATTGATCTACATATAGTCTTGTTGTTGCCATATATAATGATCTCCTGGTTCTGCTCATTTCACTGAGCATCAGTTCATGCAAGTCTCTCCAGGCCTCTCTGAAATCATCCTGCTGGCCGTTTCTCATAGAAAAATAATATTCCATAACATTCATATACCATAATTTATTCAGCCATTCTCCAATTGATGGGCATCCATTCAGTTTCCAGTTTCTTGCCATTCCAAAAAGGGCTGCCACAAACATTCTTGCACATGTCTCTTTAAGACCTCTTTGGGATATAGGCCCAGTAGAAACATTGCTGGGTCAAAGAGAATGCAGAGTTTGATAACTTTTTGAGCATAGTTCCAAATTGCTCTCCAGAATGATTGGATCCGTTCACAGTTCCACCAACAATGTATCAGTGTCCCAGTTTTCCCACATCCCCTCCAACATTGTCATTATCTTTTCCTGTCATCTTAGCCAATCTGATAGGTGTGTAGTGGTATCTCGGAGTTGTCTTAATTTGCATTTCTCTGATCAATAGTGATTTGGAGCACCTTTTCATGTGACTAGAAATAGTTTCAATTTCTTCATCTGAAAATTGTCGGTTCATATCTTTTGACCATTTATCAATTGGAGAATGCCTTGAATTCTTATATATTTGAATTAATTCTCTATATATTTTAGAAATGAAAACTTTATCAGAACCTTTGAATGTAAAAATGTTTTCCCAGTTTATTGCTTCCCTTCTAATCTTGTCTGCATTCGTTTTGTTTGTACAAAAACTTTTTAACTTGATATAGTCAAAATTATCTATTTTGTGATTAATGATGATCTCTAGTTCTTCTTTGGTCACAAATTCCTTCCTCCTCACAGATCTGAGAAGTAAACCATCCTACGTTCTTCTAATTTGTTTATGATATCATTCTTTATGTCTAGATCATGAATCCATTTCGACCTTATCTTGGTATATGGTGTTAGGTGTGGGTCAATGCCTAGTTTCTTCCATACTAGTTTCCAATTTTCCCAGCAGTTTTTGTCAAATAGTGAGTTTTTATCCCTAAAGCTGGGGTCTTTGGGTTTATCAAACACTAGATTACTATAGTCATTGACTATTTTGTCCTGTGAACCTAACCTATTCCACTGATCAACTAGTCTGTTTCTGAGCCAGTACCAAATGGTTTTGATGACCACTGCTTTATAATATAGTTTTAGATCTGGTATAGCTAGGCCACCTTCATTTGCTTTTTTTTTTTTTTCATTAATTCAACTGGATCAATATCCTAAAGAGATCATAAAAAAGGGAAACATGCAAAAATGTTTGTAGCAGTCCTTTTTGTAGTGGTGAGGAAATAGAAATTGAGTGGATGCCCATCAGTTGGAGAATGGTGAATAAGTTATGGTATATGATTATTATGGAATATTATTGTTCTATAATTAGTGATGAGCAGTTGATGTCAGAAAGTCCTGGAGAGACTTACATGAACTGATGCTAAATGAAGTGAGTAGGACCAAGAAAACATTGTAGATAATAACAGCACGATTATGTAAGGATCAACTGTGATGAACTTAGGTCTTTTCAACATGGTGAATCAGATCAATTTCAATAGACTTGTGATGGAAAGTCATCTGTATCCAGCAAGAGGACTACGAGGACTGAAATGTGGATCATAACACGGTATTTTTACCTTTTTTGGTGCTATTTGCTTACTTTTTTTCTCTCATTTTTTCCCTTTTTGATTTGATTTTTCTTGTGCAGCATGATAAATGTCGAAACATGTTTATAAGAATTGTACATGGTTAACCTATATTGAATTACTTGCTGTCTAGGGGAGGAGGTAAAATGAGGAGGGAGAAAAATTTGGAACGCAAGATTTTGCAAGGGTGAATGTTGAAAACTATCTTTATGTGTATTTTGAAAAAGAAAAGGCTATTTTATAGAAAATATAAAAAATTAAATTCTCAAACCTTATATGATTTTTAAATGTATTGAGGAACAAACATGTATCTCCAAAGCTGAAAGAGAGTTAAAAGACTGAGTGACCATACAGAATAGCAAATTTGGCCCTAAATTTTACTAGGAATTATTCATATAGTATTGCTTCAATGAGAAAGAGTTTGCCTTCCTATCAACCTTTCTTTTGGGGGATCCTAAAGCCTTTCAGGTTGCAATAGAGGCATGGAAAACTACATAGGATAAGAAAGACAATTCAAAAGTGTCAGTTTTACAGTACTTACCTTTCCTTATACTCCAACTCTCACAGCCATACATTACTACTAGGAAAACCATAGTTTTCACTATGAAGATCTTTGTCAGCAAGATGTCTCTGTTTTTTAGTATACTCTACAAATTTGCCATAATTTTCCTTCCAAGGACAAGCATCTTTTAATTTCATGGCTACTGTCATCATCTGCAGTGATCTTTGAGTCTAAAAATATAAAATCTGACACTGCTTCCATTTCTTCTCCCTCTATTTGCCAGAAAGTGATGACTAGTTTCCAGAATCTTAGCATTTGTTTTGTTTGTTTGTTTTTAATATTATGCTTTTATTCTCTCCTTTTTCACTCTCATCAAGGGCCTTAATTACTCTTTACTTTCTGCCACAAGACTGGTAGCATCTACATAACTAAGATTCTTGAGATTTCTCCCAACAACTTTAATTCTGGCTTTTGATTCATCCAGCCTAGCATTATGCATAATGTACTCTGCATATAAGTTAAATTAGCAAAGAATAATATATTTCTTTTCTAATCTTAAGCCAATCAGTTGTTCTATGCTCAGTTCTAACTGTTGCTTCTTGGCTTACATAACAGTTGCTCAGGAGATAAGTAAGATGATCTGGCACTCCCATCTCTTTGAGGACTTGCCACATTTTGTTGTGATCCACACAGTCAAAAGCTTTAATTTAGTCAATAAGGCAGAAATAGATATTTTAATGGAATTCCCTTGTTTTCTCCATAACCCAGCAAATATTTGCAATTTGGTCCCTAATTTCTCTGACTCTTTGAAAATCAGCCTGCTCTTCTGGTAATTCTCAGTTCAAATATTTTTTAATCTTGTTGAATCTTGCTGTATGTTAATTATATTAGCACAATTGTTTGGTAATGTGAACATTCTTTGGTATTGCCCTTCTTTAGAATTGGGATGAAAACTGACCTTTTCCAATTCAATGGCCACTGCTGAGTTTTCCTTATTTGCTGATATACTGAGTGTAACACTTTAATCACATCACCTTTTAGGATTTTAAATAGCTCAGCTAGAATTTCATCACCTCCACTAGCCTTATTATTAGTGGTGCTTTAGTAACCACAACATTGGTGATGTTAAGATCATTCTTGTATAGTTCTTTTGTGTATTCTTGCCACTTCCTATTCCCTTCAATTCTATTAAGTCCGTATGATTTTTTACTTTTATCATGTCCATTTTTTGCATTAAATGTTCCCTGATTAGCTCTAATTTTCTTGAAGAAATCTCGTCTTTCCCATTCTATTGTTCTGTTTCTTTGCATTGTTCATTTAATAAAACCTTTTTCTCTCTGCTTGCTATTCTCTAATTCTTCATTCAGTTGAGTATATCTTTCCCTTTTTTCTTTCCCTTTCATTTTCCGTCTTTCCTCAGCTATTTGCAAAGCTTCATCAAACAGCCATTTTGCTTTCTTGCTCTTTTTCCTTGGAATGTTTTTTGATTGCCTTTTGTGCAATATTATGAAACTCTATTCATAGTTCTTCCAGCACTGTCTACTAGAGCTAATCCCTGGAATCAATTCATTACCCCCACTTCATATTTATAAGCGATGCTATTTAGATCATACCTTTATGGTCTGATGGTTTCCCCTATTTAAATCTGAATTTTGCAAGAAGAAGCGTATGATCTAAGCTACAGTCAACTCTAGGTCTTGTTTTAACTGACTATGTAAAGTTTTTCTACCTTCGGCTGGAAAATGCAAATCTAATTTTGATATTAACCATATGATGACATCCATATGAGGAATCACCTTTTGAGTGATTGGGTGTTTGCTACAACCAGTGAGTTATCTTGACAAGACTCTTAGCTTTTACCTGGATTCTCTTTGTACTCCAAGGCCAAATTTGCCAACCCAAATGAATGAATGAAAAATATTTATTAAGTGCTTCATTTTGTCAAGTATTGCACTAACAGAAAAAGCAGCTTTTAAAAAGCTTACATCCTAATTGAAAAGAAAACATTTAGGAGGGTTTGTCTACCAATAGGAGAGAAAGAACCAGAGATCCTAAAATTTCAGTAGCAGAATAGATGGCAAAACTCAGGAGTCCTTAGAGTGTATCAAGATGTCTGCTCCACAGAATAGGAACATTAGAGGGAACTGATTAGTCCCCCAACATTTTTAAGTAGGAATAGGTTTAGAGTTGTTGTTTAGAGATTCTAGATTACCTTTATATGGGAATGGCACTCCAGTCGGTGCTTTTAAAAGTTCCCTGGTTGAGCACAATAACAACAGATTAACAATTTTTTTTAAAGTTTATAATCTTAGAGGGTTATCTTGGAACACTGAGACCCTAAAGAGATTGGCTGAAGTCAAACAACCAGAATGTGTTTTGATATTCAACTTGAAATAAATCATTCTATCCACTATGCTGCCTCTTCCATTTTCATATCCACACCTACACCTTCTCAAGAAAATAATTCGAATAAATGAACTTAATCCAAATATTTTAATAGTTCAACTTCCAGTAGTGTCTTATTACCTCCATAATCAAAGACAAATCCATTGGGAATTTAAAGTCATTCATAGCCTAGCTCAAAACTACCTAACAGTTTTATTATATATTATTTCTCTTCATCTCTATAATCCAGCAAGATTGGCCTTTTTGTAATTCCTCACACTTGGCTCAATGTCTTTGAGTCTTTGCACACTTGTGCCTGAAATGAAATTCCTCCTTCTTTCCATCTCTTAAAATCTTTAGTTTCCCTTAAACCTCAGGTCAAATTGCCACTTTTACATAAAATTTTTTCTTGATAATCCCAGCATCTCTGACAAGAAATTATGTAGTATTCATTTTTATTATCTTTTACATGTACTTATTCATATACATTTTATCTTCTTTTGTAGAACAGAAGCTCCTTAGAGCAAAGATTATTTTACTTTTGTCTTTGTATTCCCCAAAGTTTAGCATAGTGCTCTATATCTAAAAACATTTGTTAACCAATTGGTTGCAGACAATAACCCAGAAAGAAATATGAGGTCAATGAATGAATAAGAACTCAAAGACAGGTCGCACACTATGAACAAATATTATATTTGTTCTGCTACTATCAGTCTATGAAGGAAAAGAAAAATACTTCTTGATCAAAAAAGAAATTCTATGACTCCCCAAATATTATGGAAAAATAGCAATAAATCCTACAATGAATTTCTAGATAATGAATTAAGATACCCACCAATCCCTTAACAAAACCTCTTTTGTTATATACAATAGATTCAAGGTGAAAGAGGCCATATGACTTTACATATGGCCAATGTGTAGATTGATTTTACATGACTGTTTATTTTGTTATAAGAACTGTTTTTTCCCCCCAATTATTTGGGAGGGAAAAGTTTGAAGGAAAATGAATCTAAAAATAATACTGCCCCCAAAAAAAGAAAGAAAAGAGAGTTTTTGAAATATTTAAAAGAAAATGCACAGAAGTGAACAAGAGGAATTCCAAAAGGAAAACAGAGAAAACAGACAATTCTGAAAGTAACAAGTTCAAATCAATGCAATAATCATGTGAATTAAGTGACTACTCTGTGCAAGACACATGAGGACTCAAATAAGGAAAATACTTCCTGCCCTTAATGAGTTTAAGTTCTATTGAGGAAGACAAAGAAAAGGAAGCTAGAAGCTAACAACAAGAATACTGAAGTAATCTTGTTCCATACAGTTCAAACCAATCAGATATATAGAGGAAAAGTGGAGAATGAACCAGAAAGTCTTGATCTCTGCCCTCTATAAAGGAAAGCTTTGCGTAGAGTTTTGTGCTCCCCCACTCCGTTCACAGTTCCACCAACAATGTATCAGTGTCCCAGTTTTCCCACATCCCCCCAACATTAGTCATTATCATTTCCTGTCATTTTAGCCAATCTAACAGGTGTGTAGTGGTACCTCAGAGTTGTCTTAATTTGCATTTATGAGTGGTGATTCTTAAAAAAAACTGAATAGGGAGAGATAAAAAGGAACAATTATCTCATTCAAATGAGACATCAAAGGAAAAATTGATACAGAAGAAGCAAGTGGAGGAGACTGGTAGTGCTGAAATCTTATTCTCATTGAAAATGTGTTAAAGAGGGACAACATATGTATCTAGAAAGGTATAAAATTTTTCTAGATTATAAAGAAATGACAGGTCAAGGGGATAAAATAAGGAAGGGACTTTTAGAAGGGGGTATGGAATGACGAATGTTGGAGGGGATGTGGGAAGGCTGGGACACTGATGCATTGTTGGTGGAACTGTGAACGGATCCAATCATTCTGGAGAGCAGTTTGGAACTATGCTCAAAAAGTTATCAAACTGTGGATACCCTTTGACCCAGCAGTGTTTCTATTGGGCTTATATCCTAAAGATATCTTAGAGGAGGGAAAGGGCCCCACATATGCAAGAATGTTTGTGGCAGCCCTTTTTGTAGTGGCTAGAAACTGGAAGCTGAATGGATGTCCATCAATTGGAGAATGGCTGAACAAATTGTGGTATATGAATGTTATGGAATATTATTGCTCTGTAAGAAACGACCAGCAGGATGATTTCAGAGAGGCCTGGAGAGACTTGCATGGACTGATGCTGAGTGAAATGAGCAGAACCAGGAGATCATTATACACAGCAACAAGACTATACAATGATTAATTCTGATGGACACGGCTCTCTTCAACAATGAAATGTTTCAAACCAGTTCCAATTGTTCGGTGAAAAGAACATACACCCAGAGAGAGGGATGTGAAATGTGGACCACAACATAACATTTTCATACTCTCTATTGATGTTTGCTTGCATTGTGTTTCCTTTCTCTGATTTTTCTTTCTTGTAGATATGATTTTTCTTGCACAAAAATGATAAGTGTGGAAATATATTCGATTTGTCAAGTATTTTAACATAATTAACATGTAGTGGATATCCTACCATCTAGGGGAGGGGTGGGGAGTAGAGGGGAAAAATTTGTAACAGAAAGCTTTGTAAGGATTAATGTTGAAAAATTGCCCATACATATGTTTTGCAAATAAAATAATAATAATAATAATAATGTTAAAAAGAAAATGAAAGAATGTATAGAATTTATTACATAGGTTTTCATGAAATGGAAATTTATTATTTTATACTGAATATTCTCTTATGTTTTGTGTACATTAAAATGTACTTTTCTTTTTTTGCTCTATATTCAAGTTTAAAATGAATTTTTTTTAAAAAATTTAAAGGAAAAGATGAAAAAAATTAGACATCAACTAATTCAAATCCTTCATATTATGAAAAAAGGAAAATTATAATAGGCTTAGACAAGTACAATGGGCTGAGCCTAAATGTGGTTTAAAGTTTTTTTTCCTCTTTTTTTAAAATGTGACAACCACTCATGAACCATGAAATCTAATTAGAACTACTTTAAATGTGAAATTGTAAAAATATAATATAAGAATTCAAAGGTTATAAATTAAAACTCTCCTACCACAGTCACTGTCAGGACTAAAAGACAGAAATTCACAAGTGACAAGAACTATCTTCCACTTAAGACCACACTCTCAAAGGCAGTGGTTCTAAGATTTTATTGACTTGTTTAAAAGAATTCTTATGCTCTAATTCCCCTATACTAGAAGATAATCATAAGGAAACATTATGGGTGGAAGAAGAGTAGTAATAGGTTAAAATTTGGGGCTCTTTTACCATTTGCTTTGATTCCCAGATACAACTGCCCCTATTATCCAATTTTATAACACTCAATTCTAGAGCCCAAGGTATTCCTCCAGGGAACAGAAAACATATTTTCTTCCTCTACCTTTATTAACATTGACCTCTTCACCTTGGTAACCAACAAGTCCATTAAGCAGTTCTCTGACTTCAATGAATTTAAAATTAGAAGCTCATTTATTACTACCTCTTCAAAGATAACATGTTCTTTCTTCTTGCTTTGACAATAATACAACTTTTCCATAAATGACAATAGGAGCCAACTAATGTGTTGGACATTTCTAGACCTCTCACTCTTTTCTGTGTTTGTGTGTTTAAATACTAACTAAATCAAAATAGTAGTTACTTTATTTGCAACAATAAAAATAGAAATGGTCTAACATTCTAACAGCCTAAAGCTGCACGAAGACTTTTGAGACATCCTATATATATCTTGACAATCCCGCTGAATCAGTAGGAACTTTCTCCCTATTCAAAAAAAAAAAACAAAAACAAAAACAAAAACAAAAACAAAAAAATCCAATTTTTTAAAAATTCTAAATAAGAATTTTGTCACTGAGAAAAAAGTTTCTGTGGCTAACCAGCCATCACCCTTTCTTCTCTCATTAAAAAAAAATAAAATAAAATGAACTCAAATCAGTAGTCCATTGTGCACACACACACACACACACACACACACACACACAATAAACAATAACAAAAAATCCTCAGCTCGTAAAGTGAATTTGGCAGTCTAAACCTAAATTTACCTCAGTCCAGTGAGTTCAAGATCTTTTTCCCTTTATAAAAATGTACTTTTTTTTCACAAAATCTAAATAAACTACTTCAGGAATTGAAGTTATACTGGAACACTGGTACTGTTGGTGGAACTGTGAATGGATCCAACTATTCTGGAGAGCAATTTGGAACTATGCTCAAAAAGTTATCAAACTGTGCCATACTCTTTGAACCAGCAGTATTTCTATTGGGCTTATATCCCAAAGAGATCTTAAAGGAAGGAAAGAGACCCACTTGTGCAAAAATGTTTGTGGCAGCCCTTTTTATAGTGGCTAGAAACTGGAAATGGAATGGATGTCCATCAATTGCAGAGTGGCTGAATAAATTAAGGCATATGAACGTCATGGAATACATTGTTCTGTAAGAAAAGACCAGCAGGATGATTTCAGAGAGGCCTGGAGAGACTTATATGAACTGATGCTGAGTGAAATGAGCAGAACCAGGAGATAATCATACACGGCAACAACAAGACTACATGATGATCAATTCTAAAGGATGTTGCTTTCTTCAACAATGAAATGTTTCAAACCAGTTCCAATTGTTCACTGATGAAGAAAGCCACATACACCCAGAGAGAGGGATATGAATGTGGACCACAACATGACATTGTCAGGTTCTCTATTGATGTTTGCTTGCATTGTGTTTCCTTTCTCTGATTTTTTTTTCTTGTAGATACAATTTTTCTTGCACAACAAGGGTAAGTGTGGAAATATGCATACATATATTCGATTTGTCAAGTATTTTAACACAATTAACATGTAGTGGATTTCCTGCCATCTAAGGGAGGGGTGGGAGCTGGGGGGCAGAATTTGTAACAAAGTTTTGCAAGGATCAATGTTGAAAAATTACTCATACATATGTTTTGCAAATAAAAAACTTTAATAAAAGGAAAAAAATAAAAATAAAAAAATAAAAACCTTTTTACTAAAATATTTCTTGGAAGGGAATTTTCTGAACAAGATGAAATGAGAACTACCAATTGACAGTGATGTGAACAATTTTCAGGGGGTATGGATCTTTTAGCTTTGGTGGCCCTGTACTTGGAAGAGAATAATAAAAGCTAAAAAAAAAAAAAAAAAAGGTTAATAGGACTATGGCCAAAGGCAGTCTTATCACCTAAATGTTTTTAAAATCTTAGATATGAGAAACCACTTAAAGAGAGAAACTTAACCGTTCCTGGTATAGTTTGATTCATGATAGCATGACTTTTGGGAGTTAAGCTACTTTTGTCTCTGTAAGGATGGCAACCATGTAGGACATGATGATTTTGTTGAATAACCAAAAAGCCTCTTACCCTGAGATGGGTAATTTGCCACAAAGGGGTAGAATGGGGATCATAAAGGAGAGACACCCCTCTGATTGGTACAAGGAGTTCCATTGGACAGAAATAGTTGCCTAGTGCTCAGTTAAAACCTTGTGTTACATGATTCATGCCCAGAAAAACATGATACATAATGGCTTATCTTTTTTTTTTTTTGCCCTCATACATGGTCAGTTTTTTGAAGAAGTCATAAACAGCTGAAAAATATGCATATTCCTTTCTATTCTATTTCAATATTCTTCAAAAATTTATTATATCTAAATTTTCTACAATTCTATACGTCATCCACTTTATCTGAGAGGCAGAAATGAATTCCTCCACTATTTTAGTATGGGGTGTTCAAGGAAGACTAGCATCTCTGACTGTAAGAGTATTGAAAGACTTCCTCTACCCTTTGGAGTTCACCTCCTATCCAACTGTCATTTGTAATCAAGTTATAGCATGAACAGTGGCCAGACCCCCATAAAACCATTTCAGCAGATAATCTAAATAAGTCTGAGGCAAACTGAGAGGTCTCAAATCAATTGGTGAGTTAGAGGAGTGTCTATTCCAAATATCTAAAGACTTCCTAAGAGAATGTTCCAACAGCCATGAAGATGACTGAAGTAGGCAAGGTGGGATTCTTAAAGAGATTAGTCGCA
The DNA here is from genome assembly GCA_023553655.1 of Myrmecobius fasciatus. NCBI lineage: Eukaryota > Metazoa > Chordata > Mammalia > Dasyuromorphia > Myrmecobiidae > Myrmecobius > Myrmecobius fasciatus. Next base: position 99,025 of record JAJPUD010003720.1, read on the forward strand.
GGTCATCTATTGCATCCTGGATCACCTCCAAACCCTCTGATTCTTGTCCTGCCATTATAGTTTGAAGACTTTGGGAGAGTGAAATTGAAGACTTTTCGAAATTGTCTTACTTCAATCCAATTCACACACAAGTCAAAATTTCATCCCATAAATTCATTGCTCTTCTTTGAAAACAAAGGACTAACATGTGAGTTCTACCAAACATTCAAAGAACAATTAATTCCAATACTATACAAACTATTTGAGAAAATAGACCAGAAGGTATACTGCCAGAATCCTTCTATGAGACCGATATGGTGCTGATAGCTAAACCAGGTAGGGTGAAAACAGAGAAAGAAAACTATAGACCAATTTCCCTAATGAATATTGATGCAAAAATTTTAAATAAGATATTAGCAATGAGATTACAGAAAGTCATCCCCAGGATAGTACACTATGACCAAGGAGGATTTATATCAGGGATGCAAGGCTGGTTCAATATTAGGAAAACTATCAGCATAATTAATTATATTAATAACCAAACTAACAAAAACCATATGATTATCTCGATAGATGCTGAAAAAGCATTTGATAAAATCCAACACCCTTTCCTATTAAAAACACTAGAGAGTATAGGAATAAATGGGCTTTTCCTTAAAATGATCAGTAGCATCTATTTAAAACCATCAGCAAGCATCATATGTAATGGAGACAAACTAAAACCATTCCCAGTAAGATCAGGAGTGAAACAAGGCTGCCCACTGTCACCATTGCTATTTAATATTGTATTAGAAATGTTAGCTTTAGCAATAAGAGAAGAAAAAGAGATAAAAGGAATCAGAGTAGGTAATGAAGAAACCAAATTATCACTCTTTGCAGATGACATGATGGTATACTTAGAGAACCCTGGAGACTCAACTAAAAAACTACTAGAAACAATTCACAACTTTAGCAAAGTGGCAGGATTCAAAATTAATCCACATAAATCATCAGCATTTTTATATATTACCAACAAAGTTCAGCAGCAAGAGATACAAAAAGAAATTCCATTCCAAATAACAGATGATAGGATAAAATATTTGGGAATCTATCTGCCAAGGAAAAGTCAGAAACTATATGAACTAAACTACAAAACACTTTCCACACAAATAAATTCAGACCTAATCAATTGGAAAAATATTAAGTGCTCATGGGTAGGCAGAGCGAATATAATAAAAATGACAATACTACCCAAACTAATCTACTTATTTAGTGCAATACCAATCAAAATCCCAAGAAATTATTTTACAGATCTAGAAAAAATAGTAGCAAAGTTCATTTGGAAGAACAAAAGGTCAAGGATTTCAAGGGGATTAATGAAAAAAAAGACAGATGAAGGTCGCCTTGCTGTACCAGATCTAAAACTATATTATAAAGCAGTGGTCCTCAAAACCGTTTGGTACTGGCTAAGGAATAGAGCAGTCGATCAGTGCCACAGGATTGGTTATCAGGACAATCTAGGCAATAACCTTAACAATTTAGTGTTTGATAAACCCAAAGACCCCAGTTTTTGGGATAAGCACTCACTATTCGGCAAAAACTGCTGGGAAAATTGGAAACTAGTGTGGAAGAAATTAGGGCTTGACCCATACCTAACACCACATACCAAGATAAGATCTAAATGGGTTCATGATGTAGATATAAAGAGTGACTTTGTAAGCAAGTTAGAGGAACGTAATATAGTTTACCTCTCAGACCTGTGGAGATGGAATAAATTTATGTCCAAAGAAGACCTGGAACTCCTAATTGAACACCAGATGGATAATTTTGATTATATTAAATTAAAAAGTTTCTGTACAAATAAAACTAATGCAGACAAGATTAGGAGGGAAGCATCAAATTGGGAAATCATCTTTACATTTAATGGTTCTGATAAAGGTCTCATTTCTAAAATATATAGAATTGTCTCATATATATAAGAATTCAGGACACTCTTCAATAGATAAGTGGTCAAGGGATATGAACAGACAATTTTCAGATGATGAAATTAAAACCATCTCTAGTCATATGAAAAGGTGCTCCAAATCACTATTGATCAGAGAAATGCAAATTAAGACAACTCTGAGGTACCACTACACACCTGTCAGATTGGCTAAAATGACAGGAAAAGATAACGATGAATGTTGGAGGGGATGTGGGAAACTGGGACACTAATACATTGTTGGTGGAACTGTGAACAGATCCAACCATTCTGGAGAGCAATTTGGAGCTATGCTCAAAAAGTTATCAAACTGTGCATACCCCTTGACCCAGCAGTGTTTCTATTGGGCTTATATCCCAAAGAGATCTTAGAGGAGGGAAAGGGACCCCACATGTGCAAGAATGTTTGTGGCAGCCCTTTTTGTAGTGGCTAGAAACTGGAAACTGAAGGGATGCCCATCAATTGGAGAGTGGCTGAATAAATTATGGTATATGAATGTTATGGAATATTATTGCTCTGTAAGAAACGACCAGCAGGACGATTTTAGAGAGGCCTGGAGAGACTTGCATGAACTGATGCAGAGTGAAACGAGCAGAACCAGGAGATAATCATACACAGCAACAACAGTATTACATGATGATCAATTCTGATGGCCATGGCTCTCTGCAACAAAGAATTGTCTCAAACCAGTTTCAATAGTTCACTGAAGAAAACCATATACACCCAGAGAGAGGGATATGAAATATGGACCACAATGTAACATTTTCATGATCTCTATTGACATTTGCTTGCATTGTGTTGCCTTTCTCTGATTTTCTTTTTTTTCTTGTAGATAGGATTTTCCTTGCATAACTTGTCAAGTATTTTAACATTATTAACATGTAGTGAACTTCCTGCCATCTAGGGGAGGGGAGGGGACTGGGGGTAAAATTTGTAATGGAAAGCTTTGTAAAGATCAATGCTGGGGAACTACCCATGCATATGTTATACAAATAAAAAGCTTTAATAAAAAAAAAAAAAGAAAGAAAACAAAGGACTAATTAAATCTAAAAGGTTTTGCACAAACAAAACCAATGCAATCAAGAGGAAAAGAAAAGCAGAAAGCAGGGAAACAATTTTTACATCAAGTGTCTCTGATAAAGGCTTAATTTCTCAATTAAGAATTGAGTCAAATTTATAATATGATTTCCTCCAATTGCTAAATGGTCAACGGAGCTGAAAAGACATTGGTCAGATGAAATAATCAAAGCTATTTATAATCATCTGAAAAAAATGCTCTAAATCCCTAAATTCTTAAAATGTGGTTTGTGACCCCATATGGGGTCTTGTAAGCTGAATATGGGGATCATGAAATTATCATTAATATCAGTAAATATTTGATTGGTATACCTATTTTATATACCATATACTTGGAGCTATATAAAAAGTTCTTGGGAAAAAGGGGTTGCAAGTAGAAAAAGTTTAAAAAGCCCTACTCTATAAATCATTATTTATTAGAGAAATGAAAATTAAAACAATTCCAAGGTACCACTTCACACTTTTCAGATTGGTTTATATGACAGAAAAGGAAAACGATATATATTGGAGAGGATATGGGAAAATTGACACATTAAATAAATACATTGTTGGTGGAGTTATGAACTGATCCAATCATTCTGGAGAGCAACTGGGAACTGTGCATGTCTTTTGATATAGAAATACCACTACTAGGTCTGTGTGCCAAAGAGATCATTACAAAGGGCAAAGGACCTACACAAACAAAAATATTTATAGCAGCTCTTTTTGTGATGGCAAAACATTGGAAATTGAGAGGATGCCCATCAACTGGGGAATAACTGAAAAATGACCTTGGTATGTGAATGTAATAGAATATTATTGTGCTGTAAGAAATGACAAGCAGGACGATTTCAGAGAGGCCTGGAGAGACCTGCATGAACTGATGCTGAGTGAAGTGAGCAGAACCAGGAGATCATTATACACAGCAACAACAATATTACATGATGATCAGTTCTGATGGACATGGCTCTCTGCAACAAAGAATTGTCTCAAACCAGTTCTAATTGTTCACTGAAGAAAACCATATACACCCAGAGAGAGGGATATGAAATATGGACCACAACATAACATTTTCATGCTCTCTATTGATGTTTGCATTGTGTTGCCTTTCTCTGATTTTCTTTTTTTTTTCTTGCAGATAGGATTTTTTTTTGCACAACTTGTCAAGTATTTCAACATTATTAACATGTAGTGGACTTCCTGCCATCTAGGAGAGGGGAGGGGACTGGGGGTAAAATTTGTAATGGAAAGCTTTGTAAAGATCAATGCTGGGGCACTACCCATACATATGTTATACAAATAAAAAGCTTTAATAAAAAAAAAAAAAGAAATGACAAGCAGGCATATTTCAGAAAACCCATGAAAGATTTATATGAACTGATGTAAAGTGAAATAAGCAGAACCAGGAAAATATTATACATAATAATTGAAACACTGTGCGGTAATCAACTATAACTGACTTAGCTCTTCTCAAGCAATACAATGATTTAAGACAATTCCAAAACACTGGAAATTCCAAAGATAGAAAATGATATCCTCCTACAGGGAATGAACTGATGGAGTCTGAACGCAGATTGAAGCGCACTATTTTCACTTTCTTTTTTTTTTAGTGGGGTTTTTTTTTCCTGTTGCAAAGTATAATTTTTTTTTCAAACTGTTAATTATTTAATAGTTTGACTAACATGAAAATGTTTTATAGACTGCATACATATAACCTACATCAAATTGTTTAGCATCTTCACGAAAGAGAATGCAATAGGAAGGAGGTAGAAAATTTGGAACTCAAAATTTTATTTAAAAAATGAATATTAGGGGCAGTTAGTTAGTGCAGTGGGTAGAGCACCAGCCATGAAATCAGGAGGACCTGAGTTCAAATCTAGTCTCAGACACTTAACACTTCGTAGCTGTGTGACCCTGGGCAAGTCACTTAACCTCAATTGTCTCAGCAAAAAGAAAGAAAAGAAAAGAAAAAAAAAAAAAAAAGAAAAGAAAAACTGTTAACTGCTCATACCCTTTGATCCAGTGTATTGGATTGATCCAGATACTGGGCCTCTATTCCAAAAAGATCATAAAAAAGGGGAAAAGACCCACACGTACAAAAATATTTGTAGCAGCCTTTTTTGTAGTGGCATGTAACTGGAAAGTTAGTGGATGTCCATCAGTTGGAGAATGGCTGAATAAGTTATGGTATATGAATTCTATGGATTATTATTTGTCCTATAAGAAACAATCTACAAGATTTCAGAAAGATCTGGAGAGACTTATAAGAACTGAGGCTAAGTGAGAAGAATCAAGAAAACACTGCATACAGCAACAAAATTATGTGCTAATCAATTATGATAGACTTGGGTCTTTTCAAGGATGAAGTGATTCAGGCCAGTTCCAAGAAACTTGTGATGGAGAGTGCTATTTGCATCAAGAAAGAGGACGGTGGGGACTGAATGTGGATCTCAACATAATATTTTCACTCTTTTTGTTGTTGTTTGCTTACATTTTGTCTTTTTTTTTTTTTTCCTTTTTGATCTGATTTTTCTTGTGCAGCATAATAGTTGTGGAAATATGTATAGAAGACTTGCTCATGACTGATGCTAAGTGAAATGAGCAGAACCAGGAGACCATTATACATGGCAACAGCAAAATTATATGATGATCAATTCTGATGGACATGGCTCTCTTCAATAATGAAGTGATTCAGACCAGTTCCAATGGTCTTGTGATGAAGAAAGCCATGTACACCCAGAAAGAGGGCAGTGGAGACTGAATGTGGACCACAACATAATATTTTCATTCTTTTTGTTGTTTGTTTGCATTTTGTTTTATTTATCATCTTTTCTTCCTTTTTGATCTTATTTTTCTTGTGCAGCATATTTATGGAAATATGTATAGAGGAATTGCGCGTGTTTAACATATATTGGATCACTGACTGGGGGAGAGCTTGGGAGAAGGAAGGGAAAAAATTAGAACATAGGATTTTGTAGGGGTGAATGTTGAAAATTATCCATGTATGTATTTTGAAAATAAAGTTTTAATTAAAAAAATAAAGAGGATTGAATAGTAAAAAAAAATCTATGTTGTATTATATTTTTATGCATTTGTCAAATATTTCCCAATTAGATTTTAATATGGTTTGGCTGAAAAAAAAAAAAAGAATTGCTTAGGTTAACATATGTTGGATTACTTGCTATCTAGGGGAGGGAGTGCAGGGAAGGGAAGGAGAAAAAATTTGGCACATAAGGTTTTGCAAGGGTGAATGTTGAAAACTATCTTTGCATAGATTTTGAAATTAAAAAGCTATTTTAAAAAAGAAAATTAGAGATTACTTGTAAAAATTAAATAAAAGTGAATGTTAAAAATTGTCTTTATATTTAACAGGAAAAAAATAAAACACTATCAAATAAAAAAAAGAAAGAAAGAAATCAAAGGACCACTAACAACAACAATAACAGGAGGATCTGAGTTGGAGAGAAGAATGTCATGAGAAGCCCCTGGAAGCCTCATAGGAGGAAGGAGGGGGCAGAATTATAGGACCTGATCAGTCTCAGACATTTAATAGCTGTGTGATCCTGGGCAAGTCACTTAATTACATACTTTTCAGTTTTCTCATCTGTACAATCACCTGGAGAAGGAAATGGCAAACCATTTCAAAATCTTTAACAAGAAAACACCAACATAGGATTACAAAGAGTCAACTACTCAACTAAACAACAACAAACCACATAGCCAAAACTATTATAATCTTTAAAAAGGCCTGAGTCAGCTCCAACACCTATTTAAATCATTTGTGTCTAGAAAATAGAATGTTTCTTCCTCTTACAGCATATAAGAAACCATACTAAAATGGGACAACTGTCACCCTTTATTATTTTTAATAATAGTTTATTTTCAAAATATAAGCAAAGATAGTTTTCAACATTCATTCTTGCAAAACCTTGTGTTTCAAATTTTTCTACCTCCTTTCCCTCCACCCTTCCAGAGAACAAGTAATCCAATATATGTTAAGCATGTGCAATTCTTCTATATATTTCCATAACTATCATGCTGCACAAGAAAAATCAGATCAAAAAAGGGGGAAATGAGGAAAAAAAATCCAAGCAAACAACAATAAAAAAGTGAAAATATTATCTTGTAGCCTACATTCAGTCCCCACATTTCCCTTTCTGGGTGTAGATGGCTATCTCCATCACAATTCTATTGAAATTGGCCTGTTTCACCTCAGTGCTGAAAGGAGCCCAGCCCTCTATTATTTTAATAGTTCCAACTAGAAGATATGTAAAGCACTAGGAGGAGCTGAGGGGTGGGGGAGAGGAAAAGATACCAGCCTAGACCAAAACAATTCTAATAGTTAACTTGAGCTCCCACATACACCCAGGTTAATTGGCTGGCCTGATAGTAAAAAGCAAAAAGTTAAGCTGATCTTTGTAACCAGGTCCCTCAGATTCCAAATCTAATGCTTTTTCCTCCACTATAAAAACACTATGGTATATTTCAAAGCTATCCTTTTCAAGATTTTTTTTATCAACAATTTGAATAAAGAAATAGGTGGTAAGTCTTTATCCAAATCTTCAAATAATAAAAATGTGTAATCATATTCCCTATGTGTGGGATAGGTAAAAGACCCCCTTTCCCAAATTAACTAATCAGAGACATCTCAGGTACAAAGAGAAAATATTTATTTAATCCCTGAAGGAAGAGGGCCAGACACATAGTTGGCAGCCAGCCATGTGCTCCTGGAACCTGCCTGCTTTTGCCTTGTCCAAGGTTTAAAAGCAAAAGACCAGAGCCTTTTCATTGGATAGACTAAAAGAAAGTAACCCTCCTTGACCAATGGTCACCAATGTTGTCTGCTACCTGTGAATCATGTCACTTCCCATGGGCGTGACTTGAGGGTCTGACCTTTAGAGATTGCATGACTCCCTACAACCTAGGGTCTAAGACTGGGAATAGGGATCATGTGACTTCCTAAAACCTAAGGCCCAAAACCTCACCTTCCTGCTCTAGGTATAGGGGTCATGGGACCCTGGACCAATCTTAATATTGAGAAATTCTTCATCCAATCAATCTCATTCACCTAATTGTAGATAGCTAAGATATATATAGTTCTTTAAGGCCTACAACATGCATTTTAACACCTCATTTGATCTGATCTTCCCAAAAACCTTCTAGGGGTTATATACAGTAACAGGACACCTGGGGACAAGATCCCATCAGTCCCCAGCATTATTTATTTAGAAGACTTCTATTTGGTTCTTTCCAAAGACATATTCAGCACCAAAGGCAAGGGTTCACTTCCTGTCTCCCACTTCAATAGGACCCCTTCTCATGATCTAACCATTCTGGAGAGGAATTTGAAACTATATTCAAAGGGATATAAAACTGCATATCTTTTGACGCAGTAGTGACACTACTGGATCTGTACTGGAAGGAAATTACAGAGGGAAAAGGACCCACATGTACAAAAATATTTGCAGGGGCAGCTAGGTGGCGCAGTGGATAGAGCACCAGCCCTGAAGTCAGGAGGACCTGAGTTCAAATCTGGTCTCAGACATGTAACATTCCCTAGCTGTGTGACCCTGGGCAAGTCACTTAACCCCAATTGCCTCAGCAAAAAGCAAAAAAAAAAAAATTTGCAGCAGCTCTTTTTATGGTGACAATGAACTGGAATATGAGTAGATGCCAATCAATTGGAGAATGGTTGAATAAATTACGGTATATGAAAGTAATGGAATATTATTGTTTATAAAAATGATGAGCAAGCTGATTTTAGAAAGGCCTGAAAAGATTTACATGAACTGATACTGAGTGAAACAAGTAAAACCAGGAATATAATAATAGCAAGACTGTGTGATGATCAACTATGAAAACTATGGTTCTTTTAAACAATTCAGCGATCCAAGACAATTCCAATAAACTTTAAGGTAGAAAACGTCATCTGCATCCAGAGACTGAATGTAAATCAACACATGCTATGTTTATGTTTTTTCCCCGTTTTTTCTTCTCTCAAAATTTTTCTCTTTTGTTCTGATTTTTCTCTCCCAACATGATTCATCTAGAAATGTATACTTAAAAAGTTAATATACATGAAATAAATAACGAGAAAAAATAAAACAATTAATTAAAAAAAATAGGTCCCTTCTCAAGATCACCTTCAACAATCCTTCCAGCTTCTGGGTACAGAATGACTTTTATCTTCTGCCCCAAAAACCTTCTATAGGGTAGGCAAAGCATTTCTGACAAGGTTCCTACAACTCTGCCTACTCCGTCCTACTGTGAAGTGGGATTCCTGGGCCTCTTCTCATCACATTGCTCCCTCAGTTACTCCAACCACTGGTAAGTTGCCTGAATTCACTTCTTAACAGCATGCAACTCAATCCCCTTATAACTCATCCCAACCTAAAGATTATGAACAGCTGATTGCTAATGTACAAATCCCATCTGCCATCCTTAATTGGAAGCTCCCTCATGCTTATCCACCTCAACCCAAGTCTTCTTCAAGTCTGTACATCCTTTTCATATACCTCCACCCTGTGGAATGCCTGCATCATAATTAAAAAATTCCTTTCACTTATTCATTTCCTACTCCTTCCAACCTTTTTTTTTTTCTCCTGAGGCAATTGGGGTTAAGTGACTTGCCCAGGGCCACACAGCTAGGAAGTGTTAAATGTCTGAGACCAGATTTGAACTCAGGTCTTCCTGACTTCAGGGCTGGTGCTCTACCCACTGTGCTATCCTAGCTGCCCCTCCTTCTATCTTTTGATTCTAATTGAGACATAACTTCTACATGATGGAACTGATTGTCTTGCAATTCTTTCCAGTATTGTTTAGAATTATCACCTCTCTCTCTCCTATCTCTTGCCTTGAAAACAGGGGATTTCGGGGCAACTAGGTGGCGCAGTGGATAGAGCACCAGCCCTGAAGTCAGGAGGACCTGAGTTCAAATCTGGTCTCAGACATTTAACACTTCCTAGCTGTGTGGCCCTGGGCAAGTCACTTAACTCCAATTGCCTTAGCAAAAAAAAAAAAAGAAAGAAAGAAAGAAAACAGGAGACTTCAAAATATCCTAACTTCCCATTTCTGCTGATTATTCAACTCCTATGACCTACTCCATCAGTCCACCTCATGAAGGATGATCTAATTTTTAGCCATCTCAAAAGTTATCAGTTACTAAAACTGTGGAGTATATGGAGACTTTTTTCTTATCAATACAGTCACTTTCTTTGCACAATTCCAAATTGATTTCCAAAAGAGTTGTGTTATTTCATCGTCTCACAAACAATGTATTGATGTGACTATCTTCCCCATCCCCTGTTGCCATTTTTTGTCATATTTTTCATATTTTTTTTTTACCAATTTGTAGTATATGAGATGAAATCTCAGGGTTGTTTTGATAGCATTTCTCTTATTATTCATGATTTGGAGAATCTTTTCATGTAATTATAAATACTTTGTAGTTCTTTTGAGGTTTGTTCATATCCTTTGACCATTTATTTATTTATTAAGGAACAGCTATTAGTCATATATGTGTGTGAACATATACACACATATACCATCAAACATCAATCTTCATGAGTATGATAGCATTCCTAAAAAAACATACTGAAAGTAAAAAATGGGAATGTTAATACATTGATCCTATAGAAAATAGGGGATTCAATTTCTGCCAGCACCAAAGTGTAATTTATCACTAAAGATTGCCGAAAATACATTTTTCTGCAAAATTCTTTAGAAAAAAACATTAATTCTATTAATATGCACTTTTCCTAACACAGTAATCATGAAATAACTCACATAAGGCAGTACACAAAATTGATAATGTGCAAAATATTTTTCCTGCTAGTTAATTCCCTAAAATTGAGTGATCATGCTAACATCCCAATTACAAATATATATATAGAAAGATAGATAGATAGATTTCAGACAGTACTATAATGCTATAAATATCTCTACATTAACCATTCTCTGAAAATCAAGGGAGTAGTTCCTAGCACTGTAATCACTCATGTTGGAAGACTCAGACTAGCAAGGTACTGACATCACCTCCAACACTCCAATTGATAAATGATAAATTGTCAAAGGATATAAACAGACAATTTTCAGGTGAAGAAATTAAAACAATTTCTAGTCATATGAAAAGGTGCTCCAAATCACTATTGATCAGAGAAATGCAAATTAAGATAACTATTGAGATACCACTACACACCTGTCAGATTGGCTAAAATGACAGGAAATGATAATGATAGCTGTTGGAGGGGATGTGGGAAAACTGGGACACTGATACATTGTTGGTGGAATTGTGAACGGATCCAGCCATTCTGGAGAGCAATTTGGAACTATGCTCAAAAAAGTTATCAAACTGTGCATACCCTTTGACCCAGCAGTGTTTCTACTGGGCCTATATCCCGAAGATATTTTAAAGGAGGGAAAGGGACCCACATGTGCAAAAATGTTTGTGGCAGCCCTTTTGGGAGTGGCTAGAAACTGGAAACTGAAGGCATGCCTATCACTTGGAGAGTAGCTGAATAAATTATGACATATGAATGTTATGGAATATTATTTTTCTGTAAGAAACGACCAACAAGATGATTTCAGAGAGGCCTGGAGAGACTTGCATGAACTGATGCTGAGTGAAATCAGCAGAACCAGGAGATCATTATACACGGCAACAAGAGACCATCAATTCTGATGGACATGGCTCTCTTCAACAATGAGGTGATTCAAACTAATTCCTATTGTTCAGTGATGAAGAAAGCCATATACACCCAGAGACAGTCCTGTGGGAACTGAGCGTGGACCACAACACAGCATTTTAATGTTTTCTGTTGATGTTTGCTTGCATTTTGTTTTCCTTCTTAGGTTTTTTTTTTCCTCTCTCTTTCTAGATCCAATTTTTCTTGTGCTGCAAGATAACTGTGTGTGTATGTGTATGTGTATATATATACACATACACATACACACACAGTTATACATATATATACATATATATATGCATATATTGGATTTATCATATATTTTAACATATTTAACATGTATTAGACTACCTGCCATCTAGGGGAAGGGGTGAGGGGAAGGAGGGAAAAATTTGGAACGCAAAATTTTGCAAAGTTCAATGCTGAAAATACTCATATGTTCTGTAAATAAAAAGTTTTAATAAAAATAAAAATAAAATAAAATACTGGTAACAGCTCATGGATAGTGAGTGAAATGGGAACTTGAGGACTTCTCAGAATAATGACTGTGAGAGATTGGTGTGGTTTTTCACTGGGAATCCCTACTGCAGGAAGTGGCTTTTTAGAATATCAAAAGCAGACCAAACTGACTGGGAACCTATTTGCAATTCACCTATTTGGTAGATATCTATGTGTGATAAGTAAGCCAGAAGTGCCTTGTTCTGGAGATTGGCAGGTCCTGGAAGCCGGGCCTCCCTCTCTCTCTATAAAGCATGTGCTCAAATGAGAAAATTGGACCTCCTTCTTCTCCCTGGCTTGTCTTGGAGGAGAATGACTGTCCAGAATTTCATAAAATTCTAATAAACTTCTAATATTCACTTTGAGAGATCTCTGAGAAATGATTTTGAGTCGGGAGTCGCATTTTTATCCCACAAAATTTTGAGGGCTCATCCAGGATAAATGCCTGGTAAAGGAACGAGATCGTTGCTCGGTTTCAGAGACATAATGGCGCCGAGGGACCTTTTGTCCCTGTCTCTGAAACCGACACCAGTCTCCTTTCTACTAAGCAAAAGCACCCGATGGGAGATTCTCAGTGAAGATAGAAGCAGAAGTAAGCCTGTGTGTAAATTGAACTGAGCTCATGGTCAGGAAATCTTGCATACACAACTTAAGGTTAGCCTCAGAAAGTCTGGGAATCATTGGCAGCTGAGGGAGGCCTGAAAGAATAGCTCTCCTAAATTAAGGTGTGTTGTTAGACTGATGGATTCCAGATAAGAGCTTCCCTAATAAGCTCTTAAGTGACCATTAGTAAAGGGATTAAAGTGCAGTCTAGTGTTCAAAACCAGGATCCAGGTCTGGGAATACCAGCTGAACGTTCATTAGGGAATCCTCCTAGGGATTGAGATAAATTGATGAACTGAAAGGGGAAGAGGTAAGGAGAATGATAGTGGATTGCTGCTACAAGATCAGGGTGGAGTTAATTAGACCTGAATAGGGTAAAAGTCCCTTCAATCCAGAGGAATTGGAGTTTGCAAATCTCTGGCTTCAGGGGACTAAGGCCTGGCTGTTCTTGAGCCAAGCCAAAGAGGCAGAGAAAAGGTGGAGAAAGAATAAGAGACAGAGAAAATCCCACCCCACCCCTGGGATTTTTTAACTGTTGTACTTTCACCTCCTAGCTCCACAGGGAACTCCACTGAGGAGGCCAAATTATCAGAAGAAAGCCAAGGTACTTGAGGAAACTGAAAGGAATACTAAAATCAATCAGTAATGGAGAACTATGGGGGTGTCTCCAAACATTTCAGTTTCTGGGACCCAATATCTATACACAGAGAGAATTAATTTGAAAAAGAGAGACTTTCCCATAGGCCCAACTCTGACCAAGTTTGGAACTTCAGGAAAGTCCATTAGAATAATAGATGGGAACAATACTATATGATGATCAATTCTGATCGACATGCCTCTCTTCTACAATGAAATGCTTCAAACCAGTTCCAATTGTTCAGTAAAGAAAGCCATATACACCCAGAGAGAGGGGTGTGAAATGTGGACCACAACATAACATTTTCATGCTCTCTATTGATGTTTTCTTGTATTGTATTTCCTTTCTCTGATTTTTTTTCTTGTAGATACGATTTCTCCTGCACAAAAATGATAAGTGTGGAAATAAGTATACGTATATTCGATTTGTCAAGTATTTTAACATAATTAACATGTATTAGATATCCTGCCATCTAGGGGAGGGGTGGGGAGTAGGGGGGAAAAATTTGTAACAGAAAGCTTTGTAAGGGTTAATGTTGAAGAATTACCCATACATGTTTTGCAAATAAAAAGTATTAAGAAAAAAAATTTTTTAAATAAAAAAAATAAAAGAAAAATAGTTGGGGAGTTTGATAATTGATCACTAGAGAATGAAGATAGAGCAAAGATGGTTTCTTTCTCACACACACACACACACACACACACATACACACAACACCCTTTTCCATTCCCTGACTGCAGCAGGAGCTCGGAGCCAGGAAGAGAGAAAGAAACTATGCGCAGTTTAGTGAAGAGTAGTTTTTTATATTGGGATTATTTCCACATTGGTGTTTGGTATAAATGCTTGTGGTTTTTCAGCTTGTGCTGAATTGTAACCTGTTTGTGCTAATTTGAAAGAAAAAGAAAGAAAAAAAGTTTAATTGTTCTAAACACTGACAGAGAGCAATGAAGTCTTGTCTAATTCAAGAACCTGCTCTGCCTGGGGAGGGAAGAGAGAGAACCAAGGAAACTGATGCTGATTAACTTTGAAAAACTCGGGGAAAAGTTTCTGGGAATCAGTTTAAAATGTGTGTATGTGTGTGTATATATATGTGTGTGTGTGTGTGTGTGTGTATGTATGTATATGTATATGTGTGTATACACACACACACACAAATAATGGTAATCCAGTTTGTTTGCAATATTTAATTAGTGGGAAAAAGCCATGTCCTTTTTGGTTTATTGGTCTATTGAATTTTTGGGAACTTAGTTTTTAAATTCTGAAATTGTGGGAAATAATTATTGTTGCCTTGTGCATGTTAGATCTGTTTATTCTGGGTATGAGATCTTAGGAATTTGTTTGAATAATTGACTTTTTAGTATTTAAAGAGAAATTTCTAAAAGCTGTATTTGATTTGAGTTAGTTTAATAATAGTTTGTTTTAAAAAGTACTGATAACTTAGGTTACCTTCTGAAAGATATTTTGGGTAATTTGCAAGCATTATAAGTTATGTTTTAAAGTTTGTCATGCTGAACTGTGTGTGAGTTTTATGGAGTTATTTAACTATTCACTATATTGTGAATCTTAAAAGTTTAAAGTTTTGAAGCAAGTGGAAATGGAGAAGAGTCAAGTTTTAAAAAAAGGAAAAAAAATATAAATATATAAAAAAGGCGATTTAAAGAAATGGGATAAGAAAGATTGATTTGTAGAAACAATTGACCAATATGTATAATTTCAATTGGGGAGAGAGAGACAGGAAGGAATATTTTGGTGAAGGTTTAACACCTCCCTTCCCCCACACTGCCTGCTTCTTTAACAGATGAAAGAAGCAATTAGCATCTCGGATTGAGAGAGATGGAAAAGGGAAGGGAGATATGGAAGGGAGATATCCTTATGAGATTAGGATCTTGGCTGGCAGATTAGGTTTTCAGGGACATGGCACCCTAAAAAGTTAGTTGTGAAAAGTGGGGGTTGGGAAGCACGGTGTGGTTGAGGAAAAAATACCATGTGGAATGGGGAGGAAGGGCAGCTAAGGAAGGAGAGCCAGGTGACAATCTAATTCCTCTTCCCCCATTAAGCAGATTTTTAACAAACTTCAGCTCTTGGCTGATTGAAATATCAATTAATTATATCATATACATTTATATGATGTTAATTACAAATTTTTTATTTATTTTATATCTGCTCTAAGAGATTTGTTGGAATGTAAATTTTCTGAAAGTGATTTATTCCTGCTAAGGTATCCCATCTGTCTGCAGCAAATTGTTTGGTGTTTATCTAGCACATGATGGTCTCCTTGTTTAAGGAATATAACAAAAACATAGAGCAGGATTTCAATCTGATCTAATAGGTTTGGGGCTGCTTCCAAAAAGGTTTGTAGGGATTCCTCAATTGGAGGAAGTTGATTTACTAATTCTTCCATTCTTAAAAAGAAATTATTAATGTTAAATCTGAAAGATCCTTTTATGTGGAATTGGGCTATTTCGTATTAGTTTTAATTGATTGTATTGAGTCTTCTTGAAATTGTATTCATTGTCTAGGGGGACTCTGAGAATAATAGTTTTTGCTTTTCCCCTTTTTGAATGTTTATGTTATAGATAATATGCAATTTAGAATTTTTTTTATATATTGGGTATTTTAAAAGCAAAATGATTTATAATGTTGAATTAAAACCATCTACTTAGATAAGAAAGACAAGCTGTAAAAACTGTGAATTTTTAGATTGAATCTTTTACTGTGATCCTTGAGTTAGATTCATTTGAAGCTTTGATTAATGAGAATTGCTGTAGGAGATAAAATCTCTTGGGACTGAAGCTGATATTTATTTGGAGTTTTAAATTCAGGTATGACTGTCTGAAAGATCATCAAGCCAGTGATCCACCATCTGAAAGGAATATGCCATGGGCTACTCAGAAGAAATCATTGGAGGTGGAAATTAGTGTCCGGGAACAAACTAGAAGAACAATCTTCATCTCTGCTGAAGGTGGGATTCTTCTCATTCAGTTTCCCAGTGGTGAGAACCCACCTGATTATTCCCGAGTATGTCTTAAGGTGGAATTATTCAAAATTAAGACAGCTACCTAAGTAAACTGCTTTAAGGATGCTCTATCCTGTATGTGTTTTCAGGTTAAGACCTGAAGGACCAGTTCTGATACTATTTAAGTATCATGTCCCTGATTTTTCCTCTTACCGCAAATTTCTGTAATCAGAAACAAGTGGTCAGTGGAAGATAGAAAACACAATAAAGTATATATATTAATTGGCAGTCCAGCTCTGTAGGATTCTCTGGTCACTATTATAACATCTTTAACTCTTGCTTTCTGGGGCTAGAGTTTATCAGTAGATAAAGAAACTTCCCTTTTGTTTGAGAGGAGTAGACAATCTTAGCAGGCCCTGATTAGGCTATGGTTTTTGTTTGTTTGTTTGTTTTTTTAGGACTTTGAAAGGTAAACTAATCTGCCTAGAGCCTTTTACATTGTATGTTGATGGAAGGCAGGGCTAGGTTGTCAGGGTCTCTGGAACCCCAAATCCTGGACCCCTTTGCTTACTTATCAAAGATTTATATTAACTTCAAATGCATTTTTCATGTTTTGCATGATCATGAGTGCTATATGGTAAGAAAGGGGATTTTTGATAGCCAAACAATTCAATGCAGAGAAAATGATTACTGCCAGCTATCCATGAACTTAGAGAGGTTTCTGTTATTTCTTTTAAATGAACGGGAATTCATTTTAGATAAAGAGGAAGTAGGCTTATAGATCAGCTGCCCACGTTGCTGACTGTTTGCCAAGAACCATGGCAACTTTAACCCCAACTCCTAACTCTTGCATTCCCTCATATAGCTCCCAGGCAAGTAAAAGGCCTGCAAATGGGCCTCTTGCAGAGGCTTCAAACTGCTTTTTGTTGTGTGAAAGCCTTTCCTTGTGAAAATCTAGGGCTTTTGCTGGGAGAGATCGTACTCACTGAGGGGCACAATGCTTTGCCCATTACACCTATTCCTTTGAGGAAAGAAAAGCAAGAATTTTGGGAAAACAGTTTTGGTATTTATCCTAGGGAAGGTTATTCAGACAAGAGGCATTTGTGATAGCCTCATCCCCCCTCAGCCCTCTTCTGGATGGGTTTCTAGTTTCTGGTCACTTTTGTATATTCTCTTCTGCTCAATTTTAGTCCTTGCATATTTTTAATGTATTTGTGAGAGTTGCTTCTTCCAGACTCTGAGTGATGAAACTCCAACCACTTGGTCAACCTGAGTCACCTGAGACCTGATTCTGACACTCAGCACTGGCTGCAGCCACCACGAGCACCACCTATCTGCCCTCTTCAGTCAGACCCCACTGGATCTAGCTATGCCCCTTGTCAGCCTGAAACAGCTCCAGGAGATGAGACCTTCGTTCTTTTGTCCCAAATGAGTCTGGGTCTGGACTGCTTGAGGTGGGAATGGTGTGACAAGGGCCCTGAGGCTTCAGGCCTCCACAGTGCTGGAGTTCTATGGCTGCCAGATGCCAATCTGGTCTATGATAACTGGGTTTCCAAGACAGATAGTGGGAGTTGGAGGGGCCGGGTCTGATTCCTGCTCATTGTACTGAGCGGCAATATCCTGTCATCCCTTGCTTATTCAATAATTAATCATTAGAGTTCAAGATTTAGCTAAGTCCAGGAATAACTGAAATGGTTCCTGAAAGCTTCCACTGATGTGATTGTTGGTTCTAAATGGTGGAGGATGGTTCATAGTTACTACAGGGAGAGATCAGCCTGAAAGTCTGGGTTATAGATGCCCTAGTGGAGGATGTGTGTTGGGGTAAGAAATCTGTGAAAGGAGAACTGAAGGTGGTTGATGACTGTTACAATTCTGTCTGGGTTCCCTACTGCTGTATTTTGGATTTGAGGATGGAAATTGTTGGGTTAAAAATTTGGGTGACTGTTAGAGTTTGTATCTGCTTTATGGTGCTAAAACCTTCCAGATATCTGGGGAAGGTGATTCAATGATTTGCATATTCAGGAGAGAGAGGGTGGAATGTGGTGCCATAGTTCCATGCTTCAAGTTTCCCTTAATTGTTCTGCCTCAATAGCAACCCTCTCCCCCTACATCCTGACCATCAGGAATAATTGGGCTAGCATTTCAAAGAGTCATAATGGTCCATTTCAAATACCTGGACATACCCCTTATCTTTTGGCTTCAGACAATGTCTCTTAGCTTCTCTCCAGACTTATCAGAATTCATGCCTTCCTCCATACCCCCAACCTGTCAGAACTGAATTGATAGTCCTTTCCTGGAAAGACTTTAGAAGTCTGGGGCTATCACCTGGCTGATTAAGAAATAAAGACATCCCTGGCCTGAGCTTTAGAGATTTCCTGGAGTTTCATACTCCCTAGCATCCTTCCTCTTCAGGTTCAGGGAAGGTCGAGATCAAGAGACAGTCAGCTGGATTATCAGTCAGAAACATAATTATCATTGGCCCTGTTAGGATTAGAACTAAACCCCAGAGGGACACTGGATTGCCAACCTGTCAGAGCTTTTTGTACGGACACCCTTATCCTCAGGAAGGGAAAGGAAGTATGTATAGATCCTGTACTAGGTACTAAGGATTTGTTCATTAGAAAATAGGTCTCACAACTTGCTAAAGGACTCATTGCTTAGACTCTACCTTAAGAATTTGTGGTGCACAAATATCAACCCTGAGACTGGATCTTGATCCATGTCTGGAAGGAGGACAGTGCCATTGGACTTGTTACACTTGAGTCAAAAAGATCTGTGAATGCTGCAAAAAAATGGACTGTAGAACCTGAGACTGGGGACAAGTTGAAATTATGCTTAACAACAAGGACTCACTAACTTTGGGAGGGGACTGAGGAATTGTGTATTATTTTGGGAATTTTTCAACTTGCTTTGGACAACAATCTTGAGTCCAACAGAGATTATGTTGCAAGGATTCGAATGAAGATGAGAAGTCCTCATATGTGAAAAAGAGGAGGGATTTGAGTGAAATGGGAAACTGAGGACTTCTCAGAATAATGACTATGAGAGATTGGTAGGGTTTTTCATTGGGAATCTTATTGCAGGAAGAGAGGAACTGTGGCTTTTTAGAATATCAAAGGCAGACCAGGCTGACTGGAACCTATTTGGTAGATATCTGTGTGTGATATGCCAGAAATGCCTTGTTCTTGAGATTGGCAGTTCCTGGAAGCCGGGCCTCCCTCTCTATAAAGCATATGCTTAAATGAGAAAATTGGACCTCCTTCTTCTCCCTGGCGTGTCTTGGAGGAGAATGACCGTCCAGAATTTCACAAGATTCTAATAAACTTCTAATCTTCACTTTGAGAGATCTCTGAGTAATGATTTTGAGTAGGAAGTCACATTTTTATCCCACACAATAGGGTTATAATGCCAGTTCACTGCTGCTACCTAATACTTCACAATATCTATTTCTGATTTTTCAAATGCTGAAATTTCCAACAACTTTCTGGTAGGCTTCCAAATCCCAGTACTTGATGTTCAGCAAGCTTTTTTACATTCATGTGTTAAACACGCCCTTTATGCTAATCTTAATCTCTTGTCATCTTCAACATGTATGTGGTTCTTAGTGATCATTCCGTCAAAAAAAAAAAAAAATCTGGCTCTTTTTCATCTTTCCTCTTAAGCAAATCCCTTGGGCTCTTTACCCATTTATACTGATTTTCTTTTTGTATTCACTCTAGTACCAGGAAGAAATCAACAATTCATCATCATTTAATTTCCTCTGAGTACCCACTGTATAAGAAGTATATTCAAAATGATCTAAAAACTTCACAGAGGGGACAATGAGTAGTCAGATGGATGGTTAGTCAAAGTTTGGCTGAAGTTGAATACTTTACATCATAATCAGGAGGAATGGTTGGAAAGAGTATAAAAGGGTTAAGGTTATATATATATAGGCACATTACCAATGATGATTAATAAGGAATATCATCCAGAAAAAAAGAAGTAGGTACCCACAGAATGTTAAAAGTCTTAATCTTGCTCCTCACCTCCATTCAGTCCCATATTACCAGCTGGAAATTTCCTTTGGACAGTCAACTGGTATTTCAAACCCAGAGTGTCCAAAACAGAATCCATTATCTTCCCTGCAGCTTGTCCCTCCCCTAACTTTCCTATTTCTATTGAAAACACAAATTATCATTCTAATCAGCTATTATGGTAGAAGCAGCATCTACCCAACGTGATCTATTTTTTCTCCTAAAAGGTAAGGAAATTGTTCTGGAGACTTAATTCCATAGGCCACAATAAACTCAAAATTAATACATGTATCAAATATTAAAGAGCATAAAAAAGAAGAGCATTATAATCTTTAATAAACATAGAAGCTGACTAAAGAGTGAACTCTTAAATAGGATAAAAGCAATTACAAAAGATTAAAACATGTAATTCTGATTTTTGCCATGAAAAGTTTTTGCCTAAATTAGGATAAAGGTGTTACGGTTGACTGGGAGGGAAAATCTTTGTATCAAATATCTCTAAGAAGGATCTAACATACAAAATATGTAGTCAACTTAACTGAAACATAGAAAACCAAAATCCATTCTCCAATAGATAAATGACCAAAGGATATGAACACTTAGAAAACTGAGCAAGAAAACAAAAAAATCGAATATTCACTGTTGAAAAAGTTATGGAAGGAGTTATGAATTATTCTAATAACCCATTCTATAAAACAGATAGAAATTATATCTGGACAAAAAGGACTAAAATATTCAAAGCCTGTGAATATGAGTTTCTGCAGCTAGGCTTAACCTCAAAGTGGTCAGTGATAAAAACAAAGGGTACATATTACAACAAAAAAATTTACAGAAACACTTTTTGTAGCAACAAAGAACCAGATACAAAGGAAACTACCATCAACTGGGATACAGCTAGTAAATACAATGGAATATCACTATGCTATAAGAAATGAGGAATGATAAAAATAGAGAAGCATAATAAAACTTATATGAACAAAGTAAAATAAGCATAACCAAGAAAAAATATTAATGATTGCAATAAAGAAAAAATGATAATAACCAAAGCTGAATGCTATAAAATTATAATGACTAAATTTGTACCTAAAAAAAGGGATAAAGTGGCAGCTAGATAGTGCAATAGATTGAGCACCAGTCCTGAAATTAGAAGGACCTGAGTTCAAATCTGGTCTCAGACACAATACTTCCTAGCTGTGTGACCCTGGGCAAGTCACTTAACTCCAATTGCCTCAGCAAAAGAAAAAGGGGGGGGATAAGGCACCTCATTCCCATTTTTTACAGAGGTGAGGGACTGTTTATAATGGGATTGTTTACAAAGGGAAAGGGCTTTTGAACAAAAAGAATGTGCTCAAAAGAAGAGGTGAGTCTTCTCCATGTAATCACTGACAAGTTTCTGCTGACTGGAAGTAAAAGTCCATTGCCCTAGTGGAAAGAGCTTTTGCAGCAGTACTGATAAATATTTAACAGATGTAAGCTAGATATACTTTTAATTTTATACTGTATTAATAACATTTCTTTAAACAATAAATCAAGTCCTGATTTTAGAGCAGAAAAGTTATTTCAAGCTGGTCCCAGTACATTTCCTAACTGCAGTTAAAAAGAACATTGGGAATAATCAATTCAAGTAGTAGCTAAAATAGGAGAAATACTGCAACTGCCCATCAAAGAATGAGCCTAGCAGATCAGTGAAATTACTAATTCAACAAGAACCTGTCTTGTATTGAATGGCAGCCACAGTCCAGTGGCAAAGTATCCGACTCAATCTGATCCAATAGCCACTGTCCAGTGGCCTTGCTCACATTCTCCTGAAGCAATTACTTAGAGATAAAGATTTCCTGGTCTACTGAAGAACCAGTATAATCATGAAGTAATATATGTGCATACCTCAACTTTATAACAGATTGGTTCATCCAGCCAAAACATTATGTCCTAAGAAGAGTAAGCTCAGCTGAAGAGCAGGGTAGCTCAATAAACTTTGTGAGGGCCCACAGAAAAGGCAATAAGGCCTTACAATTCTAAAGTTCTGAGTTTTCTTAATCACACGTATGCCTTACTATCATTATATTTTGGATTCCTCTCCCTTTTTTTCTTTCTTAGACTGAGTGTGTTTATGGGAATATATTCCCTAGTTTGGGGAGAAATTATTTGTAATTACTGTTCTTGCTATGTCATTTGACTGAATGCCTTTGCTAAAGATAATCAACTGGCTAATTGTTGAGAAGAAATATATTGCTAGGGGCTCATGATCTAGTGTTTAAAAAGCTAAGTACCCATAAGTTACCCCTAGATCTCTGGAAGTAGTTGTAGGCACTCCTTTGGGATCTCAACTGTGAATTGGATGAGTGAATCCCAAAATAACATTAAATAACAAAGAGGCCAACAACAGCAAAACTAGGTGATTTTTTTTTAAGCCAGTATTTCTTAACCACCATGAGCTAATGCATTCTTACGCAGAGTGAAGCAAATAGAAATAGAAGCATTTACAGAATAACTATAATAAAGAGAAAAACAACTTTGAAAGATTTTAGAAATATGATCAATGCAATGAATAACCATATTTCCTAAAAACCTATGATGAAGTACATCTATCTTCTGCAGAGGTGATCAACTGAAGCTGCAAAATAAGATATATTTTTAAACATAGACAATATAAAAAGTTGGTTTGTTAGCTATGCATATTTATTAAGAGTTATTTATCCATTTATTTTTAATTGTTCAAGTAGGAAAGGGGAAGAGGAAAGGAGAGAAAATACTTATCAGGGGGAAAATCAGTTTTCTACAATATTTGACAAAGAGTATTAAAAATTTCAGAGTCTGCACTCAACAGTATATGCTGCAATTATTGATAGGGTAAAGACCATAAAATAAAAGGTGGAATTACTCAAGAATATTACTAAAGACAACCATCAAATATCACCATCAAATATCGTAAGCACCTTGGAAACCTGAGGAAAGACCTTGAAAAAGCCATCCAAATCTAACCAGTATAAACAGTAAAAAACTCAGCACCCTATCATCCAATTAAAGGCAACCAAAAAGAAATGTAGAATGGAATCCATAAAACAAAAGTATATTAGAAATTCCTGATACACACAATCAATAATTGAAAGAAAACATCAAAAAAGTTAAATACAATAAATCCAAGCAGATAAAGAAGAAAACAAACCATCGAATGGAATCTTGAAGGAAGAAACACCATTTTTACTATGACTGCAAAGTCTTTGACTCCTTTTGTTCTCCTCATTTTGAAATGTACTACAAACAAACATATATACTCCATCCAAGCATAATAATAACACTACAGTCTTTCAAATCTACATGGAGAACTGTTCCCTATTTAACACATGACACCAACACAATAATGCCAACAATTTATACTAAAAGAAACATCTTCCAGGAAGACAATTTAAGCCTGCTCTGGTACTATTTAGCAACAAACACATTATTATCACTCTTGAATAGAATCCAGTCAGGCTTTTAAGTCAAAGAAGGAATCATACCAAAACATATTAATTACTTCAAGTAAAGGGATGACTTCAAGTTATATAGTTCTACTGAATAAAAAATTAAATGGTTACTTCATCTCATGGAAATATTTTTCAACAATATCAAAATGCCATTTGGACTCAATAAGTATAAAATTCTGGAGTTGCTTCAAGGAAGAATAGAGACTGAAGGCTTTGAGCTTAAATTCAGTGGTTGAAATAAACCAAGAAATGAAGGTGATAATTACAAAGACTTTGGTCTTTTTCAGGCAAGTCATTAACCTTAAGAACAACAACAACAACAAAAAGACTAGGCTATTTAAGAAACTCTTTTCCTGTAGTCAAAGTTCAACAGGAAAGACACATGTAGAGCAATTAACACCTATATATAATAGCAGCATTAACATATACTTTTGGTATGTTAAAATGTATGAAATGGATCTCTAATTGTTCAGTCATTAGCCTGTTGAGTTTTCCAAATTTCCTGGCATATTGAGTGCAACATACTTTAACAACATCTTCTTTTAGGATTTTAAAAAGCTCAGTGGAGTTCCATCACTTCCATTAGCTTTATTGTTAGCAATGGCCAAGGGCCACTTGACTTCATTCTCGAGGATGTGTGCTTCTAAATTGTAAAACACAACATCATGGTTATTGGTGATGTTAAGATCTTTCTTGAATAGGAAAATTAATTTATAAAGTATTCAAAAAAAACCCTTATACAATATTAGGGCAATGAGCACTTCTCTGAAAAGAAGAAATAGATTAAAAGATGTTCTCAGCATATGCGATTAAAAAAAAAAAAAAAAAAAGATTAAAAAGTAAAAGAAAGGGCAGCTAGGTGGCCCAGTGGATATAGCACCAGCCCTGAAGTCAGGAAGACCTGAGTTCAAATCTGGTCTCAGACACTTCACACTTCCTAGCTGTGTGACCCCGGTCAAGTCACTTAACCTCAATTGCCTCAGGGGAAAAAGAAAAAAAAACCTTCTGAAATAGACCTCACTTTAAAGGCAATACTAAAGGCCAACAATGAGAATAAAGCTTTAGATCTGTTAAATGCAACCAAAAGTGGCTTAGCTCCAGACAAGCCTATGAAACTGCTAAGATGCATGAATGTAATCAAAAAGCCTTCCATATATAAGGTCCCCATGAATCCAAACAATATGTCAAAAAAGAGGCATCAAAGAAATGCTGAGTCATGCAGATTTGTTTATGGATATGAAAAGATTTTTGCCAGTGATTTCAGATCAGGTCTACAAAAAGGTTTTCCTTAAAGAGACCACATTTGTGATCAATTTAGATTTTCTAATAAAGTGGTGAAAACTGTGCAACTTACTATAGATTACTGGATACCAATAAAGACATGATGTAACTAGAATTATATAATAGAAGTTTATAAATACAAACCCTAAATATCCTTCAAAATTCAACAAATTGCTGGAAGTGAAATATCATTACAGGCAGAACTGTTCTCTTCCCACAATTTCTCACAATTATGTTGATGCATAAAAAATTAAGAAGAATCACTTAATAAATGTCAGCATATTCAATACTAATAATCTCCAAAATATCTGAAAAAAAACTTGAAAATATAAAAACCTATCAGAAGAAATTAAAATTACATAGGAAAAAATCAGATCTATAATGTTTCCACCATCTGGCTGCTACTAACGTAGTACCAACATGTTTTCAATGAATCTTTAATTCAATTCTAAAAGGCAATGTTTTTATTTGTTCTACACATAGTCTACAAGGCACTGAAAAAATGAATAGAAGCACGGTGACTCGTCCATTTCTATCTGAACCCCATCAAAAAGATAAGAACAAAACAAAATAATTTTGGATAATTACTATACCTTTAGGAAAAAAAGGTAGAAAATCTGGGAGAAAGATAATTTAATTGCAATGGCAGAAGGAATCAATGTGAGGCACTTAGAAACGACTGACTTGAGAGAAAGTTTGTGAGAGACTTGATAGTTAACTGTCCTTAATGAATACATTCTGTAGAGAATGATTAAGCAAATTCTACTCTGAGTTAATTACAATCTAAAGAGTATTTATTTGTTGGCCTGTAGATTCAGTGTTTTGGAGGGGTTAGTAGTTGATAATGGATGAATACCTAACCATAGCATGGTGATACTGACACAACAGAATTAGTGGAAAAGTTTTTAAATCTCAGCTTTGACAGAAACACATATTCAAGATATACAAGCCATGGTTTTATTATTTTCTTTCTAAGGTGGGTTTTCATTTGGTTACTGTTAGCAAACAACACTGCAAATAAAAAATTTCCATCAGTTTCTGCTAATAAAAAATAAGTCAATAGCAACATTTTTAGTAAGTTAAGGACTATTTGAGAAGATGCTAACATTTATCATGAGCCACTAGTTCCTTACTGATTAAGTATCTACAAAAGATCTTGAATCCTTCACAGATATAAATTCCTCTATTATGATCCAAAAACAATTATGTATACCCTTAACCATTACTCCATCAACATTTTTAGTGAAAATTTTTATTAGAGATGAAAATTTAAAGGAATTTTAATTCATATCTAAGAATTCTTTTTTAAGAAGAAAAGGACTACAGTTAAGTAATTATCTGTACCTTTTCCCTCCTCAAAAATCAAATTAACACAGACTAATAATTTGTTTCATCTTTAATTCAATGCCAATTTTTTAAAAATTGACATACTAAATGAGTTTCATCATAGCAAAATGTCCACCTAATTCCAAAGCGGATTCCACAAAATTTTTTCTGTAAATGTCAACCTGTTAATTATGTACTTTGAGGATATCTAGCAATATACACTTTTAAGAGCAGTATATACCTAGAACAAGTTATTTTACTTCACTGAATCTCAGCTTTCTTCATTCATAAAATTAAGGAATTATACTAGAGTGTCTTCTGGTTCTAAATTTCTGTGATTCTAGAATATATATTCACTGGGTCAGAGTCAAATTTTTTTTTTTTTTACTGTGAGGAAAATAAGTTTAAAATACTTAAGGGTTTTTTCATAAATAAACTTTTACTTTTCAATGTTGGAAAGATTAATTTGATGTACCAAAAGAAGTTTAGAAGAAATATTTTACTTTACACTCTAAAACAGCAATCTTACAAAAGCCATTCCAACAGGCATATTTAAGCTACTTTAATTATTTAAATGCAAGTCTTAGAAAACTTTCTTCCTTATATTTGGGAGTTTATTTTTCTTAAAAATAAAAGTCAGGGTTGTACAATAGGTAATTTAAAAGAGAAGGAATCGATGCTATCTAAAATTAAGACAAAGCAAACTGAACACAATGATGGTATCTTTGCTTCTTTTTAAATAGGTGCCTACACTGTTCCTCCTTCCAGGTTTTGCGGTTGAATCCTCTCCTTATTCCAAACCAGTATGATGCAGTTTGCAAAGTGACACAAATCTATAGAGACCTTGGATCTGTCCTAAATGATTGCTTCCTTTTCTCCCAACTCTTCCTACTCTTTCCTATATACCTGACATGCTATCTTACTACACCTTACTTTTATTTTTACCTGTCCTCCTTAACTTCCTTTCGTTATGCCTCATGCGTTCTTCTGCCTTTGTCCTTTCCTATAGAAGAAATATTTTGAAAGGAAAAAGCCTGCTTTTAAAGCATATGCCTCTTGAAGCAGAAATCAGAGTATTCCTAGCATTGATTTACTTACAGTCAAAGTAATACTAAAGAACAGGAATCAGAATAAACCAACTGATATTTTCATGCAGGGCACTTAAGAATGGTTTTTGTTTGTTTTCAAAGAATGCAGCATCTATATAAGCAAATAACTTTGGAAGGAGGCATAGTTTTTTTTCTTAGAATACATTAATGAATTGATCTTTCCAAAACTAAGGACAATATGTTTCTCCTCTTCAAAAACAATAAACTTTCAATGGAAGAATGGGGTCAAAAGTCAATAGTTTCCTTTTCTAAGTCTTCAGGTTTTGCTGCTGCAAGAGTAGGTTTTTGAAACTGCCACTCAAGGTTTCTCTTTATCATCAAGTTGAGTTCCGATTACACCCTTTCCAATAGATTTAAATATACCAATACCCAAACAACATTATTTCTACACCCTTTTTCAGGACCGAGGAAAAGCCAAACTCAGGAGAAAAAAGTATGATAAAATAAACAAAAGATAGTAGCATGCATCTCTTAAGCCAGACCTCTCATTTCATGAGGAGGTAAAACTCCATCTTCAGGAAAAACTGGTGTAAGCTTATAATTTATACCAAATATGCCAAGTTACAAAATCAAAACAAGACTCAGATACAATAAATCCCAATTTCCATTTTCCGGCTTTTTTTTTTTTGCATTGCATTTTTAATAGCTTGATTGCAATGGCTGGAGGGGTTTTGGTGTGCGGCCAAGAGGAAAAGAATTCTTTTCCTGCAAATGCACAACTCATTTGATACCTAGGCAAACACAAGGTTTTTGCCTTCCTCCTCCTGAAATCCAAATGTGAATCTCAAAGAAGTTTACACATTTTCCCAGATGTAGAAATACATAACCAACTTCTTTCAGCAACCCTCTCCAAATCTTACCTCACCCCCACAAGTCTCACTTTACCTCCTGCGAAAAGGTGGGTTGCGAAGAAAAGTACTGTGTAACCCCACTAGTCTTCCCCAAAGAAAAGTGAATTTTAAAGGACAGTTGAATACAACTCTACTCCAACTCCCTCAGCTGACCTCTCACGCTAGCTCATAAAGCCTGCTACTACTAATCTTCCCCATAGAGGCAGCAGCGATTAGAGGTGGGACTCACTTGAAGGTGAGGATGCAGAGAGGACGGTAGGACTTATGACTGGTATTTTCGGTCATGCCCTTGCCCCAGAAATCGTTGGCGAATATGCCCCAGCTCAGAGGGGTAGTCTCCCGAACGTCTGGGTTGTTCACAATTGCCCACACATCATCGTGCACAAACTCGCCGCGCAGAGAGTTTCCATAACAAAGACAGCAGACTGTAGTCAGGAGCACTGCAGCCTCCGTGGGCGCCAGACAGCAGCCCCTCTGGCGCTGGCCCGAGGGAGTCCGATGCCTTCTGCTGCGGCAACCAAGGCCGCCACTGGCAGAGGCTGTCACCACCATCCTGCTGTTGCTGCAGCAGCTGCCCTGGTTGCTCCAGAGCTTCTGGCATTCTCCCCTTCGAGGGCTCTGACAAATGGCAGCACCAGCGAGCCCAGAACCAGCATGGTGCGGCAGCAAATCGATTCACTTCACCCACCACCCCGGACTTGCACTTGGCCACTGCCTAGGGAAGTTGGTCCAGCAGCAAATAAACAGCAGCCCTCTCTTCCGTAGTCTCCACCTCCTCCGCCCCACTGCGCATGCGCCGCTTGCCTGCGCAACCCTTCCACCTCTCCAAAATCTAGACCCTGCGTTTTCTACAAGGCGCACAGCTTTTGCTTTTCAGTGGGCCCTCATTAGGTGTAAGCTGCCCGATAGACTGAAGAGTCGCTCGGCATGCAGACTGAGATATCTCATCTGTATACCCACCCCACCTCCTAGCCTTGTGTAAATAAAAAGACTGGCTAATGCAGTCTGGTTTTCTAGACTGTGGTCTTCCATCCCACTAACCCTAGTCTTCACTCCAAGAGGAAAAAAAATAAGGTGCCGGTAATCTTGATGCGCTATTTATGAAGAACGCATCTAGACATCAACTTCTTGGTGCTGGTCCTTTTTAACACTATCGAATACCTGGAGACGGCCCCCCTTCCACCCCCACTACCCCCACAAGTTGTTGACGTTTGTCTGAAAGTTACCCAACCTTTTCAGTACTCCTGCCAATAGAAAGAAAAGACAGTAGTGGGTCTATTTCGGCTTCAGAAGAGGGAGATAAAACATCTTCACTTAGTTAAGTTGCCCTTTCTTCTACCTCTAGTTCTGAAGCCTCTGTTGAAGGATTCTATCTAGAGCACTGTTAAGCAAGCAGTTTTTGCATTCTAGAGGTGTCTGCAATTGAGTATTCTGGGAGATGCCAGAAAGTCTGAGCTTCCAAATGTATATTTTAGTAAGCCAAAAGAGACTATACCAAGGACTCCTTATCCCTTGCCAAACGCTCTTCCTTTTGACTTGTTCTAAGCCTCAATCCCTGGTGGTTTTTTCCTAGGCAATGGGGGAGTCGGGGAGAAGGGAGAGGAAAAAAAGGACTATTTTGGATTGGGCATTGAATTTACTTCTCTTTATTTTGGTTTTGAGCCAAATTCTCAAATAGAGAAGGGAAGGGAGAGGAGTGGAGAAGAAAAGACAAAGAAAGCACTTTATCCACCATCTATCTGAGAAGTAACCTTACATAGGTAGAGAATCCAGCTTCAAAGACAAAGATCTGATATGTAAGGATTGTGTAACAACCTTTTCTTGCTCTAAGCAACACTTCAAGACTAGAAATTGCAAATTGCAAAAGAGGTACCACAAGTATTGGTTAAAGAAGTCTCCTCATTTGGGTACTCTTTGTAAAATCAATGAAATCTTAGATCCAGCCTATTATTACCAAGGCTTTAGACATGTGAATTATTCCTACTAAGTTAATATGCAAAGACTCTCTAAAATTCTAGGCTTTGATTCTTAAGCTCCCCCTGAAAAAGATAAAAAACTTCAGTTCATCCATGATTTTACAGTAAATATGAGAGTAAAACTAAGCTGCCCAGTTCCCACACTATAATTCTATATAGTTTTGGAAATGTTAGCAATAGCAATAAGACAAGAGAAAGAAAAGAAAGGAATATAAATAAAATAGATGAAAACTTTCTTTATTTACTAAAATATGATGATATACTTGGAAATTCTTAGGAAATAAGCAAAAATACCAAATGAGACAATAGCTTCAGCAAAATAAACTTGATGTTCATACTTCATCTCAGGATATAGATCTCAACCCATTAATATTTGAGACCCTCCAGGTGACTCACTGGATTTGGAATCAGGAACATGTAAATTCAAGTCCTCCTATATTCAAATATGCTTAGGTATTTATTATTAGAGTTTTGGAGAACAAAATGAAATATTTTTAAAGTATTATATTAATTGTATACATATATTCGATTTGTCAAATATTTTAACATAATTAACATGTAGTGGATATCCTGCCATCTAGGGGAGGGGTGGGGAGTAGGGGGGAAAAATTTCTAACAGAAAGCTCTTTGTAAGGGTTAATGTTGAAGAATTACCCATACATATGTCTTGCAAATAAAAAGTTTTAATAAAAATAAAATTTAAATTTAAAAAAATAAAAATAAAAAAGGATTATATTAATGCTTGTGCATTAATGTTGATTAACAGCAATTCATCCTGAATATATTGTTGGTACATAGTTTTCATGTTGCTTCTTTCATTAGACTTTCCTTGATGGCAGAGACTCTTTTGCTCTTTTTGTATTACCAGTGCTTAGCACAACCTGGCATATAGTATTTTAAATAATTTTATTATTACTTTATCAAGTTATATAAAGTAATCCTTTGATCATTTGGACTAACATTATTAGTGTAAATTAGCTTTGATAGTATTGACATATTTATCCTACTGACTCAGTCCAGCCAAGAACATTAAATATTCCTCCAGCTACTTAAATTTTTCTTCATTTCTTTAAGGAACACTTTGTAATTGAATTAATTCAAGTCTTTTGTGTCTTTTGGTAGACTGATGCCCAGATACTTTATTCACTTTGTAGTTATGTATAATGGATTTTATTATGATATAGAAATGAAGTAGATTCTTTATTTTGTAGTCTGCAACTTTGATGAAACTATTGTCTCAATAGATATCTTTGCTGATTCCCTAAGAATTTCCAACTATACCACCATAAATACAGAAAGATTTTGTTTTACTATTTTTATTCTTTTTACTTCTTTCTTTTGACTTATTGGTATTACTAGCATTTCTGAAACTATACAGAATAATAGTGAGAGAATTGGGAATCCTTGCTTTAACCTCAAATTTACAGTAAACATGTATCTAGTGTATCCCCATTGAATATAATGCTTTGTTTTAGATTTAGATATACGTTTTGTGCCTTTTAAAAAAGATTCCTCTATGTCTATACTTTGCAGGTGGTGGTTATTCTTTTATAGCAAAATGGATGTTCTTTGTCCAATTCTTTTTTCTGCATATTGAGATACTCAAGTAATTTTAGAAGTTTTTCTTTGTAATACGATCAAGTATGTTGACTGTTTTCGTAATGTTCAACCATCCTTGTATTCCTGGTATAAACCTAACTTGATCATGGTGAATATTATCTCATTTGATCCTCCCACAATCCTAGAAGTTAGGTACTATATTATCTTCACATTTTTGCTGGTGAGAAAACTGAGACCAAGTGATTTACACAGTATCACACAACTAGCATCTGTGATAGCATCTGTGTGAATTTAGGTTAACTCCAGTTCTCTGACTGATTCGCTACCATCTTTTCATTATATATGATTCCTTGCACTCTGGTGCAGTACCATCTTATGAGAAGAAAAAAAAAATAACAGACTTAGAGTCACATAGGGATTCGGGGAAAGGTACAAGACAAAATCCAGCATTTTTGCTCTGTGTCTATTCAATTGCTGTAATAATCTATATGCTATGTTCTTACTGGGAGGAAAATCATCTAACTTAAATAATTTTCAGTGTATTAAATGTCCTCTGTAGTTGTACTGCATTTATTTTTAAAATCCTACCTTAAGCTCTTTAGGAAAGAATGTTGTGAGGAAAACAAAAATTAGCAACACTGAAATACATAAAAAAAAAAAACCTAGCAACCACCAATTTGTGACACTTTCTTGCAACCTGTCATCTCCAAAAAGCCTTGCTATAGATGCAGTATACAGTTACCCAAAGTCTTTGTTTTTGTAGTCTGAAGAAAAAAAGTATCATGTCAAATTTTATTCATGGAATGACTGCAAGCCTGAAAAGGAAGTGAACTGCCTCTTCAGTTAGAAAAGCTACAAAAACAAGTAGTTTGTCATTTATTTATAAGGATAGTGACATTTTTTTTTAAATCACCTAACACGTGTATTCCCCAGGACAACTCTATTCCTCTTTATCAGTCCCAGATCCTATAGAAAAGCAGATAGCTACTGTACTAAAGCATCTCATTTTTCCAAGTGCATTTTAAGAATCAGAGACTCTTTAAGAGTTACAAATTACTTCATACATTATTTAGTACAAACTTCAGTTGAAACATGAATACCTTCTTTGACATCCTCTACATGTGGTTATGTAGCCTCTCTGACTACAATGAGGCAGCCAATTTCATTTGGGGACAAATTTTATTGTTAGGAGGTTCCTCTTTATATTGGTTTGAAATCTGGTTCCCTGTAACTTCCACCCATTGTTCCAAGTCCTTCCCCAAGAGAGATTGAGCAGAACATATTTAATGCTTCTTCCATATGCCAGTCTCTCCTTCAAAAATTTGAAGACTAAGATTATTTTACCCATCTTCTCTTCTCTAAGATAAATAGCCCGAATACTTTTGACCAATCTTCAAATAACATGGATTCTGGCTCTTCACAATCCTGGTGGTAAATACTGAATTTTCCCTAAAACAGTCTGTCAAGACCACAATGGGGCTCTGACCTCCATTAGTTTGAACCCTATACTTCTATTTTTGCAGCCGAAATGACATTAGATTTTCATTGCTGCTGTTGTTGTCAAGCAGTTTTGTTCATTTATATTGCTCTTTCACTACAAGTCTTAGCTGTTTTTTCACAGGACCTATATAGCCTAGTCATACAATTTCCCCCATCTAGTATTGATACAATTTCTTTTCTTTTTTAATCTAAATGCAGGTTTTTACATTAATTTCTATTAAATTTTATCTGATTCAACCTTTTGTTCAAACATAATGAAAGTTTTTTAGCTTGGGGTTCTGTCATCAATATATTAGTCATTCTGTCTAGCTTTGTGTCATCTGCAAATTTGAAAGGCTTTTCATTCATGCCTTCAACCATTTCTCTGATAAAAAAACACTAAACAGAAAAGGGCTGTGGTACTCTATTAGTATTCTTTTTCTAGGTTGACATTTATCCTTTAATCAGTACTCTCTGGGTATGCGTATTCAATAATTTCTGAATCCATTTATTATTATCTGTCCAATTTATGCAAATATAAGCTAAGAATATTCCAAAAGAGCCTTTAATAGTACAGAATAACAAATGCACAACACACAATGCAGTGTATGTATTAGAAAGATACCTTGGATCAGAAGACCTTGGGTAAAAATCTATATCTTATAATTATTATCTATGTGATCATAAGTAAGTCTCTTGAGTAATCTCTGTGAGCACTAATTTCTTCATCTATAATAATAATAATACTTACATGCCTGGTCTTTGACAGTTGTGAGGAATATGCTTTGTAAATCTCAATAGAGAACCAGCAATGTGGTATCTTCTTAATATATATCAGTAATTCACATAAAATATAGTCATGGCAAATTTCCTGGATACCCTGTGAGGTTAATGAGTATTGAACCATTTAAAAAGGCAGGGACAAGGGAGGCAAGAAGCAGGAATGTCTGACTCCTTTTTTTACATTCTTTACTTCAACTTCCATCCCTTACGATTACTACCCTGGCAACCCAGGGAAGAATTGTTTTGGTTCATGTCTAGACTTTCCCAAATGCTGAATAGAAAGGTATTTAATGTATAGTGTTAACTGACTTATCAGGCAGATATTTATTTCTTACAGACAAAAGAAATGCTTTACACAAAAAGGTTTTGTAAACTTCCTTGTAAACTAAGCTAATTAAATGAATCAGTAACTTATAATTTACAACTACTACTATATACTATGTCATGAGGCTGGGATAAAACCCAGGTTCATCCTTTTGTTAGTGGTCTTCTCTAATGCAAAAATTTAAAAAAAAAAAATCTCCCTAGTCAGCTCTGATAGATCGACTTATGAACTACAGTCTCTTGAACTCAAAAGGCTGCCTTCAAGATTGTTCTCATTCATTTTGGGATTGCTCTAAAGTTTACCTATACACAGGAATGAAAACATAAAGCAGAAAAGATGGTCAGATTCACAGGTTCCAAATCACCTAAATGAGACCCTCTTCTTATCCCAGAGTAAGGAATAGTAGAGACCTCTCCCCAGGGTCACGCAACTAACATATGTCCTATCTAGAATTTGAACATAGGTCTCAGTGGTTCAAGGCCAGCTGTCTATCAATCTACCATATAACACTGCTTCTGTTTAAAACAGACTAAAAAAGGAGTGCCTCGCCAAACTTGGCCCGTTAGTGACACCTGTTGGTAGAAATGGAAACTATGGTTCTTTTTCATTTTTTTGTTTGGTTTTTAAATTCATTCTTTTTGCTTCTTCTTGAGCAACACTCTTTCCCAAGTCCCCTTTGCCTTTTCCCACACATAGGCTCTCATCTTTATTTCAAAGTGAGGATGCTAAGATACTGAGCTCTATACAGGCTTCTGGAAGGAAGGAGGAAAGGAGGGAAGGAAGGAGGAAAGAAGGGAGAGAGGGAGGGACAAGGAAGGTAACATATTAAGGAAGTCAATATCATGTTTAAAAATATTATGATTTATTATATGAAAGTTTTGGACCAAAAGGTGAGTTAAAAATATGTAGGGCTCTAAGCAACACAATCACAAGTCATTATAATGCAAGGTGGTTTTTTATTACCGTTAAGTTCCTTTTTAGTCCTTGTTCTCTGGGTATTAACAGACTCCAGAAATAAAAGTGAGACAATTTAGCTCACATCCAGCACTGTAATCAGCAATTCTTCATCTGGGAAAGTATATAGAATGTACTCTTAGTCTACTTGGGAGGGAAGAAGGTGTGATGAAGGAAGGAATAGGAATAGCAGGGATGAAAATGACTACTGCTAGGGATAGTGCCATCCTGGGGAGAAAGGAGAGGGACTAAACTAGGTATGAAAAGAGCTCATGGTATGGAGCCAAAAAAAGTAATAACTAATAATCTTTTAAACTAGGTTCAGTCATTTATATAGAGTTGGTAGATTATAACTGCTATCAGTGCCTCTAAATTGGGGCAAAGTTCCATCATTCTGTAAAATTTTAGAGCGTTGTTCATAACTTCCTGTTCCAAGACATATAGTATGTTAGGATTTAAGTAAACCTTTCCCCTCTAATGAGTATTGAAGGTATGAAGCAGGGCTGACTACAAACAATTAGATTTCAGAGGATATTGGTGCAGCCACACAAGCCTATCTATCCCAGTCAGTCCAGGGAAAAACTCTTAAGCTGTAATATTTTTCAAAGTATCACCTCTGGCCAGGCTACTGTTTCTACAATTGCTTTTTAAATAGATTATCACCATTAAATTTGTTTCATACGTCTTTTCTTCCAAGGAAACATTTACGTTTTTAAAAAGTTGAATCTCGGGGCAGCTAGGTGGCACAGTGGATAAAGCACCAGCCTTGAAGTCAGGAAGACCTGAGTTCAAATGTGGTCTCAGACACTTCCTAGCTGTGTGACCCTGGGCATGTCACTTAATCCCAATTGCCTCAGCAAAAAAAAAAAAAAAAAAAAAACAAACAAACAACAAAAAGCTGAATCTCATTTTGCTAAGATCTCTAAATATTATGCTTTCTTGTGCCCAATAAATCATTCAGCTTCATTGTGGATTTCATTAATGAACCGTTTTCTCTTTTCCACATTAATAAAGATGTCAAATTCTGATAAAACATCATTAATTCCCTTAGCACTTCCCTGGCCTTTCCTTAGTTTCTAGTCCTAGTATTTATCATTACTCTTTATTATCTGCACTTTTATTATGTAAAGACAAAATAAACATCCATCTATGAATCACATTAAGTATTAACTGCCTACTGTGTTTCAGGTACTTTGGAAGGTTCTAGAGAGACAAAGAAATAAAATAAATAGTCCTTGACGTCAAGAAATTAACATTCAATAGAAGACAACTTGTAGACAGACATATGACTTTACAAAATTATTATATTTATTGTATGTATGCATGCATGTTAAATAATATGAGGCCCAACCTTTTTGCCTAAGATTCTCCTCATGGGTGGAGAACAATTACTCAAACTTCCATACCAGTGTAAGGGATGGAAATGGTGAAAATTTATAAGACAGCTCTAGTGTCTAGGCTTAAGAAAAAAACAAACAAACAAACAAAAAAACCACATAGTTCCAGATTCTCTTCAGGGAAAAGTTCCTGAAGGGAAAGAGTCCAGGAACATTGACATATAGAAAAGCCAGTGCTTTCATCATGTCCTGATCATCATTTTATCATACCAAAGGTTTCAGGGAATTTTCCCTTGAGTGTAATTCTGTCTTGGTTAAATTGAAATCTCTTGTACCCAATGGGAGAATTCTTTCACTTTATGTATTGTCTGATATATGCTAATTTGTATAACATTTCTGGTGTCTATTTGCTATTACCTGGATAAATGAGTTTATTTGCTTATGGAAATAGTCAGTTTTATAAGAAATAACCTGCTTAACTAGTAATCTGCTCCATTCCACGAATTAAAAACATTAGTCAATTTTTTTATCCTTTCCTCCAGTTTGGTTGTTATTCAAGGTCAATGCAATCAGCTTTCTTTCAATCTACCCAAATGAAAAGTTTCTTTCCATTAAGAAAACTGTCCGGATCAGCAACATAACACATTATGTTTTACAAATTAAAAACACATGCTTATTTTATAATCAGGTGAGTGCCAGGTGATTTATTTTATTCCAGATAGCTCCCTAATATAAATATGTAAAGAAAAGAGACACTCCTAGAGGGAAAAAAATCAAGATACTTAACTCTCATTCAATTTCTTGAGGACATTCATCAACCAGCCTTTCCAGCCTTCCATTTCATGTCTTATTGCAGCCTATTGGGGAGTCTTGGAAACCCTGAAGGAAAAGATCAATATAATTTGTTGAAATCAGTGATTTGTGAAATTCCTTCCCTGACAGACTTATATATTTCTTATAGCTTACCTCAATTCCACTATTATACTCAATTTTTTAAAAGTTGTTCTCTTTCCATGGAAAAACATGAAATCTTGCTTTCTATGAGTCTGCTGGCTATATGTAGATTCAAGCTACTTCAGATAATCAAATTAAGTTCTTTCTCTAACAACCAAGACATACAGCTAAACAGCTGAAATCAAGCAACTATCTTGGAGCCCATCTGTTTTATTTTCATTTTCTAGCAATCTTATCAGAAAAAAAAATATAATACAGTTTCTAGTCATTAATGTACATAAAACATTCTAGTCTATTCCTTGAAATAAACATATTCTAAATATTCCTTATCCTGTTCTCTACTTTGTTACTGTAGTTGATGTCTGATATCTCTTTGAAACTAATAGATTGTACCTTGCTTTCCATTGAGAAATGCTCCTCCAGGAAGATGACCAATATATCCACAAAGAAAACACATGTACATCTTGCTGGATATAGATAAAGAAGTATAAATCATAGAGCTCACTAATGTCAAATAAAAGTTATGAAATTTAAAGGATTCATTTAAAAAAAAAAAGATGTGACCTAGTATTTAACATTCTAATACAATAGCCTCCCTTAAGCAATCAATAAACATTTATTAAGTGCCTACAGGCACTGTACTAAAGTAAGTATTGGGGATACCAAAAGAGGAAAAAGGAGTCCACAATATAATATACTCCCTAGTCCCAGCTAGAAGGAAATAGCTATTATCTGTTGTCCAGAACAAATAGTGGTTGATATTGATCTGGTTTCCAAAAACCAATTCTGTTTATTAAGGTAACTTTGCTACTTTATTATATTGGTAATATTACACTCATTGTTCCTTCAAGTTTGCCTTTTTATTTTTCTCTTCACTCCAGTGTTTGAACTCCAAAGTTTCTCTGAAGCTTTGATCCTTTAGTCAGAAACACTTGGAAAGACTATTTCATTAAAGGTTTATTTTCTCCCCATAGCATTATAATCAGTTGTTGAGTTTTTTGGGGGAGGGATAATTCTTGATTGTAAGCCTATGGGCTTTGCCTTCTAGAATGTGATATTCCAACCCTCTATTCTTTATATTGGTGACAGATAAATTGTGTGTGATGCTGACTGGCTTCTAAGTACCTGAATTCTTTTCTTTCAGGTTTGAGTTATAATGCCCTTGGGAGTTTCCATTTTCAAAAGTTGACTAATGAACTGTAATCTCTGGTTCCAAGAGATCAGGACAATTTTCTTTTTAAGATTTCTTGAAATAAGTTATCTAGGCCTTTTTTTGGGGGGGGGGAGTAGAGAGGAGAAGTGTCATGGCATTCATGTAGTTCATCTTGATCTGTTTTTGAGGTCTATTGTTTGTAATATAATTTTCATTTTCCTCCATTTTTTCCCCAGTCTTTTGACTTTATTTTACTATTTTTTCTTATACATAGTTATTGACTTCTATTTAATCCATTCTAATTTTCAGGGAGCTGGCACCTAGGTGGCGCAGTGGAGGCAAGAAGTAAGAGTTCCAAAAAATCTTATTTTCCTGAGTTCAAATTTGCAATCCTCTTTGCCTATTTCCTGATATGTAAAATGAGCTGTAAAAGGAAATGGCAAACCACTCTAGTATCTTTGCCAATAAAAGATGAAATAGAGTCATGAAGAGTTGAACATAGTTAAAAATGAATAAAAGTTTCAAGGAATTTGTTGCTCGGGCAAAGTTTTATACCACATATTCCAAGTTTTTAAATATTTTTTGAATCCTTTTGTCCTTAGTTCTCATTTCTCCAATTTCTTACTCTAACATTCTTTGCATCACTGTCAAATTAACTCTTTTTTAAAAAAATTTTTATTAATACTTTTTATTTGCAAAACATATGTATGGGTAATTCTTCAACATTAACCCTTACAAAGCTTTCTGTTACAAATTTTTCCCCCCTACTCCCCACCCCTCCCCTAGATGGCAGGATATCCAATACATGTTAATTATGTTAAAATACTTAAGAAATCGAATATATGTATAGTTATTTCCACACATCATTTTTGTGCAGGAGAAATTGTATCTACAAGAAAGAATAATCAAATAAAGGAAATACAATACAAGCAAACATCAATAGAGAGCATGAAAATGTTATGTTGTGGTCCACATTTCACATCCCTCTCTCTGGGTGTATATGGCTTTCTTCACTGAACAATTGGAACTGGTTTGAGGCATTTCATATATCATCATATAGTATTGTTGTTGCCATGAAAAATGATCTTCTGGTTCCGCTCACTTCGCTCAGCATCAGTTCATGCAAGTCTCTCCAGTCCTCTCTGAAATTGTCCTGCTGGTCGTTTCTCACAGAACAATAATCAAATTGACTCTTAAAAAAAAAAAAAAAAAAAACAACCTACCTCATCTCTTCTGGTCATTCTAGTTGAATTTGTGCCAAATTTGCATTCTGCTTTGTGGTTTTGCTTATAGATCGTTTGAACTCATTCTCTTCTTATGTGTGTCATCATAGTAACTGTTTAAGATTCTTTTTTTGTTTGCTTCTCTTCCAACTTATTAACTTCAGAAAATGACAGGACAAGATTCTGTGAACTTTGCTGCTACTGTCTTGGGATACTAATACTATGCTATTCACAAGCTGTCAGGGATGGCATAGGCTGGAAACCTACAAGCTTTCAGGGCTCTCAAAATGATCTGAATCAAAGCAAAGTGATTGCTGACCCTCT
Organism: Myrmecobius fasciatus; assembly: GCA_023553655.1. Taxonomy (NCBI): domain Eukaryota; kingdom Metazoa; phylum Chordata; class Mammalia; order Dasyuromorphia; family Myrmecobiidae; genus Myrmecobius; species Myrmecobius fasciatus. The sequence goes on from JAJPUD010003720.1 coordinate 139,516, forward strand.
TGATTTGAGCTGTGTAAGTTTCTAGTCTGAGTTTGGGTCAGAGTAAAAGTAGAGTACCACTGGACTGAGCCCTTTACAGTCAGCTGAGATGTTCTACAGGGTCAGAGTTACAGAATGGAAGGCTTCTCTTTGGTCTGAATTGCTGTCTCCCGAGTTATTTCTCTACAGTGTCATAGTGGGCTTGAGACTGCAACCCCATTTTTTTCCTGGAGTCTAAGACACACCACTATTTTTTTCAGTTGAACTTGCTCCTCTCACTCTATCCTTAGTATATGTGACTACTAGGTGTGGGGGGCACACATCTTTTCATTTAGTCCACCCTGTATTTATGACCTAGAACTGGCCACAAAAATTTTTAAGTTTGTACCTACCTATCTCTATCACGATTGCTTGTATGTACTCTTTGTATTGAGTTCACAGCCTGTCACATAATGCTAGTACATCCCATGTACAACAACATACTTTTCATAAGGTCCTGTATTCACTGATCCTTCTTTATGTCTCCCTAGGTCAAATTAGGCTAGAAAAACCATACAGTGTGACTTTTTTTCTTTTATTTCCCCCTTCAGGTTTTGGCCTAGTCCATTTTCTAGGAAGTGTCTATCACCTAGAAACTCATTTCCAAATCTAAGTCAAATGCTGAAAAGAAGGGCAGTTAGATGTTTATTTAGCTATAGTACACTGAGATTTTATCCCAGATTTAGAAAGGAATTTAACTGGGATGCAGAAAATGAGCTTTCAGAAAGTAGAGCCATGCCATATTACACCTAACCCAAAATTTAGAATCTTTACAGAGATTATTTTGTAAGCACAAAATGTCAGTTACATTTTGCTTTCCAATTCTAGGATTATTCACTTTTACCAGTGACAACAAGTGATAATGACAATTTAGCCTTGTGAGACTAATCCCCTATATATTATCTTTATATAAGTCAAGGTTCCTGAATTGGGAATTCTAGATTTTTATTTTTCTTCTTCCATTTAGCATTAGCCTTCATGGTTCCCAAATCAGTTATTGGAAATTGAGTTTGTAGTCCAGAAAAATCCCTAGATCTTTTTCCCTCTAAAATTCTTTTTCTTGAACCTGTTATTTTTATGCCATACATCTTCATCCACTTATTGAATTCTCCTTGTAACAATGAAAAAGTTAAACAAAACCAACCAATATATTAAACATGTCTAAAAGCAAATGCTAACATTCAGTACTTCAGAAATAGGATTCAATCATTGTTCTGTGAGAAACGACCAGCAGGATAATTTCAGAAAGGCCTGGAGAGACTTGCATGGACTGATGCTGGGTGAAATGAGCAGAACCAAGAGATCATTATATAAGCAACAACAAGACTATATGATGATCTAACATTTTCATGTTCTCTATTGAGGTTTGCTTGCATTGTATTTCCTTTATCTGATTATTCTTTCTTGTAGGTACGATTTCTCCTGCACGAAAAATGATGCAATAACTATACATATATTCGATTTCTTAAGTATTCTAACATAACTATCATGTAGTGGATATCCTGCCATCTAGGGGAGGGGTGGGGAGTAGGGGGGAAAAATTTGTAACAGAAAGCTTTGTAAGGGTTAATGTTTAGGAATTACCCATACATATGTTTTGCAAATTAAAAAAAAAATAAAAAATTTGAAAATTTAAAAAATAAAAAAAAATTTAAAAAGACTATATGATGATCAATTCTGATGGACATAGCTCTCTTCAACAATGAAATGTTTCAAACCAGTTCCAATTGTTCAGTGAAGAAAGCCATATACACCCAGAGAGAGGGATGTGAAATGTGGACCACAACATAACATTTTCATGCTCTCAATTGATGTTTGCTTGCATTGTTTCCTTTCTCTGATTTTTTTTCTTGTAGATATGATTTTTCTTGCACAACAATGATGTGTGGAAATATGTATACATATATTTGATTTGTCAAGTATTTTAACATAATTAACATGTAGTGGATATCCTGCCATCTAGGGAAGGGGTAGGGAGTAGAGGGGAAAAATTTGTAACAAAAAGCTTTTTAAGGGTTAATGTTGAAGAACTGCCCATTCATATGTTTTGCAAATAAAATGTTTTAATTTAAAAAAAAAAAGAAATAGGATTCACTAATTTTTGGTTGTCATGTCATGCTCCTGACAAGCTGAAGAGTTAATTCTGATAGCAGGAAAAGAAGATCATGGATATAAGATGATATGTTTATTAAACTACAGCACTTACCTATTTAACTGTACTACAAAAGGACTCTGGATTTGTAGCTATCAAACTTCATTTTAACAAAAAGATAAATTTCTTAGGTTATATTTAGAATCAGAAGATTTAGAAATGAAAGGGACTTTAGAGATAATTCAGTCCAATCCCTTTGTTTCATAGAGGAATTAATCAAAGTCTGTGGTAGTTAAAAAAGACTTGCTTAAGGTGAACTCAAAGCTCTAATTCTACTGAGCAAACTGTTCAGAGAACAGCAAATATTTGTTAGCCAGGGTCTATTGAATGCTTTTATTTATAGGTAGTAAGAATGGAATCCTTCATTATTACTTTGATTATATGTTTGTTAAGTTTTGTTTATTTGTTTAAGATAAAAATCTATAGGCAACAAGGTGGCAGAGTGGAAAGAGCACTGGTCCTGGAGTCAAGAAGATTTTAGTTCAAATCTGCCTTCAGATCTTTCTAGATGTATGACCCTGGAAGAGTCACTTAACCTCTATTTCCCTCAGATTCCTCAATTATAACATGGAGATAATAATACTATCTACCTTCTTAGGTTCTTGTGAGGATCAAATGAGATAACTGTAAAGCACGTAGCACACAGAAAGCACTATATAAATAAAGTACCTGGCACATAAATATTAGTTATTATTAATCATTATTATTACATATATAGATAGGTCCACATAGTACACTTTTGATTATGCCACTCTAATGATTATAATACACATTCATGGTGTCACAGAGATATTCAAAATTTATGTAAATTAAGTTTCACAAATGAATGGTATAAAATAATTAGGGAAAACTGAAGAGAATTGATTTCAAAAACCATTTTTTTAAATTATGATATCCTTCATCAGAAATGTACAGCTTTCAGAACTCTTTAAATTTCATGAATTTCTACTTGAAGTAATAATAACTGGGAGACATAGCAAGAAAACATATTCGTGGCAGTGAAAATAGCACCTAAAAACAAATTATGGGGCATCAAAACCAACAAAAGGAAAGAGAGGGAAATTTTTCCAGAAAAAGAGGAAAGTCTCTCACTAGAGTGAGAATGGAACTCAGTCTACATAGGTTTACCTCTGGGAAAACAAGTTAATATGCAAGACAAGACTTTATACTCATGAGTTCTATTCAGAAATAACACTATATGGCTATTTACAATAAGTCAGTAAGTCACAGATACTTGGGTTATAGAATATTAGTGGCCATTCAATGAAACCCAGAGCAATGAGCCAAATGGGAGAAAAGATGCAAAAATTTACTAGAGAAAAGAACTCCTTAAGAAGCATATAATTTAAAAATTATTGGACTGACAACCATAATCACAAAAGGAGCCTAGACATCATCTTTCATGAAATTATTAAGGAAAACTGCCCTGATATACTAAGACAAGAGGACAAAATAGAGACTGAAAGAATTCACTTCCTGAAAGAGATCCAAAAACGAAAAAATACTATAGCTACATTTCACATCTCTCAGGCTAATAAGAAAATACTGCAAGCACCCAGAAAGAAACAATTCAACTATTGTTAAGTCACATTTAAGATTTATCAGTTTCAATGAGAAGATGCCCATCAATTGGGGAATGGCTGAATAAGTTATATTATATGAAAGTAATAGAATATTATTGATCAATAAAAAATGCTGAGCAAGCTATATTTTAGAAAGGCTTGGAAAGATTGACATGAACTAATGCTGAGCTGAACAAGCTGAACCAAGAAAACACAGTAACATCAAGATTGTGGAATAATCAATTAGGAAAGACTTGGTTCTCAGCAGTACAGTGATTGAAGGCAATCCAATAAACTTTGGATAGAAAATGCCTTCTACATCCAGAGAAAGAACTATGAAGACTGAATGTTAAATCAATACATGCTATGTTCACTTTTTTCTTGTTTTTTTTCTCACAGTTTTTCTCGTTTTGATTTTTCTCTCTCAATATGATTCACAAGGACGTTTTAAAAAAAATTGTACGCATATAACCTAAATTTTTTTTACATGTAACTGATGAAAATTAAAATAAGATTTATTGGTTTCTATACTAAAACATCTGAGGGCTTAGGATACAATATACTAGAGGGCAAAGGAGCTAGAATTACAACCAGGAATCACCCACCAGATAAGACAGAATCTAATTCTTCAGGGGGGAAAACGTGCATTTAATGAAAATGAGAACTTTCAAGCATGATGAAAATACCAGAGTTTAATAGAAAATGTGACATTTGAACACAAGATTTAAAGCAAATAAAAAGATAAAACAAAAAAGAGAAATTATAAAGGATTTAATAAGGTTAAACTATTTATATTCTGATTGTAAAACCATACTAGTAACTGACCTCAGTTTTCTCTTTTCAAAACTAGATTAAGTATACCCAAAAAATTAACAAGAAATGTTATGCCTCAGTTCCCATCTCAGTTTGCCTTAATTGTTCTGCCTCAATTTCCCTGAATTTTTCTGCTTCAGTCTTCCTGGTGGCAAACCCACCCCCTCCCCCTTCCTGGCTATTAGGACTGAGATAATTAGGGCTAGAAGCTCTGGCCACTTAGTATTCCAAAGAGTCATAAAACTCCAGATGGCTTATCTCCAATGTTTGGGCATATCTTTCTGGTCCCAAACTCACTGTCTCCTAGCTCCATATCAGAATTTATGATCCTTCCTCCATACCTCCAACCTGTCAGTACTGAATTTATGGTCCTTTCCTGCAACTTCTATCCCCTCAGTGCTCTACCCCTCTTTCTGCCTTTGTTTCCCTGAGCGCTGGAGCCCTATAAGAGCCCTTCACTCTCTGCTGGATACTTTGAGACAAGAATCCTATCCAGACGTCTGGCTAATATTAGGCTTCCAGTCCAAACTCTCTATTACTGTCAATAAACTATTAAAAATCTCTAAACTCTATACTTCCTCAGTTTCTCCATGTATTACAGAAAGAAGAAAACAGAATTTTAGGAAAGTTAGATATGATTCTGGAAAAAATTGAATGAGAATAAAAACAAAATATACTTTTCAGCAGTACATGGCAATTATATAAAAACTGACCATGTATTCAATCACTTAAAATCTGAAAATCAAATGCAGAAAAACAGAAATTTTAGATGTATTCTTTTAATATCATGATGCAATAAAAAGCACATTCAATAAAAAATCATGGAAAGAGATTAAAAATTAATTGGAAATTAAATAATCCAATAATAAAGAATGAGCATGTCAAAGAATAAATCATAGAAACATAATTTCATTAAAGAGAATAATAATGTAACAGCATGAAAAAATTTATGGGATGCACCCAAAGCAGTACCTAGGGAAAATTTTACATCTCTAAACACTTACAAGTATAAAATAGAGAAAGAACAGGTCAATGCATTGGGCATACAACTAAAAACATTAGGGGAAAAAAAAATTAAAATCCCCAGTTAACCAAACCGGAAATCCTGAAAATCAAAGGAGAGATTAATAAAACTGAAAGAAAATCACAGAACAAATAAATAAGAAGCTGATTATGATAAAAACAATAAATTCAGTAAACCACTGATTAATTTGATTTTTTAAAAGGAAAACCAAATTATTATTATGAAAAATAAGGAAAGAGTACAGTCAAAATAGTAGAAAAAAGGCTCTCCCCCCAAACTTTTCAAACTCTTTAAATAATACCCCAAAGCAAATTCTAGAGAGGCATAACCCACAAAAAGATAAAGTGAAACAATTTTCCAACACAAGATAAATTAAGAATTTGGCGGGAAAGGTCTGTTGCACAGGGGAGATACTGGAGTTAAGTTCACATTCCTGCAAATCACCAGAAGGCCTAAGGAGAAACTGAATAAGTGACAGCAGTGGTGATTTCCAGAGTTCTTAGTATCAGAAGGAAATTACAGGGACAGGATAATGGATGTTATTTGGATCTGGGTCTCACTCTTGGTTCTCAGACACAGAGTAAGGAGGATGATTTAGCACACCAGACTTTGTGGCTATAGGGAAGTTAGAATTTTGATGACAATTCCAAAGCAAAAAAAAGTGCTTGTGGTAGCTCACAGAGCAGAGCACAGGCTATGAGAATAGTAAACACAACTCTCCCTCAATCATACCACTTTAAAAAAACCAAAATTTACAAGTTCTCATAATTAGCTCTGAAAATAGTTGCACAAAAACACATGAAGTTTGGAATAAGTGCTCTCTCCACTCCAGAAGCAGAGAACAACTTCAATATAAAGTTAAAAGTCAAGAAATAGCCTTGAATGATTTCAGAGGCGCCTGGAGAGACTTACATGAACTGATGCTGAGTAAAGTGAGTAGAACCAAGAGATCATTGTAGATGGCAACAACAAGATAAGTGATGATCAATAGATTTAGTTCTTTTCAACAATGAGGTGATTCAGGCCAATTCCAATAGACTTGTGATGAAAAGAGCCATGTGGATTACATAGTATTTTCAACATTGCTGCTGTTTTTGTTTGCTTGCTTTTTTCCTTTCTCATTTTTTCCCCTTTTTATTTGGTTTTTCTTGTGTGGCATGATAAATGTGAAAATATGTTTAGAAGAACTGCGCGTTTAAGTTATATTGGATCACTTGCTGTCTAGGAGAAGGGGGTGGAGGGAACGAGGGAGAAAAATTTGGAACACAAGGAATGTTGAAAACTATCTTTGCATGTTATTTTGTAAAACAAACTGTTATTATATAAATAAATAGAATGAAAACAGATAAACCAGAAAAAGGAAAGCAAAACTAAAAAAAGAAAGAAAAGGAGGGAGGGAGGGGGAAAGGGAGAAAGAGAGAGAGGGAAAAAGGAAGAAAGGGAAGGAGGAAGGAAGGAAGAGCCTTGAAAAATGAGCAAATAGTAGAAAAAGATTCTACTGTATGTCAATATGGTGATAGGGAGGATCAAAACACAAACACAATCAGATAAAGAGTCAAAAGAGCTACATCTTGAAAAAAGCTATGAATTGGTCTCAGATGAAAGAGTTCAAAAAGGATTTTAAAAATCATTTAACAGCCATAGAGGAAAAACTGGGAAGAAAAATGAGTTTGATGTAAGAAAATCATGAAAAAGGAGCCAACAGCTTGATAAAGGAGGCAGAAAAAAATATTGAAAGAAATAACACTCAAAAACTGAATAGGCCAAATGGTAAAAGAGGCACAAAAATTCAATGAAGAGAAGAATTCCTTAAGAATCAGAATTGGACAAGTGGAAACTAATGACTCCAAAAAATTTCAAAAAACAAAACAAAATCAAAAGAATGATTTTAAAAGGGAATTAAATGTGAAAATTGAAAAAACAACTGACTTGGAAAACAGATTGAGAAGAGATAATTTAAGAATTATCAAACTATTCAGCTAAGGTCACAAAAGGAATCTAGACACAGACATCATCTTTCAAAAAAATTATCAAGGAAAATAAAAATTAAAAGAATCCACCAATCATTTCCTGATTCCAAAATGAAAACAGGAAAATTACAACTAAGTTCAAGGAAAAAATAATGCGAGCTACCAAAAAGAAACAATTCAAATATCATGGAGCCACATTGAAAATAACAAAAGATTTAGCAGTTTCTACATTAAAGGATTTGATGGCTTGGAATAGGATATTCCAAACAGCAAAGGATCTAGGGTTGTAACCAAAAACCACCTATGAGCAAAACTGAGTATAATTCTTGAAGGGAAAAAGAAAGGGCTTTCAAAAAATCCTGATAAAAAAACAATAACAGTAACAATGACAAAAACAGAGCTGAATAGAAAATTTGATTATTAAATATACAAGACTCAAGAGAAGTAATAAAAAGGTAAACAGGAATGGGAAATCTTAAGAGATTCAATAAGATTAAACTACTTATATTCCTACGTAGAAAAATAATATTTCTAACGCCTTAAAAACCTGGTCATTATTATACAGAAGGCATGGCTGTGAGGTAAATATAATGAGATGATTATCTAAAAACAATAATGAAAAGATGAGGAGGAATGGGCTAGGAAAAAGATGAAGAGAATCATAGAATGAGGTAAATTACATCATATAAAAGAAGTGGGAAAGAGCTTTTACTTTTGAGGGAGAAAAGTAGCTGGAATTGGAGGGAGGAAGAGTGACATACAAATTTTACTCTCATAAGAGGAAATAATATACATGTCTCTTGGGTAAAGAAATCTAACTTACCATACAAGAAAGTAGGAGGGGAAGGGCATAAGAGAAGGAAGGAAAGCTAATAAAAGGGAGGATAGAATGGGGAAGTAAAATTCAGAAATAAAACACTTTTGAGAACTGACAGCAAGGAAGAAGAAAGAGAATAGCATAAATGGGGAAATAGGGCAGAGACAAATACATAATAATCTAATTGTAAAAAAAAATTAAAGCAAGATTTTTTTTTTTGGATACAGACCTCATTTCTCATATATATGAAAAACTGAGTCAAATTTATGGAATAAAAACTATTTCTAAAATGATAAATTGATAAATAGGATATGAACAGGCAATTTTCAAACAAAGAAAAATACTTTAAATCACTACTAATTAGAGAAATGCAAATTAAACAACTCTGAGGTACCACTTTACACCTATCAGATTGGCTATTATGACAGAAAGGGAAAATCCCAAAATATTGAAAGAGAAATGGGAAAACTGAAACACTAATGTACTAATGGTGGAATTGGATATTATTTTTCTTCGGTTTTTTTGTATTTTCTTTCATAGCAGCTAAAACTGAAATGTTTTGTATAACTGCAAATGTATAAAACCTTTATTAAATTGCTTGTCTCTCAATGAAGGGGCAGGGAAGGTGAAGGGAGGAAAGGAATCTGGATCTCAAAAGTTTCCAAAAACAAATGTTAAAAATTGTTTTCACAGGACCCACGTGTGCAAAAATGCTTGTAGCAGCCCTTTTTGCAACAAGGAACTGGAAACTGAGTGGATACCCATCAGTTGGGGAATGGCTGAGTAAGTTATTGTGTATCAATTGTGTAGAAGAAAATTGTGTATCAATTTGGATGGACTTGGCTCTTTTCAACAATGAGGTAATTTAGACCTATTTTAATGGATTTATGATGGAAAAAGCCATCTACATCCAGAAAGAGGACTTTGGGGACTGAAAGTGGATCACAATTAGTATTTGCACCTTTTTTGTTGTTGTTTGCCTGCTTTTTTTCTTGCTTCCTTTCTCATTTTTTCTATTTTAATCTGATTTTTCTTGCGCAGCATGATAAAATGTGGAAATATGTTTAGAAGAATTGCACATATTTAACATATATTAGATTGTGTGCTGTCTAGCAGAGGATGAATATTGAAAACTATTTTGCATATATTTTGAAAATAAAAAGCTACTATTAAAAATATTACATTGTTTTCACATGTAACGAAGGAAAAATTTAAAAACATATTTCTTAAATGGAAAGATGAATTCACCACAACAATGAAGAAAAAAATTAAAGAAATTATTAGGAACTATTTTTCCCAATTATATGCTAATAAATCTGATCATCTAAGTGAAATAGATAAAGACTTACAAAAATATTAATGGTTCATATTAAAAGAAGAAACAGAACATTTAAATAACGTCATCTTAGAAAAAGAAACTGAACAAGCCATCAATGAATTCCCTCAGAAAAAATCCACAGGACCAAATAAATTCATAAGTGAATTATACCAAATATTTGAAGAACAATTACTTCCAATATTATGTAAATAATTTGTAAAAAAATAGGCAAAGCTGTCTCATCAAATTTATTTTATGACACAAATATGGAGCTAATAACTAAATCAGGCAGAGTTAAAACAGAAAGAAAACTAGAGACCAATTTCTCTAATGAACATTGGAACAAAAATTTTAAATTACATACTAGAAAGATCACATTAATATACTGCAAAGATCATACACTATGACCATGTAGGATTTATGCCAGGAATTGTAGGCCTGGTATAATATTAGGAAAATCATTAATAAAATTGACTTTATCATAACAAAAGTCAGAAATCATATGATAATCTTAATAGATGAAAAAAAAAGCTTTCAAAATACAACAGTAGACAGAGCATTGGCCCTGAAGTCAGGCAGACCTCAGACATTTAACATTTACTAGTTGTGTGACCCTGGACAAGTCAATTAATTTCAAATGCTTCACCAAAAAAAATTAATTTAAAAAATTTAAAAAAAAATACAAAACCCATTCCTACTTAAAAGCACTAGGAGGCACAGGAATAAATAGAGCTTTTCTTAAAATGAAATAGGGACAGACTAGAATCCTTCTCTATATGATCAGAGATTAAAGTAAAGTTGTTCATTACCTCCACTATTATTTAATGTTGGCCTAGAAATATTGGCTATACAGCTCTTTTCTAAAGGCAAAGAATTGAGGGAATGCCCATGGATTGGAGAAGGACTCTACAAATTGTGGTACGTAATTATAATGGAATACTATTGTGCTATAAGAATTGATGAGGAGGTTATTCTCAGAAAATCCTGAAAAGACTTCCATAAGTTGATGAAAAATGAAATGTACTGTGAATAAAGTAACAGCAACATCATAAGATGATCAGCTGTGAATGACTTAGTTATTCTTAGCAATACAGTGATTCAAGGCAATTTTGAAGGATTTATAATGAAAAATGCTATCCATCCCTAGAGAAAGAATTGATGGTTTCTAAACAGAGATTGAAACATACTTTTTTAACTTTATTTTTCTTCAGATTTCTAGTTAGTTTTTTAAGCTGTTTTCTTTCACAACATAACTAGTCCAGAAAAGTTTTGTATGACTACAAATATATAACCTATATTAAAATGCCTTCTCAATGAGGGATAGTGGAGAGGGAGGGAGAGAATCTGGAATTCAAAATTTTTTAAATGATTGTTAAGAAATTGTTATTCCTTATTATTGTTCTATAAGAAACGACCAGCAGGATGATTCCAGAGAGGCCTTGGAGAGACTTACATGAACTGATGCTGAGTGAAGTGAGCAGAACCAGGAGATCATTATTCACGGCAACAACAATACTATATGATGATCAATTCTGATGGACATGGCTCTCTTCAATAATGAAATGTTTCAAACCAGTTTCAATTGTTCAGTGAAGAAAGCCATATACACCCAGAGAGAGGGATGTGAAATGTGGACCACAACATAACATTTTCATGCTCTCTATTGATGTTTGCTTGCATTGTGTTTCATTTCTCTGATTTTTTTTTCTTGTAAATATGATTTTTCTTGCACAACAATGATGTGTGGAAATATGTATACATATATTCGATTTGTCAAGTATTTTAACATAATTAACATGTAGTGAATTTCCTGCCATCTAGGGAAGGGGTGGGGATTAGGGGGGAAAATTTGTAACAGGAAGCTTTGTAAGGGTCAATGTTGAAGAATTACCCATACATATGTTTTGCAAATAAAAAGCTTTAATAAAAAAAAAAAAGAAATTGCTATTCCATATAATGGGAAAAATAAAATGCTAAATAAAAGTACAGGGGAAAAAAAGAAATGCTAATGATAGCAATAAAAGAAATTGAAGGAATTTAAGTGGTCAATGAGAAAACAAAACTATCACATCTTGCAGATGCTATGACAATTCTAGAGAATCAACAAAAAAATTATTTGAAATAATTAACAACCTTAGTAGAGTTGCAAACTTAAAATAAGCCCATATAAAGCATGAGCATTTCTATATATTACCATCAAGGTCCAGCAGCAAGATATCAAAGGTGAAATTTCATTTCATATAACTGCAAACAATGTAAAATACTTGGAAGCCTACCTGCCAGGATAAACCCCAGAACTCTATGAACACAATTACAAAACAGTTTTCACACAAAGCCAGATCTTTGTTAACAGGAAAAATACAAATTGCTTATGAACAGACTAAGCTAATACAATAAAAATGACAATTCTATCTAAATTAATTTATTTATTCAGTAACATATTGATCAAACTACCAAATATTAATTTACGGAATTAGAAAAAAACAACAAAAATTCATCTGGAAGAACAAAAAGGTAAAGAATATCACGAGAATAAATGAAAAAAAAATGCACAAGACTGTAGCCTAGATCTACCAGATTTCAAACTGTATTATAAAAAATAATCATGAAAACAATCTGGCACTAGCTAAGAAAAGTGTATTGGAACAGTGTACTAGATTAGGTACACAATACACAGTAGTAAATGACCAAAGTGTCTGATATATTCAAAGATACAATCTTTTGGGACAAAATAGCAAAAATTATTGGGAGAACTAGCAGAAACTAAATATAGACCAACATTTCACAGCACATATCAAAATAACGTGAAAATGGATGCAAGTTTTAGACATTAAGGTGACACCATAAGCAAACAAAGAGAACATGGAATAGTTTACCTGTGAAATCTTTGGATTAGGAAAGAATTAAGACAAAACAAAAGAAAGAATTACAAGAAGTAAAATGGATGATTTTGATTACATTAAATAAAGATTTTTGCACAAACAAAACTAATACAACCAGGATTAGGAAGAAAGCAGTAAAAGAAAGAGTGGGAGGGAGAGAATTTTACATCATCTCTGATAAAGGCCACATTTCTCAAATTATTAAGAGAATTGAGTCCAATTTATAATACAATTTCATAAATGGTCAAAGCATATGAACAGATAGTTTTCAGAAGAATGTTATAACTATCTGTTGTAGCTGAAAAAAAAGCTTTAAATCAATATTTATTAGAAAAATGCAAATTAAACAACTCTTAAGGTACCACTTCACAACTATCAGATTGGCTAATATGACAGAAAAGGAAAATGATAAATATTGAAGGGGAAGGGGGGAAATTGGGACAATAATATATTGTTGATGGAACTACTCTGGAGAGCAATTTGTAATTATGCTCAAAAGAATGCAAAACTGTATAAAACCCTCTGACCCAGCAATATTCAGTGTCTCAAAGAGATTAAAAAAGAAAAAGAAAAAAGATCTATCTGTACAAAAAATATGTAGGAGCTCTTTTTATGGTGGAAAAGAATTGGAAATTGAGGGAATGATAAATTTGGGAACAGCTGAGCAAGTTGTGACTTACAATTGTTAATAGAACACCATTATGTTATAGAAAATGAGAAGGTGGATGCTTTCAGAAAACTTGCATTTATATGAACTGATGCAGTTCCAGAGAGCATTACCAGGACATCACAGACAATAATATTAATATTGTATGATGATCAACTGTGAGTGACTTTGCTATTCTTCAAGTAATATAATCCAAAATAATTCCAAAGGACTCATGATGAAAAATGTTATCTACAACTACAGAGAAAGAATTGATGGAGCCTGAATGCATTCTATTTTTCACCTTATTTTTTTGTGGGATTAGGTTTTTGGGTTTTGCTTGTTTTGTTTTGTGATTTTTTCTTTTCACAACATGACCTATATGGAAACAAGTTTTACATGATTCTAACATGTTTAACCTATATCAAATTGCCATCTCAGGAAAGGGTCAGGAAAGGAGGAAAGGGAGAGAACTGGGGCTTAATATTTTTTTTAAATGTTAAAAATTGTTTTTACAGATAACTGGAAAAATATTCAAAAAATAAAATTTAGAAATGAGCTTATACTAAATGACTTTTTACAGTACTTTAAAGTTTGCAAAACACTTTATATATTTTCTCATTTGAGGCTCACAGTATTCCTTTAACATAGTTATTACAGCTATTATTCACTTTTCAAATAAGTAAACTGAAGTTCTAAGACTAAATGATAGCACTAAGCTAGTGAGAGTCAGAAGCAGAATCTGACTTTGAACTCTTCATAATCCTAATTCCAACATTCTATCCCCAAAGCTATGCCTATAGAAAAACAAACTGGAATTTTATAAAGTGATGGACTTTTGAGAACCTAGTAGATCATCTCCACATTTAAGAAAATGCTTCATGTAGAAAAAAGATTTCTGGTTATCAGCCTTCATTTTATTTTACAATACATTCATAGGTTTCTGCATTTCCAAGGATAATTTAATTGGAGGACAACAAATTTAGCACTACTGGTAATTAAATTCCACAACTACTCTGGCTCCAAAAACAAAATAAGGTGATGCACATTTATACACATCTCTTTTTACCATACTACAGACAAAATACAGCACAAGGAAATTCTGAAATCTCTTGCTCTTTTTGATAATTTATGAAGTCATAGTTATGGTAAAAGAGAACTGTATTATTTGAAATAAGTAGGATGGGGGAAGGAATCAAACCACAATAAGAAATCCTTAAAAAATATCACTAATGGAGACTCCTTTTAAATGATATGAAATAATTTATGTTTATTTCTTATGAGTAGAACCATTTGCTTTAATCCCTTGAAAAGAGAAGGGCTCAGGATATGAGGGTCATTTAAATCTCTCTATACTACCTTCAAAACATTTCTGTCCATGACTCTAGAATAATAGATTTTTAAAAATCTAAAATGCCCAAAAGGTTGTATTCAAAAATGATAGTAATCCAGGAAAAAATACCCTCAATAACTTATGGGAAAACAAATGTTTCCCATTAAGAGAAAAAAACTTTTTCCACATAAAGGAATAATACAACTAGAATTCAAAATGAGATCTTAAGTTCTGAAAATAGTAGTCAAAACAAGAGTTTCCATTTCAATGAATGAAAAATCTTCACAGTGCTGACCAGAATTAAATTGTGTTAGAAACAAAAATGTTCTGGTGTGTTTAACACATATAGAAAAATTACTATGGATATAAGGCCCACTTATATTCTTCTCTATGAGATATACATGTTAGAACATAAGAATACAGCTGACCAAAACAGTCAATTCCAGAAAAAAATTAACATGCACAAACTAGGTTACAGAAAACTAGCTGACATTTGTGACTATATGGAGTTAGGAAGTTGGAGTTAAGGACTGAAGAAAAGGAGATGTAAGAAAAGGAGAAATAGAAAAGAAAATTGAGATAATTTTCTGGCTTTTTTTTTCCTTAATTAAAAAGTTGTTACAAAATGTTTTGGACCCTACTGCTCTCAAAATACAGCTGGAATGAAAACAATTATTATTATTATAATTTTTTTTAAGAAGAAATGCCTCATACCTAGAAAGACAGCATGTCCAAATAGCATATATTTCTTCTGGGATTTCAATGTGCTTTAAATATAGCAACCAATTAATATAATTAAAACCACATGACTAAATATACACAGCTCCTTTACTGTTCACAACACCTGCTCATAAGTGTTATTACTTTCTGCCAGTAAGATGATGGGTCCTGAAGATACTAGGATAATTCTCTGATTGACAGTCCCTAAAAAAAAAATCTTAATCCTTTGAAGCAGAAAAGGGTTTGGGGAGAGGGAAGTGTAGAGGAAACTGTGTAACAGTCTTCAAAAAGAAACATATAAACGTTTTCACAAATGAAACTTTTATCAGTGCCATGCATATTTTACAAATTACTGAAGAAATTTCCCAGAAACATCTCTTGAGAAGGACAGCAATTATGTTTTTGAAACCAAAGTGAATTATAACTAAACATAAAATAATAAATTCATGTAAAATGCAGAACAGGAAAACACATAACCACGTCTTACAGTATATGATTAAAAAATTGCAATGCACTCCCATGCCCCCCTCCAGGCAATCCATGTACAACAGAAGGCACTGTTATCCAGGTATATATCAAACAATTCTGCATGGCAAAAACCTGAGAAGTGCAATTTGTTTCAAACCCACCTTGTCAATTACCCTTTGGAGTATATAGTTGTTTTTTTTAAGTCCAACATTTTTCTTTTTTAATTTCATACATTACTGTGGCTGTTTAAAATACCAGGAGCAAGGTAAGGAGATAAAAGTGCTGCTTCAGGAAACTGGTAGAGCAAGACACTTAAAAAGGAGAATTTCTTCCTCTTAACCCTCAAAAGTCAATAACCACTTGAAATAAAATCTAATGATGAAATTCAGTCCTTAAATTTTTTCTTCAATTGTTGCTAGGCACAGTCCCAAAGTTAAATGTTGAAAGGATGCCTTTATTATCAAAGGTGAAGGCTCCTTGTTCAATCTTCTTTGTCTCTAGAGTTGACCAAAAAAAAAGTAAAAAAACAAACACAACAACAAAGAAAACAAAGTTGTAAAAAATTGAAAATAATCTCCAAATATCCCCTCCTCTCTTTTAAAATTTAAGAACTCTAAGTAGGACTTGTGAAGACTTCAAATGTTCTTGTGAATTTGACCTCTTTTTAAAAAAAAAGTTCTATGCCAAAAATTATCTATCTACTGCTTAACCTGGTAAAAAAATATTTACTAAATGATGAAGGGAAAAGCAAGTTTCAAAGCTATTACATTAATTAATTCTATTACTATGAAGAATACTACTACTAATAAATTGTTGATTAAATATTTTAGGGATATATGATTTACAAAGCACTTTCCTCATATGATCAAAAAGGCATGACTATCATTAATGTATACTAGATTCTAAGTACTTAATAAAAGCAAGGATCGCATATTACTTTCAAATTCATCACACTATCATATATAACAGCTAATACATATTAGATGTCCAAAAAATGTTAATTTAAATGAAAACACTTTGCAAAAACTTTTTTTGAGATTAATAGGCCTCTAGTCTTACCAAATAATTTAGTAAAAGAGGTACTTTTTTAAGGCTAAAAAAAATTAATTTCCTAACTCTAAAGGCTAAGTTCCTATATTACTTTATATTCTAAATGTTAAATGAGCATGCTCATAGCTTGACTATTGTGTTTTTTAGTTACAAAATATTTCAGTAAGATACTATTACTTATTACTAACATTTCTGAATTATACTTTTATAGTTTCCATATATATGTTTCTGCAGCTCAAACATCTACTTTTCAAGAAAACAACAACAAAAATTCAACCCAAAGAACTAGGCCATATTCTTGTATAATAAGAACCTGCACTTAAGAGTAATAAAAGTACTCTATCAATTCATATATATTTCCAGAAATAACTTGTTACCTTCAAAACATCTAGCTCAGATTCTATCAGTTTTATTTATAAAAAAGAAGACAAATTCTTTTTCCAAATCAGAATCAACCAGTCTAACCACCTATCCTAATGTATATACTTAAAAACAGTTAAACAACTGACCTGTAGCATTTTGCCGGTGTTCTGCCAATGTGTAAATTTCTTGTAATGCTTTCTTTTGTTCTTCACTGAGTGGTGCTGTCAACAAATGGTACCAGGCAGTATCCCGTTGTTGCACATCTATGAAAGGGTGTGTAGGAGGGGTGGAAAAAGGAAACCAGCCCCCCAAAGAAAAAGATTAAATTATGTAACTGTCATATCATTTCATGGCTATTGTACCATGAGAAAATCATGATAGGAAATGTTTTTAAAAGTAATTAAAAGTTGCCAAACTATATATTGGTGGCATTCAGGAAAACAATAAACTAGTAAGTACTTTTTATGTGTCTAATACATATATACAAATTGTTGGTTGTTGTCCTTCATTCTCAAAGAGGACCAAAATGACATCATTATGTTAGAATCAAGTTAGTGTGTCCAACTGTGGTTGATCATCTCCAAATACAGAAGGGGACACAGGTAAGATTATGCTAACTTTCATACTTATGTCTCCCTTTGCTGGCTCTACTTCTTGTTTCTTAAATAGCAATGTGTCCTAGAAGTTTAGTACTTAAGTTTTCTGTTCTTCTCTCTATATATGTATACTCTCACCCTCAAAGATCCTATACTCAAGGCTTCAATCACAATTTCTAAATAAAATAACTTGCAAATCTAAATTTCCATCCCAAACTTCTAATCTTACTGTCTCCAAATGTTTTTTTCCACTTAGATGTTTTTATATTATCTCAAACTCAATTTGTCTACATTCAATCATCACTTTCCCAATATGAGTTGTAGCCAGTGAATTCTTTATTCTTGTTAATGATATCATTACCCCCTCAAACTACTCAAATAGCTTGGGTAATTTTTGCCTTTTCTTTTTCCTTTGGATTCCACGCTTAATTAATAACTACTATTTTTCCGCTTAGTGTCTCATATTCCACAGTTTAGTACTTGATTAATCACTCAACAAGCATTTGCAAAATGCTTGTTATGGGTCAGGTACTGTGTTAAGCGCTGATTATACAAAGAAAAGCAAAAATAAAGTCTCTCGCCTGAAGAAGCTCACATGATAATGAAGGAAACAATATATAAATAACTATGCACACACAAGATACATACAGTGTACTTGGAAAGTAACTTTAGAGAAAAAGTGTTTACAATAAGAAGAACCAAGAAAGGCCTCTTGAATTAAGTGGGATTTAAGCTAAGTGTGGATGGAGGCCAGGAAACTGAAGAGATGAAGATGAAGGAGAACATTCTAGGCATAAAGATAAGGTTGACAGATAGAGAATCATGTCTGAGGAGCAAGTAACCAGTATCATTGAATTTATAGTATATAGAAGGGGGGAAAAGGTATAAAAAGACTGGAAAGGCAGAGAAGATCAGGTAATAAAGGTCTTTAAATGCCAAATATAGCATTTCATATTTGATCTTGGAGATAATCGTGAATCACTGGATAGAATTCTGAGTAAGGGGTAATATAGTCAGATCAGAGCTTTAGGAAAATCATAATGCCAACTGAGTCAAGACTGTATGAGCATAGACACAAATTTCAATGCCCAGTAAAAAAAAATCACATTTTTACTATATGCCTTTAAAAATATACTACAGAAATGAAAAATTTTGAAATGTCAAAATCAAATGCTCCTTAAGAACTGCAGTCCTAGTTAAATGTTGTATATAAGGTTTACTATTAATTGTAAACTCTCCCTAAAATCTTTGAGAGAATCCATTTAAAAATTAATATATATTATTTCACTAATGATTCAAGACATAAGGACATACTTAACAGAGCCTGTGTAAAAAACTGATATTCATCCACACTATCTTCAAGATCAAGTAGAGTGCTGAATCCTTCAAGAGCAGTTTCTTCTAAAACATCTTCATCCCAATCATCATCATCTTCTTCATCTTCATCTCCTCCTCCATTATTCTCCTGCATTGCTTGACTAGTTTCATTTGTATCTTCCTCATCACTTGGAATTTCCTCTGTAAACCCATTTAGTATTTAAAATAAAGATTCCCCAAAAATGAATACTTAATACACTGAACAATCTGAATAATGATGATTATAATTAAAACAATAATCATTTATGCAGTACTTTACAGTCCGCAAAGCACTATATATGTTATCTCATTTGAATCAAATAACAATTTCAAGAAATCAAACCCAGGGAGTTATTGTTCCATGAGGACTTATAGTAAAAATAACAAAAACAATTTTTAAGGAATGGGAATGAGAACACCATTAGCTGTATAAATTACACACATGAAACTACATAATTAATCTCTTAGCTAATATTTAAAATAACTTCCCCCCCCCAAACTGCATCTAATAATTCCTAAATCGGTGATCTATTATGTTTCTATTTTAACTTTCTACTGCTTCCTTATACTGATTATGATTTCTACAGGATTTCTTTTTAACAAGAGATTCTTTATTGAACTTCATTTCTCTTAAAAGAAAAAAGCATGAAATACTTGTGCTGTTCACTTAAAAAAATTAAGTAATAACCACCATTTTAAACTACATGCTATTTAACTACTAGCTAAGTTGTTCAGGAACTGATTGAAAATATTCAAATTTGGAGGTCACTACTGCTACTTGAATGGTGAAAATACAAAATTGCAAAGAAAAAATAAAGTAGTTACCTTTGCGTGAGTTGAAATGATAAAAGCTGAATTGCATGTTACCATGGTTTGGTTTCTGTTTTCAGTACCAGTCTGTTTATAGCAATTAGACCAGTACTGTAACTAATAGGAAAGCAAGTACTTCAGTCTCAACCTTTCATAATATATATAAAATACACATATGAAATAAATGAACAACATGGACTATTGGGGGGGAAGCCCCACAATGAGAAAAAACCTGGAGATAATTCAAGCTTCAAAGTACAAATTTTGAATCTATCTCTAAAAGTACCACAGGGAAGTACCCATGATGTTTCATAAACTTAAAGGTAAGCAACTAAAATAAGTCTGAGTCAAATGATTTAAATATATGATATAAACACTAAATAATTTATAGTCAAACCTTCGACTATTATTTCTACCATCTCAGAATTAAAAATTAACAAAAAGAAACTTAAAAAATAATTTCCTACTTCTACCAACAACTGGTTGTTGATAAAGAGTGAATTTTAAGTGGGCTAAAAAAAAAAAATCAGACCCAGAGAACTGTATACTGTATTAAAAATAGCATTCTCTTGCTTATAATGGTTTGCAATTTAACTAAACTAAAAATATACTTTAAACCAAAACCACATTGACAATAAAATCATTATTTAAGCAAACTTAGGGAAACTAATGAATTAACAAATATTTGTTAAGCACCTGCCAGGCACTGTGGTAGATACTGGGAAACAACAAAAATAGAATATTTTCTTACTCTCAAGAAACTTGCATTCTATCAGAGGGAATAAGACTTTTGAGGGGAAACATATATAAAGATACAGAGACTTTTTCATGAGGGGAGAGAGAGGCCACAGAACACTGAGACAAAGGGCAGGAGCTTAGAAAAAAAAGCACAGAATTGAAAAGTAAACTTAACATACGTGCTTTTTTGGAATGTAGTTTTCTTTCAGAATTCTTTATATGAAAATCAAATTTACCTAATGTGAATTTACATAATGTGAGAACTGTCCTATAAAGAATAGTTAGTAAACTAGAATGGAATATAGAACATATGAAGGGGAGACAAAATCAGGCACAAAAGACAGGTTGAAACCAGACTATGAAGGTTTGACCCAAATAGAAAAGTCTATTTTAGATTTCAGAAATAATAGTAAGCTCAGGAGCTGAGTAACATAGTCAGACCTGCTTTTTAAACTATTACTCTGGCACCTGTGTGGAAGATGAATTAAAGAAAAGGGAAGTCTTTAGGCAAAAGTGTAATAAAAAGGCTGCCAGTCTGGGTATAAGGATAAGGACCTGACACAGAGTGGAGACCATGAGACTGGAATTTAAAATAATAAAAAAGTTATGATATGTTTTCTGGAATCACACTAATTATTTACAACCAGAAAAGAAAAGGAAGCAGGGTTACTTCTTGTTCTTACCTCAAAGAGCAAGTAACAGGGAGCAATGCTTCACCTTTGTGACAAAAAAGGCATCCTCATCCCCACTGAGTATAATGCTGTCATTATTTCTCTAACCTCTACTCAATTTAAAGTTGTACCTAGTATGGATAGTTCTTATTTCCCATAAAAGAGGACATAATAAAAATGTAAAGTCAATTCATTTTGGGAAAAATGTGTCATTTTATGACAATGAGCACAAAATTCTTGATTTGTAAAATGAGGAGGTAAGACTGATCTCTGAAGTTTCTTCCAACTTGGGAATTCTGGGATTAAATTCTATGGGAGACTCAAATCATTAGCTTAGTGAAGGAATTATTATTATTCAAATTCAGAATTTATAATGTGCCTTCAAATGTTTTCCTAAAAATAAATCTTAAAAAACTGATTCAATATAATCAAACTTATTCTTTGTCTTTCATACCTATAATAATCTGATTCAATAGGTTCATGGTACTAATTAAATTCTTTTTTAAAAATTTACTATCATCTCCTAAGTACTTAGTCTAAATCTATTATAATTTGAACCCAATGTAAAATATAGTAAGCTAATAACTTTTAATGAGTCACATTTATCATCCATGATAATGAGCTCGCTAATGTCCATTAAGAAAAACAAGTATCTCTACTAACTACCATATTTAGGCTTTTGTTTTCAATATAAGTATTTGCTTCTGTAGTAGAAGCTATCATCTCTAAGGATTATAATACATTAAAACAATCTAATTGGCATAGTTTTAGAATATATTAATTTTTCTGTTATAAAAAAGATACTGTTTTATTAAGTGTAGAAAATTTAACAATATCCAATAAGCATATTAATGAACTAGATTAAAAATAAATATTACAACATTCATTGAGATACAATTAATGGCAAGTAAACTATTTGACTGATCACAAAAATTCATGAGATTAAAGGAAATTTTCTCCTGTTTAAGGTGCCAAATGGATTAAAATTAAGCTTGGAAAGAAATTTATGTTCAATCAAAATTTAATTGTACTAACAGGGTGAATTAGAGGAAATATGGGATGATGGCTAGAGAGCCAGCCTTGAACTTGGGAAGAAGTGGATTTAAATCCCACCTTTGGCCCACACTGGTTCTGTGACCCTGGACAAATTGCTTAGTTTCTCATTGGAGAGCACGGAGAGACCCTAAATTACACCAAAAAAGTAGTCAACATAAACTGGTAGAATGGGGTTTGTCACCAGTAGTTCCCTTTATAACTGAATCCAAAAGCCCAGACAAGAAAACAAAAATGATGGCTATTTTATAGTACAGTCAAATGACTTTACCATTATCTTCTGCATCTGCCTTTTCCACTTTAGAATGATGTCTTTGGTCTGTAAGCTGTCTAGTAGTACAGACTTGTTTGAGGCCCAAGAAAAGGAAAAGGATTGAAGGAACAATTTGTCCAGCCACAGCATCTACTGCAGGAGGTCGATTTTGTAATTCCAGCAAGATGCTCAGACCTATAATACACATCTTCCTGTCATGATGCCTAAAAATAAACAAAACAATGGCATTAGTAATGATTTGGAAAACAAAATCATAATGCTATTAGGAAAAAAAATAATAAATGACGAAAACCATCAAAGCTCTAAGCATACCTCACTCACAAAAAAAAGTCACATCATAAAACAAATATATATTGTTCCTCGAAATGCTGTATATAATTCAAGGTTTTACAAACTGAGTCACATCTTTATTGCACTAAAGGGGCTCACTATTTAAAAGAAATTTATATTAATATTATGTTAGTATTTTGGCAAAACAAGATTCCCTTAAAGCAAGCATGCTTGTATTTGATATAATACAATTTCTAGTATAATAGAAAAATATTTAGTTCACTGGAATTTTAAAAATATGACTAATCTACATACAACCCAATCACATCCTTGCTCTGCATTTAATCTAAATATGGAAAACAGTCTCCTGGAGGTAATATGGTACTAAGCACTACTAAACACCCTACAGCAAATATGACTTATTTGCAATTCTAAACATGAAAAGTGCTGGGCACTGATCAAAGTACCAAGAATTTTAAAAAAGAAAGGGAGAGAGGGAAGGACAGAGGGAGGGAGGAAGGAAGGGAGGGAGGAAGGGAGGGAAGAAGAGAGGGAGTAAGGGAGGGAGAGAACAATGCCTATTTGGGGGAAGCTAATAATGTTATGACACCAAAAATTAATAAAATCAAAAGAATGAAAAATAGAAGAAAAGATAAATCACCTCATGAGAAAAATCTGGAAAAGAGATCAAGGAGAGTACTTGAATGTTACAATAAAAAAAAAAGAATCTTTATTCAAAATTACAAGAAATTATTAAGGAAAATTGCTCTGAACAAGAAAGTAAAGCAAAATAGAGAAAAAAAATTCACTCATCATCACCTGAAGGAGGAAAGCTTACAGGAATATCACAGCCAAGTTTCAAAGCTCCCAGGTTAAGGACAAAATATTGTAAGTGACAAGAAAAAAATACAAAATATTGTAGAAGTGCAATCAGGATCATACAAAAGACATAGATAGATAGATAGATAGATAGATAGATAGATAGATAGATATCAGATCACTATATTTCAACGAGCAAAAAAAAAGCTAGGGTTGGAACCAAAAATAACTTGCCCAAAAAAGTATAATCCCAAAGAGGGAGGGGAAGGGGGAGAAAAGGACATTAAAAAAAACAGAAAGACTCCTGAGTATTTCTGACAAAAAGATCAGAATTTAATGTAAAATTTGACTCAAGATACAGAAGTCTATATAAGATAAATATTAAAGATTATTAAATGAAATATTAAAGATTATAAGGGACTCAATAAGATCAAGTTGTTTACTTCTTATATGTGAAAATGTTATCAATACTACTATCACTGTCATCATTACTTGAGAAGTTTGGAAAAAAAAAAAAAGGCACAGCCTGAACTAAGTATGATGAGTTATTCCTAAAAAATAAAATTGGGTAGGGAGAGGTAAAAAAACAAAACAAAACAAACAAACAAATGAGACTTACAAATGAGACTATAAAAGAATTGATACAGAAAGTGGAGTGCAGGGCTGCTAGTGCTGAAAATTTACTCTCATAAAAAAAGGGTTAAAGGGAGAACAATATATACACCCAGAAGGGAATAAAAGTCTCCTAAATTTATAAAGAAATAAGAGTACCAGGGAATAGGATAAATAAAGAACTTTTAGAAAGGTATACAGATTAAGAATTATATGAGTAGAAGAAAGAGTAATGGAGGGATTCTTATATGGTTAGGTAGATTAAGGAACAGGAGGTAAGGTAATGGTTAGAAGTTAATTAGACATGTAAAGAGGGATAGAGTAAATAAGGGGAAAAGGACATTGAGGCCAAATAAGACGGAAGGGAATATACAACTAGTAATTATAACTTTGAATGTAAATAGTACATATTTTCCCATAAAATGGAAATGGATAGCAGAACAGATTTAAAACCTGAATTCAAAAATATGTTGCTGACAAGAAACACAATAAAAAATGAGAGACACAGAGGTAAAATGAAGGACTGGAGTAGAATTTATTAAGCTTCAACTGATGTTAAAAAAAAAAAAAAAGCAGGATTACCAACCAGGATTTCAGATAAAGTTAAAGCTTAAATAAATTTAATTAAATAAACAAACTGGGAAACAGTATACTATGTGTCATGAGTATTATTCAAGAGTTTTAGACCATTTAAAATAACTACAGACTAGAAAAATACCTGACAGTATACTTGCTAAAACAGACCAAGAAATTACATGAAAATAATTAAACACTTTTTATACAAAGAAAGTCAGATTAATTGAGAAATATTCATTATTCGTGGATAGGCAGAGCAAATATATTGAATGACATTTTATTTATCCAATGCCATCCCAAATAAATTACAAAAAATTATTTTACTGAGGTAGGAATCCTTATCTTCATGCAGAAGAACAAAAAAAAATCAGAAATATCAAAGAAACTAATGACAAAAATGTAAAGGAAGGTTGGTACCAGTAAATATCCAAACTGTCTGGTACAGGTTAAGAAATAGAAAGACTGATTAATGCAACAGAGTAAATATATAACACACTGTAGTAAAAGGATTATAATAATCTTGGGTTTGACAAATTGAAAGATTTAAGTTTTTAGGATAAGAATTCATTATTTAGTAAAAATTGTTAGGAAAGCTAGAAAGCAGTGTGGCAGAAATTGGGCATATACTAGTATCTTAAACCATGTATTTTTGTTAAGCTAAAGTCAATATGAATACATGACCTAGATATGAAGGGAGATATCACAAGAAAACGAGGAGAACTGGAACACATCTCTTAGAAACTCATGGAAAGAAACATGAGGCAGAGAGCACTGTGAGTTAAAAAAAAGATAATTTTGATCATATTAAATTGAAAAGTATGGCCAAAA
This sequence comes from Myrmecobius fasciatus, assembly GCA_023553655.1. NCBI lineage: Eukaryota > Metazoa > Chordata > Mammalia > Dasyuromorphia > Myrmecobiidae > Myrmecobius > Myrmecobius fasciatus. The sequence goes on from JAJPUD010003720.1 coordinate 165,255, forward strand.
TTAGGAGGAAAGCAGAAAAATGAGGGAAGGAGAATTTCATAGACAGTTTCTCAAACAAAAGTTTCATTTCTCAACTGTATGAAGAACTTTGTCATATTTATAAAAAATATGAGCAATATCCCAATTGATAAATGATCAAAGGATAAGAACAAGCAGTTTTTCGATTTCAAATTTATAAGAATTCAAGCCATTCTTCAATTGATAAATGGTTAAAGGATAAAAACAGACAATTTTCAGATGAAGAAATTAAAACCATTTCAAGTCACATGAAAAAAAGGCTCTAAATCGCTATTGATCAGAGAAATAAAAATTAAGACAACTCTGAGATTGGCTAAGATGACAGGAAAAAATAATGACAAATGGTGGAGGGGATACGGTAAACCTGAGAGACTAATACCCTGCTGGTGGAATAGTGAATTGATCCAACTACTCTGGAGATCAATTTGGAATTATGCCCAAAGGGCTATCAAACTGTGCATGCCCTTTGACCCAGCAGTGTCTCTTTTGGGTCTGTATCCCAAACAGATCATAAAGAAGGAAAAGGGGGCCACATGTGCAAAAATCAGTTGGAGAATGGCTGAATAAGTCGTGGTATATGAAATGTTATGGAATATTATTGATCTGTAAGAAAGGATCAGCAGGATAAATTGGGAAATCATCTTTACATTTAAGGGTTCTGATAAAGGTCTCATCTCTAAAATATATAGAGAATTGTCTCATATTTATAAAAATTCAAGCCATTCTCCAATAAATAAATGGTCAAAGGATATGAACAGACAATTTTCAGAGGATGAAATTAAAACTATTTATAGTCATATGAAAAGGTGCTCCAAATCACTATTGATCAGAGAAATGCAAATCAAGACAACCCTGAGATACCACTTCACACCTGTCAGATTGGCTAAAATGACAGGAAAAGTTAATGATGAATGTTGGAGGGGTTGTGGGAGGGCTGGGACACTGATGCATTGTTGGTGGAGCTGTGAACGGATACAGCCATTCTGGAGAACAATTTGGAGCTATGCTCAAAAAGTTATCAAACTGTGCATACCCTTTGACCCAGCAGTGTTTCTATTGGGCTTATATCCCAAAGAAATCATAAAGGAAGGAAAGGACCCCACATGTGCAAGAATGTTTGTGGCAGCCCTTTTTGTAGTGGCTAGAAACTGGAAACTGAATGGATGCCCATCAATTGGAGAATGGCTGAACAAATTATGGTATATGAATGTTATGGAATATTATTGTTCTGTAAGAAATGACCAGCAAGATGATTTCAGAGAGGCCTGGAGAGACTTACATGAACTGATGCTGAGTAAAATGAGCAGAACCAGGAGATCATTATACACAGCAACAACAGTACAATATGACGATCAATTCTGATGGACATGGCTCTCTTCAACAATGAAATGTTTCAAACCACCTCCAATTGTTCACTGAAGAAAGCCATATACACCCAGAGAGAGGGATGCGAAATGTGGACCACAACATAACATTCTCATACTCCTTGATTGATGTTTGCTTACATTGTGTTTCCTTTATCTGATATATCGTTCGTGTAGATAAGATTTTTCTTGCACACCAATGATAAGTTTGGAAATATGTATACATATATTCGATTTGCCAATATTTTAACATAATTAACATGTAGTGGATATCCTGCCATCTAGGGGAGGGGTGGGGAGTTGGGGGGAAAAATTTGTAACGGAAAGCTATGTAAGGGTTATTGTTGAAGAATTACCCACACATATGTTATGCAAATAAAATAAAAATTTAAAAAAAAAAAAAAAAAAGAAAGGATCAGCAGGATGATTTCAGAGAGGCCTGGAGAGACTTACATGAACTGATACTAAGTGAAGTGAATAGAACCAAGAGAACATTGTACACAGTAACAAGAAGATTATGTGATGATCAACTCTGATGGACATGGCTCTTTTCAACAATGAGATGATTCAGGACAATTCCAATAGACTTTTGATGGAGAGAGCCACCTGCATCCAGAAAGAGGGCTGCTGGGCAAGCCCAAAGACCCCAGCTTTTGGGATAAGTAGTCACCATTTGATAAAAACTGCTGGGAAAATTGGAAGTGTGGAAGAAATTAGGGCTTGACCCAGAACTAACACCACATACCAAGATAAGATCTAAATGGGTTCATGACTTAGATATAAAGAGTGACATTATAAGCAAATTAGAGGAACATAGGATAGTTTACCTCTCAGAGCTGTGGAGATGGAATAAATTTATGTCCAAAGAAGAAGTGGAACTCTTCATTGAACACCAAACAGAAAATTTTGGCTATATTAAGTTAAAAAGTTTTTGTACAAACAAAACCAATGCAGACAAGATTAGGAGGGAAGCATCAAATTGGGAAATCATCTTTACATTTAAGGGTTCAGATAAAGGCCTCATTTCTAAAATATATAGAGAATTGTCTCATATTTATAAGAATTCAAGCCACTCTTCAATAGACAAATGGTCAAGGGATATGAACAATTTTCAGATGAGGAAATTAAAACTATTTGTAGTCATATGAAAAGGTGCTCCAAATCACTATTGATCAGAGAAATGCAAATTAAGACAACTCTGAGGCACCACCACACACCTGTCAGATTGGCTAAAATGACAGGAAAGGATAATGACAGGTATTGGAGGGGATATGGGAAAACTGGGACACTGATACATTGTTGGTAGAACTGTGAACGGATCCAACCATTCTGGAGAGCAATTTGGAACTATATTCAAAAAGTTATCAAACTGTGCATACCCTTTAACCCAGCAGTGTTTCTATTGTGCCCATATCCCAAAGAGATCTTAAAGGAAGGAAAGGGCTCCACATGTGCAAGAATGTTTGTGGCAGCCCTTTTTGTAGTGGCTAGAAACTGGAAACTGAATGGATGCCCATCCACTGGATGATGGCTGAATAAAATATGGTATATGAATGTTATGGAATATTATTGTTCTATAAGAAACGACCAGCAGGACGATTTCAGAGAGGCCTGGAGAGACTTGCATGAACTGATGCTGAGCGAAATGAGCAGAACCAGGAGATCTACACGGCAACAATACTATATGATGATCAATTCTGATGGACACAGCTCTCTTCAATGAAATGTTTCAAACCAGTTCCAATTGGTCAGTGAAGAAGGCCATATACACCCAGAGAGAGGGATGTGAAATGTGGACCACAACATAAAATTTTCATGCTCTTTATTGATGTTTGTTTGCATTGTGTTTCCTTTCTCAGATTTTTTTTTTTCTTGTGGATACGATTTTTCTTGTACAACAAGGTAAGTGTGGAAATATGTATACATATATTCAATTTGTCAAGTATTTTAACATAATTGGCATATGGTGGATTTCCTGCCATCTAGGGGAGGGGTGGGGACTAGGGGGGAAAAATTTGTAATGGAAAGCTTTGTAAGGGTCAATGTTGAAGAATTACCCATGCATATGTTTTGCAAATAAAAAGCTTTAATAAAGAACAAAACAAAACAAAACAAAACAAAAAAAGAGGGCTGCTGGGACTGAGGGTGGATCATAATCTATTATTTTCCCCTTTTTTGTTGTGTTGTTTGCTTGCTTTATTCTTTCTCTTTCTCATTTTTCTCCTTTTTGATCTGATTTTTCCTATGCAGCATGATAAATATGGAAATATGCATAATACAACTGCACATGTTAAACATATACTGGATTACTTGCTGTCTAGGGGAGGGAGAGGGGAAAAAGAGAGGGAGAAAAATCTGAAACAAACTTTTACAATGGTGAATACTGAAAACTATCTTTGCATATATTTTAAAAACAAAAAGTTGTTATTAAAAAATTAAGTCTGAAAATGGAAATTTAGGGTTTTATATTGAATCCTTTATATTCTGCTGTGTATGTAGAAATGGTTCTTTTTTTCTCATTTTCTATTTAAGTTTAAAACAAAAATTTTAAAAATAAAAATTAATCAGCAGGATCCTCTTACGAAGTATAAAACAATCCTAATGGCTAAAAATTTATAAATTATGACAATCAAAATGTACCTTTTCATTCTCCTGACTCATTCTATTTCTATTTCAACATACACAGCTTCTGACAAGATTAGTTGACTGCATCAGCTTCTGATTAGATGGCTAACCATAGACGCTTTTGACAGGAAGAGCTGACTTGAAGTAGCTGCAAGCCAATACTCATTCCTGGGGTCTCCAGTTACCAACCCAAACCTTCAACCAATTTTTGGTCCCAATTAGGAAACTCTTCTACTCTCTACCCATAGCTGGTATTGATAAGTGACCTGGAGAATTTCCCTACTACATCTGGTTCTGATTAGGAATGCCTCTTCTTACATCTGGCATCGATCACCTGTTCTCAAGTCCATTTTCAAATGTATAAAAACCTCCCTGCTCAGATTCCATGTACTCTCAGCAAAATCTTTCCTACTGTACAAATCTCCTTCTCAGGGTAAGTGACCCTGCTTGTATAGTAGAACCTTTGTGTCAGTGTGTGTTGTGTGTATGTGTGTATGTGTGAGAGAGAGAGAGAGAGAGAGAGAGAGAGAGAGAGAGAGAGAGAGAGAAACAGAGGGAGAGAGAGAATCTGTGTGTGCCAATGAGCACAAGATCACTTTCCCCCTTCTGCTTACTGTCACATAGAAATAAGTCAATTTTCTATCAAGCACATATCATGTACATGCTTCGCAAGTAAAATTTCCTATAAATCTCTGAATATAAGGCAGTATTTAGTATACTACAGCTGATATTAAACATTCCTCCCAGAACTCAAGGGTACATTCACAATACACACAGATGTGTCTGTGGAAATAGTGGGCTCAAATTTACAGCATAGTAAGGTGCATGTATTGAGAATCTATTGAGTAAGGTATATGAATTTTTAATTTCTCACACTTTATGAACTTTTCTTCAGTTCACAGTTGATAGAGTTCCCTGTTACACTGGCAGAAGAGGTCATATTCCTTGAAGCCTCTTCCCTCTTTTGAGTGATTTTCCTTCCATATCTATTTGTCTTTAGGGTATAGCTCTGCTTCCAAATGAATGTTCTTCTATTAGCCCAGTCTCTCTGATCCTAGCTAGTCTACTCCTTCTGATAACATGACCAATGTTATCCACCAGTGGTGGAAGCTAAGGAGAAGGAGGTTAAGAAAAAAAGAAAGAGAAATCCTCTCCTTTCTGCAAAAGACAGATTTCCTCTCAAGAGCTTAGCTACAACTCTGAAACAGAAATTCTCAATTCTCAAACCTGCCACTGGAATGGACCATCTTTTTACTGGCCATTGTATTTGTTCAAAGGCCCAAGAGTGTGTCTGATTCTCTTAAAAAAAAAAAAAAAAAAGCTTGTTGTGTTTCATATACTTTTTTGTTATCACAAGGTCAAACCCTGTTAATTCTCTTAAAATGATCGAGTACCTAATCATAGTTTTTTTTTTATTCACTTTATTAATTGATTGAAATGAGGTATCTGAATCTTCCATATAACAAATTAATTAGACCAGAGATGGAACTCCCATATTTTTATTAACTTTAATACTATTTTACTAACTAGTGCTATTTTGTTTCCTTTAAGACATCCTTTCCTTTCCTCCCATGCCAGCAAATAATCCCCTTCCCTCTGAAATGATCTTTCATCTACTTTGTATATATCTTTTCTGTACTTAAGGCCATATTTACTCTACCATTAGAAAGTGAAATATTTGAGAACAAAGATTAGTTTTGTCTCTCTTTATATTCCTAGCACTTTATCAGGTCTAGCTCATGGTAAATACTTAATAAATGTATATCAACTGATTTGTCTCAGTAAAGCCAAAATTATTAAGCTTTTATGAGATATTAGATGTAGCATGAAAACCATTCATATATGTTAAAAAAGCCAACTTATATGTAGCTATATAACTAACATTTTCAGTTTAGATTTCTTTTTAGATAAATTAAATACAGAATGGTCTAGTTGAGAGGCTCCAAGCCTCAATCAAGAAGATCAGCCTTTGACATCTACTGGCTATGTGAACTTGAACAAGTCATTCTAAGTACCCTGGGCAGCTCACTAAAAGTCTAAGTTTTAGAATACTTCTTTTAAGGGAGGGTAATTCCTCATTAGTAGAGAATTTTTGGAATCCTGACCACTGAAATCATTGATCCAGACATTCTCACATAATCCTTCTCCCAAATAAAATATAACAAAAAGAAATATAAAAACAAAGATAATTTTATCCTTATTTTGAGACATTTAGCAGAAATGTCAGCAAAAAATTTATGTAGACTTATATACTGTAAATTTGCTAAAGCTAATTCAGTTAATTTTTCAATTGACTTTTGTCATTGCTGTTCATTAATTTTTTTTTATGTCTGATTCTTTGTGATCCCATTTAAGATTTTCTTCATATATATACTTGTGCGGCTTGCTATTTCCTTTTCCAGTCCACTTTACAGATGAAAAACCTGAGGTAGACAGGGCTAAGTGACTTGAGCAAAGTCATACAGCTAGTAAGCCTGTGCGGCCAGACAAACTCAGGAAGATGAATCTGCCTGACTCCAGGCCAACACTTTATGCACTACCCCATCTACCTGACCTCAGTTGACTCTAAGGTTCTCTAAATGTACCATTACAACAAATGCAAGAAGCAATAATTTTGTTACCTTTAATTATTCCCTCAATTTCTTTCTTGTTAATCCTTTAGCTATGTCTATATCTTAAAAAAAAGATATCCTAACATTCTTTACTATTATTTTATAATCTATTTCTCTTTCCAATTTGATTTTCTTTAAATTTAGATGCTACTTCTATTTAGATATATAAGAATGCATTTAGATGCAATGTTATTAGGTGTATACATATTACACATTGGTATTAATTTGTTATCTATGATGACTAAATATAATTATAATGCCTTGCTTACTTTTTATGGTAGTTCTTTTTGCATATAATAATTCTATGTCAACCAACAAAACCCAGCAAAAACAAACCAGAAAGAGAAGTTGTTTTCAGAATACAGAAGCTATAAAATATTTGCTTGCTTAACCTCTAAGAATCATACAAGGAATGTATGAATTAAACTGTAAAACACTTTTTGCAGAAATAAAGACAGACCTAAAATATCAATTAATCATGAGTAGATGAAGTCAACAGAAAAAAAAATACCTAAATTAATTTACTTATTCAACATTGGACCAAACCTCCAAAAAATATTATAAACCTAGAAAAAAGTATAAGGAAAAGAAAAAGAATAAAGAACAAAAGATCAAGAATCTCAAAAGTAATAAAGAAAAAAAGAGGAAGAAGGAGAAGGGTCTGTCAATAGCAGATTTCAAACTCTACTATAAAGGTGTGATAATTAATATCATTTGGTAACTAGATGTGGTAGTAGCCTACTCTTATAATACCTATTTGAGGAAGATGAAATTGATGGGTCATAAGAATTTCAGAATTCTGAGGTATAAGCCAATAAAAAATAAAAATAAAAAAGTCAATAAAATGTCTGCAATAAGTCTGGCTCAAATATGGTAAGACTACAGTAGTAAAGGGTCATTAGGCTGCAAAAGAAAAGAAGAATTTATCCAGGCCTCAATAACTCAAGTTAAAGCTTCCATGCCAACAGGTACTGAGATCATTCTTTTGAATGGCCACTGAACCTTCAACTTAGGCAAAACAGAGACCCAGGCATGAGACTGAGACAGAGACAGAGATTTGGCAGACAAAAAAAAAAAAAAAAAAAGCATCAATAAACAGTTCAAGTAAATGATATATAGACACAAAGAAACTCAATAGCATAATGCTTGATAAATCCAAAGACCCTAAGTTGGAGGAGAGGAATTCACTATATAAAGAAAACTTCTGGGAAACTGGAGAGTAGTTTGGCAGAAATTAGGTTAAGACTAAACTCTATCAGACATTAATACAAACGCCAAATGGCGTTTGTATTAATCATATCAAAATCATAACATAAAACTCAAACGAAGAAGGAAGAAATTAACTTCTACAATTATGGACAGGAGAATTCATGATAAAGCAAGTGATAGAATCACAAAATGAACAACTTTAATTATGTAAAATTGAAATTTTTTCCCACAAATAAAACCAAAACAGCTAAAATTTGAAAGGAAATAGAAAATTGGGTGAGTATTGGAGCCAGGGGGGGTGAAAGGGAATCTTTTCAGTAAATTTCTCTGATTAAAAAAAAACAACAAAAAAACTTATTAACATGAGTCAGTAACCAATAGAAAAATAATTAAAGGATATGAACAGTTTTTAAAAGAAATTCAAGCCATTAACAATCACATAAAAAGATTATAAATAACTTGAGAAATGAAAATTAAAGTAAATCTGAAATTTCATCTCATACCTGTCTGACTGGCAAAAGAAGACAACAGAGAAAAATGACAAATATTAAAGAGGCTGCAGAAAAGCAGCTACAATAGTGCACTGGTGATGGAGCCATTCTGGAAAGCAAAATGGAACTATGTCCAGAAAGCTACCAGACTGTGCATAATTTATCACCCAGCTCTACTACTACTAAGCCTATCGCCCAAAGAAATTTTTTTTAAAAAAGAGAAAAAGGACCTATGTGTTAAAAAATATTTATAGCAGCTTTTTTTTTTTCATGGCAGGTTAAAAAGAAAGGGAGCATCCTACTGAGGGATGGTTAAACAAACTGTGGTATATGAATGTAATGAATATTCCTGTGCCATAAGAAATGATGAAATACCCAATGCCAGAGATAACTGGGAAGATCTTTATGAATTATTGTAAAGCCAAGAGTATAGAACTAGTAAAAAATTTATAAACTGCTAACAACATTCAAGAAAAAGTTTTTTTAAGACTTTAGATCTATTATCAATGTAATAATAAGTCACAAATTTAAAATTCAAAAACAAAACAAGCCATTCATCTTTTGCCTTACTCAACTCCTGAGATAAGTGATAAACTTGAGTTTAGAAAGAGACATATATTTTTGGACAGAGTGAATATAAGAAATTATGTTTCCAAATGATGCAGATAGAGGAATTTTCTTTAAAATATAATTAATGAAGAAAAAAGATTAATTGTAGGAACTGATTAATTTTTAATATGTATTAAATCAAAAATTTTTAAAGAAAAAAATCACATAGGATTTCCCTAATTTTCATATTCCAAGGCTTCCTCACATTTTTGTACTATTTATTTCTTTGAATGCGCTTTTTACATATATATATTATTTGATTTGTTCCTAGGGTCTAATCATAAAGCAAGAGTAAAAGAAAATCACTGAAGCAGCTACATGCTCTATTAACTTGGATCAAGAACCCTGAGGAAAGGCTCTCAACTTTAATCAGAGTCAAAAGTTGTGGATGGTTTCTGACCAGATAATTCCATTTTTGCTCACTGTTTATGTATAGTAAATTTTTTCTTATCATGTACCTAAATTTGCCTCTCTCCAACTTCCACCCACAAATTCTTGCTTCCAGTCCTTAGGCAAAGCAAAACAAATCTAATCCTTCTTCCACAAGATGTTTTTTTTTTTTTTAATTAAAGACAGAAAGCCATCATGTCCTTCTTCAATATTTACTTCTTCAGGTAAACATTCTCAGTTCCTAAAATTAATTGTCATATAATATGGTTAATATGGGAATTTAATTTGCTCACCTATACACATTAAGGTTTTGTTTTTCATTTCTCTTTTCAGCGGGATGAGGAAGTAACTAAAGGGGAATAGATAATAGGTATATGGTTCCGCCACCACCACTGCCACCCCATCCAAAAAGAAAAGAAGAAATGATAGAAAGAATGACATAAACAAGAAAACATTGAAAGTTATATTCTGAATATATCATGTACTTAAAGATAAATCAAGTTTTATAAAGTAAATTTTCAGCTTTATATCTAGCATCTCCTAGTCTATAATGAATTTGGAAATGCTTTTTACATGGCACTGAAGTTCAAAATAAAAATTTAGAATTAAATTTTCCATTCCCCCAAACACTAATCTGTACATAAGCCTTGCTCTGCAATATAGGTAATAATTATATACCACAAAGAGATCAAAGAGGAAAAGGACGTATTTGTATATAAAAGTACTTATATAGCACCTCTTTTTATTGTAGCATAGAACTGGAAACATGTAGCATCCATCAATACTGGTATTACTACACAAACTATGTCATTTAAAGATAATAAATATTACCACAGAAATGATGAAAGGAATGGTTTCATAGGAAGTCTTAACTTGCATGATCTAAGAAACATGGAAGTTAAAAGAACCAAGAGAACAACTTAAAATAACAATAGTGTGAAGAAAAACAACTTGGAAAAATTTCAGACCTGTATGAAAGAGAATTAACTTTCTTCATTTATCAGGTTAAATACTTGGGGCAGAACTCAAAATTCCTCTAAACCTTGTACCTTTTCACTGTATTTTCTACAGGCAAATAAGAGCCTTCTCTGTCACTTGTCTTGACTATTCGCCTGTCTAAATCCTTGGTAATCTTGGTCCCTATATATGTGAAATAAGTCTAAATTTTGATATGAAAAATCAATGATCATTATAAGATCCTTTGGATTCTGATAACTTTGGCCTGGTTATGGTAATTCTAGTTTGTGGCAGGAATCTGTAGATTTGGAAGCTAGATTACTCCTATCTGAATTTATTTCAAATATGGGAAATCTGGTCTGGGTAAACTCTGTTGGAAATTGGGGGAAAAAAAGGGTGTGTGGAGTAGTGAAGGGCAAACCCCACCACTCTTGATGATTTTTTGATTTTGAAATACTGCATACCCTTAAGTTGATTGTTGAAGCTTCATACCTAAACCAGCTCTCTAAAATTACTGCAATTCTGATCCTAATTTGCCTTACCAATAAACAGAAACCAACTCTAACCCTTTGATTAAATGGGAGATAAGTTTTTAAATCTGTCAAGAAAATATAACTTTTTCTACACTGTTTTAAAGCTTTTAAAAAACTATGTTTCATCTTTGTTTTCCTAATTTTGGTATTAGAAATGCAAAAAAGAGAAATAAGTAGGAAGAAATTTCCATTTGCAGAAATTTATAGCATTGCAGACTAATTAAAGCCTAAATCTGTAAATGGAAAAGAAATTTGTTTATCATGCACTTCTCAAAATTAGGAAGGAAATGTAGTATGAAGCCAAATAAAGTGACAAAGGATATGAACAATTTTCAGAGGATGAAATTAAAACTATTTCTTGTCATATGAAAAGGTGCTCCAAATCACTACTGATCAGAGAAATGCAAATTAAGACAACTCTGAGATACCACTACACACTTGTTAGATTGGCTAAAATGACAGGAAAAGATAATGACGAATGTTGGAGGGGTTGTGGGAAAACTGGGACACTGATACATTGTTGGTGGAACTGTTAACGGATCCAACCATTCTGGAGAGCAATTTGGAACTATGCTCAAAAAGTTATCAAACTGTGCATACCCTTTGACCCAGCAGTGTTTCTATTGGGCTTATATCCCAAAGAAATCATAAAGGAAGGAAACGGCCCCACATGTGTAAGAATGTTTGTGGCAGCCCTTTTTGTAGTGGCTAGAAACTGGAAACTGAATGGATGCCCATCAATTGGAGAATGGCTGAATAAATTATGGTATGGTATATGAATGTTATGGAATATTATTGTTCTGTAAGAAACGACCAGCAGGATGATTTCAGAAAGGCCTGGAGAGACTTGCGTGAACTGATGCTGAGGAAAATGAGCAGAACCAGGAGATCGTTATACACGACAACAAGACTATATGATGATCAATTTTGATGGGCATGGCTCTCTTCAACAATGAAATGTTTCAAACCAGTTCCAATTGGTCAGTGAAAAAAGCCATATACACCCAGAGAGAGGGATGTGAAACATGGACCATAACATAACATTTTCATGTTCTCTATTGACGTTTGCTTGCATTGTGTTTCCTTTCTCTGATTTTTCTTTCTTGTAGATATGATTTTTCTTACACAAAAAAGATGTGCGGAAATATGTATGCATATATTCGATTTGTCAAGTATTTTAACATAATTAACATGCAGTGCATATCCTGCCATCTAGGGGAGGGGAGGGGACTAGGGGGGAAAAATTTGTAACAGAAAGCTTTGTAAGGGTTAATGTTGAAGAATTACCCATACATATGTTTTGCAAATAAAAAGTTTAAAAAAAAAAAAAGAAAGTGACAGAAAACTCATATCTGATATGAGGAAGTGAGACTCTCCTATAATGAAGACAATAACAAAGCTTCTAGGAGCTTCTTTGAACTTCAAGGACTTTTATCCCAGCTATTATGATTGAAGCTTGATGTCAGATATTCCTGTAGGCTGGAAAGAAGAGGCCTCAAACTCAGTTTACTAGGGTCCCTTAACAACTAAATTCTTAACTATTACGAGACAATAAAAAGCCTGACAGTTATATATCCAAAATTTCAACCTAATAAATATGATTTCAGATACATTTTAAGCATGTACTGTTCTTCATTTCTCCAGCCTGTTACTGATTTTCCTGCTAAGGGATAGAGGAAAAAAAAAAATCTTAGGATTCAATGAGTCTGTTGTGGCTCCACCTTTTACTCTCAGCTACAAAGATAGGAACTCATGTCATCTAGCTTCAAGGTAATAATTACCACCTCCCTCTCTCATCTATCTTGACCTCTATTCGGGGTGGGAAGAAGAGAATTTTTTTTTTAAGTAGCTGATATTTATACAATGATTTAAGATGTGTACACAGACACAGACACAGACACACACACACACACACACACACACACACACACATACCACACCACACCTTCTTATTTAAGTCTCACAATATCTCATGAGGTAGGTATTATTGTCCCATTTTACAGATGAGTGGATTGGCATAAGAAGTTCAGGCCTTTTGACTCCAAATAAAGTGCTCTATCTACCAAAAAGAGCTACCAAACATTAGTATAAATATTAACTCCTCCAATGTTTACTCTCAACTGAACTAGATTGAGGACAATTTCTAAATTCCATTATGGTTTCAGAGAAAGGTTCATGTGGCTTTGTGTGTATATGTGCTTTTAGACAATCCTTTGCTTCCTCAATATATTCCTCCTTATAAGAGATCCCTGATAAAATTTTTACCTTTAATTAGTACTTTGATTAGTGCTCAGTAACAAATTGGGTAATCATGTATCACTATAATTCTAAGAATGATTTATAAGGATTTCCAAATAACTATTCTGAGTGGATGTATATTTTCTGCATTGTAGGCAGAAAGGACAAAACTATATATGGTCAATCTTTTATAGATCTTTTGTTTAGTCAGCAGAATACCATATTTTGAATATTTCAAAACATATTTAGACACATTAAAAAAAAAACCAAAAACAAATCTATTTCATCTTCATCTCCATTTCCATTCTGGGAATCTGATTTCTATTAAGATTCATTTTAAGCAAATTATCTTATAGCAAAAAGATTCATAGGACCATAGAATATAATACATAAATCTGGAGGCACTTCAAAGGCCATTAAGTTCAACCACTTTATTTTACAGATAAGGAAACTAAAGAAATTAGTGTCTTAATGGGAAATTAAGTGTCTTGCCCAAAATGACATCAAATAAACAGGAAAAAGTATTCAGAAACAGGATTTGAACACAGGTACTTGCTTTCAATTGTATTATTATACTTTTGTCTTCAGGCATTCACAATTTTCAAATTTTTGCCAAAAGCAACATAGTTAATCTAGTCATCCAATCTCAAAAGCAAAAGTCAGTCACAAAATCACAGATTAGGGCTAAAAGAGATTCTGGAAATTTAGAGATTATAGGATTCAGAATCAGAAGTTTTATAAATTGTATAATCCAACTAGGATAATAACATCCTAGTCACCAGTTTCATTTCTAATAGTTTTTGGAAAATAGGAAGCAAGATGTGGAATTAAGTATGACTAAAATGGCCAAGTGTTTCAAGGTAGGGATCCACAATAAACTCATAGCTTTAATCATCTTCTTGACACCATTTTTGGCAGCTTTCAGTGATAATGTCTCCTCAAAATTTTTCAATCCCGTTAACTCAAAAGAACTTTACCTTAAATGCCTTAAAAAAGAAGAAAATGGTTAAGATAATCAGAAGAAGGATGTGGTTTTGGGAAAAGATAAGTTACAAGGATATAAAGTTGCATATGCAGTATTATTAAACATAAAACCTCATTATTTTACGTTTTTAGGAAGCATGCTACATTTAAGTTCTTCCATTATACTAAAATAAAAATATCAATTAAAAGAAAATTCATTTTTAGACAAACTGAATTTAAAGTATTGGTAGTAGTATTTAAGTGGAGATATTCCACAGGCATTTAGAAATTTGTTCCTTGAGCTCGAGAAGTTGAGATATAGATGATGATTTGAGAATAATCTATATAGGAAAATTTGAAGCCAAGAGTGAATGAGATGAAGGGAGAACAGTCTGTAAATAATACCATCAGTCAGTAATCCATGCTCAAAATCAGATTTGACTCTTTTTCTCTCTCACCTGTCATATTCAATTACTTGTTATATCTTATTGATACTATAGATGCAATACATTTCATATCGGTCCTTTTCATTCTCAATGCTACCACCCTAGCCAGGACAAATCTTCACCAGTTTTGCATAAATTCTCCAAACAACATCCTACCACAGTTTCCACTCATTCCTTTCTAATTCATCCTTCATAATGTTGTTGAATTAATCACTTAGGTACAGATCTTATCATGTCACTCCTCAAAATACTTCATTATTTCATTATTACCTATCAAATAAAATCTGTAATCCATTAGCCTGGCATTCAGTTACCACAATTTGATAACACCTTCTCTTCTCAACCTTATCATATTCCCCTTCCCTTATTTTATGTGCCAGTCAAAATGAATTAGTGTTCCCAGTACAAAACCCCTATCTTCCTGACTCCACATGTTGCTCCATTCTCTAATACTGAAAACATTCCTCTATACCACTTCATTGTATCAACATAAAGCATCCCTATGCCATGTACTGAAAAAACAAAGCAATATGATATAGTAGAATAAGAACTGGCTTTGAGACAAGAGACCTGGGTTTAAGTCCCAGCTTTAATACTTACTACCAATGTGACTTAATCAAGCTGCTACTAAACCTCTTTGAGCCTCAGTTCCCCCATCTGTAAAATAGAGATAATAATATTTGCACTGCATATATCACATGGATACTGTGGAAAAGACATAATCTTTCATTCTAAACCTAAATTTAATCCTTTCATAGTACACTCATTTATATTCTATTTTGAATTATGCATTTGTATAACTATCTTATTTCTCCCATTTAATAATAAGCTCACTGAAGGCAAAGATTATGCTTTATTAATCTTCCCTTGATTCTTATTAATTTTTTTTAACCTCTCTGTAGTACATGGTACCACTGAACACTCTCTTTCTATTCCTTCATACTTTTACCTGTCTAGGATTTTATGGTTCTCCTCCTACTTTTTTGACCAATTCTTAGTCATGTCATTCCTCTTTTCAATAAACTACAGTGACTCCCTTTTGCTTAAATACCAAATATAAATTCTTCAGTTAGCATTTAAAGCACTTCAAAATATGGTTTCAACCTACATTTGCAACCTTATTATACGTCATTTCCTTTTACATTCTCTATAGATAGAGCAAAACTGGCCTTTGTATGCCCTCTATTTCTCATGTGTGTTTTTCCACTAGTTATCCTGCATTTCTAGATTGTATCTCACCTCTGTCTCACTAGGTTACTTCCAGAGAAAGCTAAAGCACCCATAATATGGGACTTTTTCTTACCTACCTAGCAGCTAGGTAACTAATTATCTTGCTTATAGTCTTTCTCACCTCAGTTTCACCCCCTTCCCCACCATAAAATGTAAGATCCTAGAGGGCAAGGAATATTTTACTTTTGCCTCTGTATAACCAGTGCCTAGCAGAATAGGTGCATAAAAAATGCTTATCGATTTATCAGCCAATTAGTTTTTGAACTTTTTGGTGTTTCTACATAGTATGTTATAATCACAGAAATCCAGAACTAAAAATGTTAATGTCTCTGTATCTTATGTTTATTTGAAGACTAACATGCTCATAGCTTTTCAGCTAGAAAATAATGATTCACAATGAAATCTTGATGTGATTGTTGTACTAACATATATTAGAAAGCTATGCATAATTTCACAGAAAGGCTATTTTTAGGACTATTACTTTATTATCTCAAAAGATCTTTTAAATTTATCAGTTTTAGTGTCAACTGATATAGATGATCACTCTTTTATTCCTTAGTAGATGGTTTCCGTAAATTGCTGTGGCTAAAAAACAAAAAACAAATTAACCTAGTTATCTTCTGATGAGAGACTTTTATTAGAGCTAAGCTAGGATAGGTCTCAGATGAAAGACATATATTTTATCACCAAAGCCTTTTAATAAATTCTAAATGCTAGGGTTTATATTCTTCTTCTACCTGGAGTGAAGCCACAATCACTTCCACTTCATTATTAATAAAAAAAAATTGTTAGTAAACATTCCTAACACAGGATAAATCCATTGAAACAGTGTAGTTACCTCTATTAGACTGCAAACTTCCTGAGAGTAGAAACTATATTATTTGAGGATTTTTAACAGAAGGTACCATGGTAGGTGTTTAGAGGTAAAGGGAGTGAAGATAATCAAGGAAGGTATTTGTCTTCAAGTTTACAACTGTGTAGAAAAACTAAGTTTCACAAAAACTTCAAACCATGCCATCTCTACTCAAATTATCATCCCCACAAGAACCTTGAACTCTGCCCTCAGAACTTCCAGACCTCTGGAAGATGACTTGTTGCCCAGAACCTGGTCTTCCCTTTACTTCTTCATCACCAACTCCAAGCCACATAGTCCCATAGGTACCATCCAACTACCCCCTTTCCAGTTCCCCTTTGCTATATCTTAGACTACTATAAAGTAAGCTCTGAGAAGATAAAAGCAGTTTTTCTTGCTTGTATTTTATATGCTTGGTGCTTACCACCACTTAACACTAAATATTTAATAAGCAACTTACCTATCTATTTCATATAAATCAATTATGGCTCCACTCTATATTCATGTGAGTATAACAATTACATCAAAAACAGATTAATCAAGTTGCTGAAAAATAATAAACATATACAACTCAAAGTTTTTTTTATTATAATACCCTGTGATTAATTTTTTCAGTCTTTTTTTCACATGCTCCACAATATTCAACTCTTTTTATAATTTATTCCTTTTCTCCAAATTCTTTTTCTCTTGTGAATTTCTTCAATATTAATTCCTAATTTATTTGAGGATGTCATATACATTTGAAATGCTTTTTTATTTTAGCTGCTTTTTCTAGTTTATTGTTTTGGTAGCTACCCAATATTTTTTGAAATTTCTGATACTTTTCATTTGGAAAAAACTGGGGGGGATTGTTTTGATATGGTATTATTTGCTATTTTGTTTCTCTTCACTGTTATCAAACATTGTATGTGAAAAGCCAGACTCCCTTATTACTTTTCAATCCACTATTTTAACTAGAAAGTTCCTTTTATAATTCTTTTAAAACAAAACAGAAGCAACCCATAATTCTGATTACAACCAAAACCAGCACAAAATGTATGAATTTAAAGGCTTTATACATAAAAGAAACTATTAAGTGTCTATTTGTTGAATGAATGTATAAATGAAGGAATCAAAAACAATTCTGAGAATTGTTAAAGCAAATCTAAAGGGCCTGTAGAAGCTAGAAATTAAATGAACCACATAATATCCATACTGTGACTCAATTTTGGAGTTAGTTTAGTTCCTTTTCCATTCAATTGTAGGTCTAGTCCAATTTTAGCCTATGAGAAAGGTTTATTCAGTCATGGAAATTATGAGAAAACTTTTTGCATTTTTTGAAGCCAAACCTTGTATGGCTGGGAAATTGGATCACTTCTATCTGTTGCTTGGAGACCCTTAACAAAGGACCTAGATTATGCTGACCAGAAACCCAATTAGTTCTGAAGACTGATGCAAGGAGTTTTCTCACTATTATATATCTAAAATGTGTCTTATCTAAAAACTGTCCTTGTACTAGTCAATTAATTACTCTTTACTTGATTTTTTAATCAAATATAGATAGTGGAGACTAAGATTTCAGGGAATGATACCTGTTTGCTTCCTCCCTCCCAACTCAGAAAGCCCCTAAATCTTTCCTCCAGTTAGAAATCACATTATCTAATTTTAAAATCTTGGATTATATACTCTTAATATTTTTAAATGTATAAAAATATGTCTCATGGTCTAATCCCAAGCTGAAAAAGACTGGTCTCTATCTGTTACACAACTCACATGCATTGCTTAATAAGCTGATATACTCAGAAGCTCAAACCTTTGTAACCTCAGTTACTTAATATTTCACTTGTCACAGCTCCCTACCAAGCCTTAATAACAAAACCGATGGTTTAACTTTGCCAGCAATGTTCTACATAACATAAAGTCAATGATTTTTTAAGGCCTTTTGGAATTTCATTTCCCCAAGGTGCAAGAAGAACAATTTTGATAAAACTATCAAGTGAAACTCTTTCTTCTTAGCAAACTACTGAGAATTAAATGTTTTCTCTCAAGTAGATCTGGGCTCTCATCAGTTTGGATATTACTGCTAATAATAGCTATCCCTGACAATTTCTCCTATACCATTCCTTTGTCATTTCCTGCCATTATGTTCACTACAGAAATCCATCCCTGTGATCCCAGAAAGTTTTCTTACTTTCTTTGACATTATAAAGATTCCAATGAAGCAGCTGGTCTATGAACTAGTTACACTCACCCTTGCCACATGACCAGTCAATTTAGGTTCTTTTTTCTACCATAAAATTCCTTGTTGCTACCTGTTCTCATTTGGTTATGTTGCAACATGTATGCAATCATTATGTACCTCTCCATGGTACCAGTATGATAATCAATTTCAATTCTTCACATACTATTATGTCATGAAACAATGATTCAACATCTGAAACACTATCAGAAACCATCTTTTTTCATATTTCTAATATTGGTAAGGCATGGATACAGGAATATAAGCAATTAATTTTCCAGATCTGCATTTTATATTCCTGCAAGGCTGATTAGTATCTCCATTAGTCAACAACTCAACCTGGAAGACCAAATTTATAAACTCAATAAACTAAGAAGGGACTTAAATGTTTGTGAAGGATTTTTCATAACAGGAAATTTGTAAGTTTAATAAATTTAATACCACACAAAAAGAGATGAATTTTACTCCAGACTTAGCTCACTCCACTAGACTACAAGAAACTACAATAAATACTACACCCTCCAAAAAAATAAGCATTAATGGTGCATTAACAGAAATGTAAATTATTTACTTGGCTGTTATGCTTAGTAAACAACATGCAATAAGATGCAAAAAAACATATAAATAAGAAAAATACTTACCCAAGAAAACAATCAGTATCATTCATCCACTGATTTATAAACTGTGCAGTTATAGGTCCAGGATTATGTGGAAAATGAAGGCTTTCTAAGGTATGCAAAAGTAGATCAGGATTGTAGTACAAGGCAGCAATAGCAACCTGAAGACACATGGTACGGAGTTCACTTGTTTTAACCCCTCTGGTTAATCTTTCCAACACAACTTCTACAAACAGTGGAATGCACTAAATACAAAGCAGAAAATAAAAGTTAAGAGAATTTATTATAACTATTCCTATTGCCTATAAAGAAATTAATAATAATGATGAGGATAATGGCTAGAATTTGCGTAGCACTTGAATGTGTTTAAAGTCTTTCTATTACCTCATTTGAACCTCACAATAACACTGTGAGGTAAGCAATACTTTGCCTATTTTAGATGCCCATTACCCCAAAGACAGTAAGTATCAGAGGTGGGATTTCAAGTCATGTCCTTCTAACTCAAAGTCCTATATTCTATCCATTACATCAATAATGCCCTAATAATAAATACTATCATACAAATAATATTTATTATAAAGTAATTTTTATCTAATCATCTAACATATAACACTTTCTAATTTGCATGTCTTTTACTTCACTATAAAATAGGGTTTATTTCACAATATTCATTTGACAAATGACATTTTTGCAATTTCTATCCTTGATGTAACTTCTCAGAAGACAGCTCTTTGTAAAAGTTAATTGATATCAAGTAATTAATCACTACTGGAGGAATATACTAGATGAGGCCTCATAAAGCCCATTAGAAGCCACAATCCTTCAGGGTTACTAGTAGAACAAATAATTATTGTTCTCTGGGAATCCAACTTGCTGGTGTGAATTTGGATTGGGAAGAAAAGGCTCTCAAACTGAGTATGTCCAAGAAAGGATTCAATTATCTTTTCCTACAAAACCAGCCCTCTTTCAAACGTCTGTTTCTTTTGAGTGGCCCGGTTTTGCAAGAAGAGCCATATGCCTGCTGTGAAAGGCTTTAAATGCCAGATTAATATGTTTAATTAATATTAATATTAATTAATTATATGTTATATATAATTAATTAATATTAATATTAATTATATGTTATATATAATTAATTAATATTAATATTAATTAATTATATGTTATATATAATTAATTAATATTAATATTAAAATAATAATTTGATCCTATAATCAACAGGGAACTCCTGAGGATCTTTGAGTTGTGACATGCTGAAGTCAGGTCTGAGCTTTAGGAATATCAATTTGGCAAATTTATGAAGAGGAACAAAATGAAAAGAACAAAAAAGGTAGGATATTACAATGGCCCAGGTCCTATACTGCTTCTGTCTAAATACCTTATCTAAGTATCTTTAATGGCTTTATGTCTATGTGTCACCCACTAACGATAAATATCTCCAAAGTGTCTGTCCTAAAAACTCTTCTCTTCTTTCTACACTGTCACTTGCTGATCTAATCAACTTCCACGGGGGTTCAGTTATCATTCCTATGCAAAAGATTTCCAGATCACTGCATATATATTCAATGCTGAGCTAGTCATATAACTCTTAACAGCTTTTTTAATATCTCAAACAGGATATTCTTAGACATTCCAAACTAAATATGACTAAAATATCTCATTTTTCCCTGCAAACCTTCCCTACTTTTGAACTCTCATGTTACTATCAAGGGCACTGCCATTCTCCCAATCACTCAGGTTCAAAACCAGTGAAATATTTGATTTTTCACTTCATTCAAGTCAATTAATAACCTGTCAACAAATCTTGCCAAGGTAGAATTTCATATATAAAAGTTCTCTTCTTTTTATTCATATAACAACAGTTCTCATTTAGGCTCCTATCACTTCTTGTCTATACTAATGCAATAGTTTTAAGTGAAACCACTTAGGTTTTACTTCCTCAAGTTTCTCTCTTCACAAATCCATCTTCCATTAAGCTGTAAAGGTTCCTTTTTCTTACAGATTACTTTTCACTTACACTATGTGTAAATTTCTCTTTTTCTTGTATGTATTGCTGGTGCCAACTAGTGTGAATAACGAACCCCCTGAAGTGACTAATAAATCCCATTATTCAAATTCATGTTTTATATTTCCATTAGGCTGGAACCAAGAGCAATATCTTACATAATTATGATTTTTAGAAATGTAAATTCAAATACCTGAGATCATTTCAAAAAATTCATTAATACCACTAATAAGAACCTAGCTGTAACTAGGTACATGAGAAACATATTGTTTCGCATAAGAGAATGTAAGATTCCCACAGACTGTGCCTAACTTTTCTTTTCCTTCTATACCCATTTCCCTTGATGATCTTATCAGCTCTCATGGATTCAATTATCATCTCTTTGTAAAGGACTCCCAGATCATCATATATTCAGCCCTAGTCTTTTCCCTGAGGTATAGGTATACATCTCCAATAACTTTTTGAAAATCTGAGGATGCAAACCTGGATAATAGGGAAAACTGTGGCACTAGCAACTGAAATGTGAAAGTTGAAAAATGGGTTTGATGAAAAAAATAAAACACTCTTTTGGAAATGAGTTTGAGGTGCCTCCAGGACATCCAGTAGGAAAAGTCCAACAGAAGGTGATGTGGGACAGGATTTCAGGAGAAAAGAGGTTCAGATGTATGGAAATAGAGTATAGAACAACTATTGCAATATAAATCCTTCTATTTATTAATAACATGAAAGTATTAGGAAGTAATTTTATCACTTATTGTCTTTTACCTACCTCTCTAAATGCCTCATCCAAACAAGACATTTAATGATACCAGAAACTTTGAAACATTATCAATGAATATATGTACTCTGAAAGGGGGGAGGGGAGGAAGAGAGGGGAAAAAAAAAGACAACTATCTGCAAACAAAATTCAGATTATTTTCACAACCTAGAAAATTTTCTATATACTTAAAAATCAATTTTAGCAGAAGGAAATGTAAATGTTTTAAGACAAATAATTTCACAACTGTTTTAAAAAACTTTTATCCTGTGCAATGAAAACTAAGTGCTTAAGTGCAATTTTTAAATGCTTTAATTAGATCAATTTATAGATTCACTAGCAATAACCAAATTGCGAAGGATTAAGTGCAGAAAAAAAACCTTAGCTAGCTTTGTCCTTAAGGATCCAAAATCCAATGTTTAAGAATATAGCTTTGTAAAAAGTGATCTCAAATTCAATGTGGATAGCTTCCAACTTTCCCTACATTTTCTGACAGAGCCGTTATTGCTTATTTTTTAATTGTAAGAAATTACTTCCCGAGCAATAATTTTTATTATTGTTTATTTCATTATACAGGAGTCTAGATCAAATTTATTCTTCTTACTACCCTGTACTTGTAAATGATTTTTATTAACCTGCATCTGTATAGAGTTTGAAAAAGTCTTTCAAAAATCTTAAAACAGAATAAGACACATTCGATATAAAAATCAATCAGTAAGAATTCAAAAGTTATTTATTATGTGTAATACTTTAAGGAAGGTGCTGTAAGGCATGACTTCTTAATTTTTTTCTATTTGTGACCCCTTTGCACCCAAGAAATTTTTACATGACCCCAGGTATATAAGTATATAAAACAGATATACAAATCAAAGATTTACTGCTAATAAATTTTATATATATACATACATATGTATAAATATGTATTTTAAGACACCATTCAATTATAAGACCTCTATATGGGGTCTTGAATCACAGTTTAAGAAGCTGGGCTGTAAGGGATATAAAGTAGTACTAAGATAATGCTTCTTGCCTTTGTTGCTACAATCTAATAAGGAGAGATGTTACATGGACATTTTATAAGATAAAATGTCTAAAACAGAATTCTTCTTTTCCTCCCTGCCACAACCAACCTTTCCCCTTTTCCTAATGTCCCTATTACTGTTGAGAGTGCCACCATACTCCCAGTCATCCATGTTCACAAGTTAAGTGTCATACTTGATTCTACAGTTTCACAAGCTAATCACTCATCAAGTCTTCTTGTTTCCACCTTTGTAACATCTCATATATACCCCCTTCTTTCCTCTGATAGGGACATGATCAAACCCCTCATCATCTTATCTAATTCTTAGACAATTCTAACAAAAGCCTAGTTGATTTCTGTGTCACAAGTTTCTCCTCAATCCAGTCCATTTTCCATTCAATCTAGTCCATTTTCCTTTAAGTTGTTAAAGTAAAAGGCTAAATTATACAAGTCTGACAATATTCAACAGACTCTAGTTGACTCGCCATCACCCCCAGGATCAAATAAAAATTCCTTTGTATGGCTTTTAAAGTCCTCAATAACCTGACCCTTCCACCTTTCCAGACTTCTCACATCTTATATGACATCCCATATTCTGTATCCTTCCATCTAGAACACTCTTCTTATCTCTATTCTACCTTCAAGTATCAGCTGTTTCAGCAAGAAAGCTTTCCAAATCCCACTTAATTCAAGTACCTTCTTTCTGTTGGTTACCTATTTATTCAATCAATATGTTGTTTGTACATAGTTGTACATAGTCCCCACAAAGAGTGTAAACTCCTTGAGAATGAGGAATCTTTTGGCTTTCTTTGTGTCCCCAGTGGTTAGCATAGCGCAGGGCACATTGTAAGTACTTAGTACTTAGTGCTAGCTGACTAATTTTTTGAAGCTTTGTCAATGTGCTAGGTATGAATCTGAGAATTGTCTTAACTTGTATTTTTCTCATAATGTTAGTGATCTGAATAGTCTTTCTATGGATGCAGTAATTCTTCTGAGAAACATTTTTATCTTATGGTCATTCTTCTCTATTAAGGAATGGCATCATTTATTTCTCACGACAGCAATTATAAACTCTAAATCTGAATCATTTGTCAATTTTTCCCTGGTTGATTATATTTATTACATCATGATTTGAAAATCATGAATTTAATATTTCTGCCCTTCTGAATTTGAACTCTTTTTATCTACTTTATACATGATCTGGAAAATTAACATATGATATGAAAAATAAATATATTCTCTTACTTTTTCCATTCAGTACCTGCTAAAAGGCAATTATTCTAACTTCTTTTTCTAATATTACGTTCAGGTCCTTAAATTCTTTGTTGCTTATCAATTTATTAGATTTATCTAAATCTGCTGCCTTCTAAGTCCCTTTAAAAGTCAACTAGCTATTACTTTAAGTTTAATTAAATATTATGCTATTATGTGGATGTTTATTATTAAAAACTTCAGTATCCACAGAGCCATCAAGTATAATGTAGTTTCCTTGCTTCTTCACTAAATCATATCTTTTTTTACTGTTACTTTATCTGAGATTATAATAAATATTATTACTCTTTTGATTTCTATACCTTATTCCAACTGTAAATCCTTGTGTTTCAAGTGTGCTATTTATATAAAGAAAATTGTTGAAATTTGCTTTATAATCCATTGTTTTATGGAAAATCCTTCTGTTTTATGGTTGAGTTTATCTCATCAGTCACAGTTTAAGACTGTAAACCAGTTTTTCCCTTCTTCAAATCTCTTGGGGGAAAAAAAATAGCACTGTCTATGGTTTATATTGCTTGGAACAATCTAATCTAGATCCTCCTTAATAGTTCAGACACAAATCACAGACTTTTCTATAAATATATCCCAGGCAGCCTTATCATCCTGAATGATCCTTCTGCCTCTGTGGCCCCTTTTAAGTTATCAGGTCTTTCCGGTTCTTCTGTTTTAAAGAACTGCACAGATCAGCCAAGGTCTATACATTTTTGCTTGTTTTGTATTCTCAGTGTATTCTCAATGCCTGCAACATACTTATTGTTTTGTTGGCTCTTCTTTTTTTTGTGTGTGCAATTACTCTAGTAATCTGGAATAATTTTTGTTGCTTAAGAATATCCCCTCCTCGACCACACTCTTCAGTTTGGACATACTTCCTCCTCCTAAGCTTATTACTTTAAATATTACTACCACAATATCAAGCAAGGGAAATTCAGGAGATTCTTTTTCTCTTATCATATACCTCATAAAAGACTAATTTCACAAAATACTAAGTTTCTCCCTTCCTTACATCTCTCTTTATTTAGCATTAAAAAAAGTTCAAACCTATATTTCTTGTTGTGAAAATGAAGTTTAAATATACATTAAATTAATTACATTAAAGTGAAAATCAAACTGATTCAGAAGTCTTTTCACCCCTTTATAGGTTCTAAGTCCTGAATTAATCACCATCTCCCTTAAAATTATTTGACTTACATTCCCCAGTTGATAAATGGTCAAAGGTTATGAAAAGACAATTTTCAGATGACGAAATTAAAGCCATCTATAGTTATATGAAAAAATGCTCTAAATCACTATTAGAGAAATGCAGATTAAAACAACTCTGAGATACCATCTTACACCTCTCAGATTGGCTAAGATGATAGGAAGATGACAAATGTTGGAGGGGATGTGGGAAAACTGGAACATTAATGCATTGCTGGTGGAGTTGTGAATTGATCCAACCATTCTTGAGATCAATCTGAAACTATGCCCAAAGGGCTACAAAACTGTGCATATCCTTTAACCCAGCAGTGGCATTACTGAGTCTGTATCCCAAGGAAATCATGAGGGAAGGAAAAGGATCCACATGTACAAAAATGTTTGTAATACCTCTTTTTGTAGTAGCAAAGAATTGGAAAATGAGTAAATGCCCATCAGATGGGGAAATGGCTGAAAAAGTTGTGATATATGAAGATAATAGAATATTATTATTCTATAAAAAATGATGAATAAGCTGATTTTAGAAAGGCCTGGAAAGATTTATTTGAACTGATGCTGAGTGAAACAATCAGAAAGGAAAACATTGTACACAATAATAGCAAGAATATGCAATGATGAACTATGAAAAATTTGGTTCTTCAAAATGGTTCAGGGATTCAAAGCAATCCCAATAGACTTTGGACAGAAAATGCAATCTGCATTCAGAAAAAGGACTAAGGAGACAGATTGTAAATCAACACATCCTATTTTCTTTTTTGTTCTTTTTTTTTTTAATCTCTCCCATGGTTTTTCCCTTTTGCAATATGTGTTTTAAAAATAAATAAATACATTTTAAGAATTTTTACTTGACTCAGTTTTCTTTTTTATTTTCCTTCATCTACTATTTTTCATTTCAAAGACATATCCAACTATGGTTATCTCAAGTGGAATGCAAGGAAGTCAACAATTCTGCTAAAAAAAAAAAATTATCTACTCATTCCTAGAAGAATTATGCTAAACTTTAAAAAACAAATTTACATTTCAGTATAAGTATTTTTCTTTGCTGTTCAATTTTTCCTTTCATTTATTTTCTATATTATATAACCTTAGGTCATTCTGACTAAAGATCTTTGGTCTCCCTGCCTCAAGACTCACTACATCAGTTCATCTTCCAAAATGCTACCAAAGTGCTTTTCCTTAAGTATATATCTGACTAAGTCAATACACTAATTCCACAAATATAGCCCATAGACTCTAGAATCAAATATAAACTCCTCTAGTTTTTAAAGCCCTTGCAACCTTTTTTCCAACAAATCTTTCTAGACTCCCAGTACATTATTCTCCCTTCTATACTCTGCAATCTAGTCAAATGCGCTTTTTCTATTCTTCATACATAAAACAATTTCCTACCTCCCTGATATTTGCACCATCAATTCACTATGCCTGGAATGAATTCAATCTTCACTTGCCTATTTGTGTTTCCCACTACCCTTCCTTCCTGTTGACTTCTTTACATTAAAAAAAAAATGCATCAAGGATTATCTCTTCTTTTGCTTTTTTGGCTATCCCATCAGAAGAGAAAGTAGACTCATCTTCAAATTCACAAATTGAATGAAAACAAAAATAAAAACAAAATTTCTTGTAACAAATATCATAAACTCAAACAAAATAAATTCTCATACTCTGTCTAAAAATGCACATCTTTAAGAATTTTTTTATAATTTCTTAAAATATGGCATCTAATTTTTTCAATCTAATCACAAATTTCAGTCTGATAATCCTTTATTTCTATTTTATATTTTTAAAAAATTTTGAATTTTATATAAAAACAATTTTTAACATTCATATTTTATATTTTTGAATTCCAAATTCTATCCTCTCATGGAGAAGGCTCTAATAATCCCCCCCAAAAAAAACCTCGAGAAAAATAAACATTGCATTTGAATAAAAATTGAAGCATTCTTTCCCTTTGAGTATAGATAGGATTTTTTTATTATAACTCTTTCAGAGTAGTCGTGGATCACAGTACTGCTGAGAACAGCAAAGTCATTTACATTTAGCCATGCCAGGATATTATTGCTATTACTTTGTAGAGAGTACATTTCACTTTGAGTTCACAGAGGCCTTTTCTTTTTTTTTTTTTTAATAAAGCTTTTTATTTGCAAAACATATGAGTGACCTTTCAACATTGACCTTTGCAAAAAAAAACTTTTTTTTCCCAAGCTTTTCCTTTCCCTCCCCCCGCCCCCCACCCCTAGATGACAGGTAATCTAATACATGCTAGATAGGATAAATTATATGACAAGTACAATACATGTATACATATCTATACAGTTATCTTACTGCACAAGAAACATCAGATCTAGAAAGAGAAGAAGAAAAAAAACAACCTAAGAAGGAAAACAGAATGCATGGAAATATTCACAGAAAGCGTTAAAATGCTGTGTTGTGGTTCACTCTCAGTTCCCACAGGCCTCTCTCTGGATGTATATGACTATCTTCATCGCAGCACAACTGGTTTGAATCACATCATTGTTGAAGAGAACCATGTCCATCAAAATTGATCATCGTATAGTCTTGTTGCTGTGTATAATGTTCTCCTGGTTCTGCTGATTTCACTCAGCATCAGTTCATGCAAGTCTCTCCAATCCTCTCTGAAATCCTCCTGTTGGTCATTTCTTACAGAACAATAATATTCCATAACATTCATATACCATAATTTATTCAGCCATTCTCCAATTGATGGGCATCTTTTCAATTTCCAGTTTCTTGCCACTACAAAAAGGGCTGCCACAAACATT
>JAJPUD010003720.1:194056-232035 GCA_023553655.1 Myrmecobius fasciatus
TGGATCCGTTCACAGTTCCACCAACCATGTATCAGTGTCCCAGTTTTCCCACATCCCCTCCAACAGCTATCATTATCATTTCCTGTCATTTTAGCCAATCTGACAGGTGTGTAGTGGTATCTCAGAGTTGTCTTAATTTGCATTTCTCTCACAGAGGCCTTTTCAAGATTGTTTTTTTTTTTTTCTTTTCCCCCTGAGAACATCGTGCTTATCGTTTCCTACTTCAAACTCTGTGGTCCTATGATGTAGAAGCTGCTAAATTTTGTGTTATCCTGACTTTAGCTCCACTAATTTTTAAATTGTTTCTTTCTGGATGCTTGCAATATTTTCTCCTTGAGTGAGAAATTTAGCAATAATATCTAGGAGTTTTCATTTTGGGATCTCTTTTAGGAAACGATTGGTGGGTTCTTTCAATACCTATTTTAATCTTTGATCCTAGAATATAAGACAGTTTTCCTTGATAATTTCTTGAAAGATGATGTCCAGGTTCTTTTTTTGATCATGACTTTCAAGTAGATCAATAATTTTAAAATTATCTCTCCTAGATCTGTTTTTCAGGTCAGTTATTTTTCCAATGAGATTTCACTTTTTTTTCCCTATTTTTTTCTTTTTCTTTTTTTTTGGTTTTGCTTTACTTTATCTTGATTTGTTGTAATTTCTAAAGAATTACTTTCCTCAATGAGCTTTAGTACCTCCTTTGCCAATTGGACAATTTTGCTTTTTAAGACTTTTTCTCCTCATTAGCTTTCTGTATTACCTCAATTCTTTAATTTTCCAACTATCTTACATGATTTTCAAAATCACTTTTTAATTAATCAATGGCATGAGATCAATTCTTATTTTTCTTGGAGGCTTTGAATGTAGTAACTTTGATTTTGTTATCTTCTTCTGAGTGTGTGTTTTCATCTTCCTTGTCACCATGGTAATTTTTTTTATGGTCAGAAACCTTTTCTGTTGTCTCATTTTCCTAGCCTATTATTTGGCTTTTAAGTCTTTGTTAAAATAGAGCTCTGCAATTTGGACCTCTGCCCAAAGGGCTATCAAACTGTGCATACACTTTGATCCAGCAGTGTCTCTACTGGCTTTGTATCCCAAAGATATCATAGAGGAGGGAAAGGAACCCATGTGTGCAAAAATGTTTGTAGCAACCTTTTTTGTAGTTGCAAGGAACTAGAAACTGAGTGGATACTCATCAGTTGGAGAATGGCTGAATAAGTTATGGTATATGAATGTTATGGAATATTATTGTTCTATAAAAAACAATCAACAGGATGATTTCAGAGAGGCCTGGAGAGATTTACATGAATTGATGTTAAGTGAAGTGAGTGGAACCAAGAGAACATTGTACACAGCTCCAACAAGACTATGTGATGATGTGATGATGGACATGACTCTCTTCAAAAATGAAATGATAAAGGCCAATTCCAATAGACGTATGACGTAGAGAGTCATCTGCATCCAGAAAGAGGGCTGTGGGGACTAAGTGAGGATCACAACATAGCATTTTCACCTTCTGTTGTTGCTGTTTCCTTGCTTGTTTTTTCTTTCTCGGTTTTTTTTTTTCCTTTTTGATCTGATTTTTCTTGTGATGCATGATAAATGCATAAATATCTATAGAAGAACTGCACATGCTTAACATACATTGCATTACTTGCCATCTAGAGGAGGAGGATGAGGGGAAAGGAGAGAGAAAAATTTGGAACACCAGCTTTTGCAAGGGTGAGTGTTGAAAATCATCTTTGTATGTATTTTGAAAATAAAACACTTTCTTATTAAAAAATAAAGTAGGGCTCTGCTTCCAGGTGGAGTGTGTGCTGTCCCAAGCTTCAATAGTCTTTTGTAGCTCTTTTCAGCAATCATTCCGGGAACTTGACAACCAGTACTCTTTTCTGCCCTGGAACTGCTAGGAGTGTTCCCACCCAATTGTAACTGTAAAATCTAGTGTGCTAAAGCAACAGAGTCCTGCTTTGCTGGCATTGGGGCCAGGGCTACACTGGTGCAATCTGCATTAGGATTATATGCTGGACTCCCATCCTGGTTCTACAGACCTTTTCTGCTGACCTTCAAAGTCATTTTTGGTATCTTTAGGCTGAGAAGTCTAGAAACGACTGCTAACAACACTGATTAAGTGGTCCCTAAACCCATTCCTGCTTTACTGGCATGAGGCCGGGCTGGAGCTGAGGCTGGAGCCAGGGCTGCGCTAGTGTGGCCTGCACCAGGACTGCACACTGGACTCCCACCTTGGTGTCACAAAATTTTTCTGCTGAGCTTCTAAGTTATCTTTGGCTGGAAAATGTTCCACTCTTATCTTTTTTATTGCTCTGATGCTCTAAAATTTGTTTAGAGTCATTATTTAATGGAATTTGGAGCAGTTTCAGGGAGAGATTGGGCAAGTTCCTGTCTTTACTCCACCAACTTGACTCTGCTTCCTCTACCTTCTAGTCTAAACTATTTATTCTCCTTCTTCCAGTTTTTTCCTCAAGAGTTCTAATTTAATTTTTAATTTCTTCCATCTATTCTTGGAGCTTTTGTAAGCAAACCACTTTTCTTCATGGCTTGATGTGTAGTTTGTTGGGCTTCTTTTAATCCATGTTTTCCTCATTGTAGTAGAGTTTTCTTTTGTTTATTCATATCCTTAAACTCATTTTTTTTGGGGGTGGGAGGTGTGGAGACAATATTAGGACCTCATTCTTATACTACTTTTGGATGGTTTTGTCATCTCTACAGAACGTATGTCACTAATGCTACTTTGCCAATATTCTTGATAGAGCAATTGGTTCACGATTCCATTAGTCCCCACTCTTCTTCAATCTTGACCTGTGATAAGGAGCTAGGATAGCATTAGGACAAAGTCCTACCACCTGCCTCAATTCCTGATTTCTACCTACATGTTGTTCTGCAAGCATAAAATAGGTGCTGGACCAGGCTCTTCTTCTTGAGGAATCAGCAGCTAAAAGTTGGTTCCCTGTTGCAATTCCTTAAGTATAACAGAGAAAATCATCCTGGATTCAGGCCTAATGAAGAGTCCAGAGACTTCTTTTCATGATCTCGGCTTCCTTGATCCTACAATACAAACTATCAGAAATCATGCTGGTTTTCCTGCCTTTTGGAGGACCCTCAGTGCACAGAGTTACCTAGGTGCTTCACTGCCTCCATATCCCTTAATAGTTACCCATTTGGAAGTGACTTTCTTTCCTGCTGCAACTCTGACAACATACTCAAGTTTGTGGAAAAACATAGATATGCAAGAATGGCCCAGGTTCCTCTTTCTGGCACTGTACTTCTTGAACAGTAATATACTGAGATTCTGCTAACTTCAGGCCCCATTTATTAGAGAACATAGTGGCTTCAGTACCTACTCTTCTAGCATCCCATAACATGTTCCTGAGTAAAGTATCTACCAATTTCTCAACATCTTCTTCAAAAAAATTTATACGTTATGTGAAGATACTAACTAATGTTTCCTTTTGATTTTATTAATCACTATTTCTTCAGGTATCTTCTTTTTTTATCTTTGCTAAAGAGTTTCTAAAGTTATAATCTTTCACAGTATCATTTTTACCAAAAATCCTTCGTCCCTCCAAGTAAATTACAAATCCCTTATAAGTCTTTAAGTCCTGCAGAGGCTAGGCAAAATACTTTGTAATAAGCATTTAGTTGATTAGATCTAGTGAAAGTTTTCAATACTAACTTACAACTTAAATTAAACAATTACAAAGAAAGAATCAAAAATAGCATTTATTATGGGAATTTCAAACAGAGGAATGAATAGAAGATGGAAAAATTGAGTGGAGGCCTACATGGTAATTTCATACAACAAAAATAATAGCAGATAAAACTTGTTGAAAGTTGAAAGTGTAAGATGTCTTTTTTTTTTTTTTTTCTTTTTGCTGAGGCAACTGGGGTTAAGTGACTTGCCCAGGGTCACACAGCTAGGAAGTGTTAAGTGTCTGAGACCACATTTGAACTCAGGTCCTCCTGACTTCAGGGCTGGTACTCTATCCACTGCGCCATCTAGCTGCCCCAAAAGTGTAAGATGTCTTAAAAAGTGAGCAATATGGGACAGCTAGGTGGTTCAGTAGATAGAGGACCAGTCCTGGAGGAGGCCCTCAGTTCAAATCCAACCCAAATCACTTAGTAGCTATGTGACCCTGAACAAGTTACTTAAAAAAAAAAAAAGTGGTGGAGAGAAGGGAGCAATCAATAAGAAATTAAGAAATCAAAAATATTTTTTAAATTGGACATGAAGGATGTTTTAAGAATACGAATTCTTTCATTTTTCAATTCAACTTAAAAAACGAGAAACTAAGATAAAAATGATAAGGGAAGAATGCTTAACATGAAGAAAGTATACTTTTTATAAGAATCCTAATCCAAAAAACAAAAAAAAAACTTTAATCTTCTCTATAGTTTTTCATTAATAACTACTGAAAAGCAATATAAAATTCTTCATCTATCCTTTTCTGATTAAAATACAAGAAAATATTCCAAAATTACCATGTGTTTCAACCTTATCTTGAAAAGGATTTGCTATCAATTAATCCAAAGCATAGAAATTCTTTTCTTTTACTTTAAAAATAAATATTTGGCTGTGTGACCCTGTGCAAGTCACTTAACCCCAATTGACTCAGCAAAAAAAAAAAAAAAAAAAAAACACATATACATATATATATTTTGTTAAGCATGTGATTTTATATTAAAACAATAAAAATGCTAATTTCATAATATTCATTACCTGATCGATTCCTCTTCCTCTGCACTGAAGAATAATTACTTCCAACAGTTTGGCTGCATGACATTCTGCATCTTCTCCTGCATCTCCAGTCAATACCTATAATTATTTGCTACAAATTAGCATATCAAGAGATAATGTGACATTTCAATTACAACTTGATTTGAAACTAAAACTATTATTTTGTGGCTATTTAAAGTTTACCTTCCAAACAAAGGAGAAAAAAACAAACACACTGGTTTTCTTTTTCTATTCTACAGAATCAAACAAAGTAAAAGCTGACATTTTACACACCAAATTACATACATTATCTAATCAGGTCTGATCTTCACAACTATACCGTGAGGCAGGCAAGGCAAATTATTTTAATTTTATCATTTAGTTAAGGAAATTTAGGTTTTTAGAAAATTTAAATGACTTACCCATGATGACACAGTTAAGATAGAAAATGAAAAGGCTGAGATTCAAACTCAGGCCTTCTAATTCCAATATTCTATCCAAAGCTGCTTAACCCAGAAAAAAATACACTAATCCCCTACTCACACAAATCAGGAAATGAAATATAAATGAATTGTCTAAATGATTAGAGTTTACTCTCTTTAGCACCAAAACTTCTATTTTAATCATTTTGGTGGAATCATTTCTAATAGGTATATGTTTGCCTTATCAATAAATGTTTTCTGAGTTATAAATGACAATAAGTTATAGAATAAATTTTTGCACAAAGAAGTGCTGTAAATATAGTTACCAAAAATAGCAGGGCTTAGTTTGCTTTATTTTCCCAAGTAATTTTGCTTTCTAGTTAATCCTTTCACTTACCTCCTTTATTTGCTACGTCTATAACCTAAGGAGAACTGAAGGTGGCCAAAGTATTAAGGATAACCAAGAGATCACAATATTCAGGCTAACACAGATATCACAGAATTATATAGATGGAGTATATATAGTCTAAAAGTACATATAGACTAATATGGAGTGCACATAGTCATATATCTCATAGATAATGAAAAAGTATAAGGAACTTGCTCAACTCACATAGCTAGTTAGCTTCAAATTTAGAATTACAACTAGAATTGGCTCCTGATTTCCAATTCAATTACTGATTTACTAATTAGTAACAAAAATATTTATTCAGCACCTAACAGGTACCTGACACTGTGCTAAATGCTGAGAATTCAAAGACAAAACTACAATACTCTCTGTCCTCAAAATATTTACATTCTATCAGAGTAGACAACATGTATAAAGACAAGGAATGAATGAGAAAGAGTGGTACTAGTACCAGAGAACTAAAAAGACTTTCATGTAGAAGACAGAAGTTAGCTGAAGAAAATGAGGAATACTAAAAAGAAGATGCGAGGAAAGAGTACATTCCAGTAATGAAGAACAGCCTGTGCAAAGGAAAGCTGAGTGTGAACAACCATAATTGGTTTGGCTAGAAGAAAAACTAAGTGAAGGAGAATAACATAATAAGCTGGAAAAGAAGACAGGAACCTTTAAATGCCAGATAAAGAGTTTATATTCTGTCCCAAAAGTAATGATGCACTGGGGTTTATGAAGAAAGGAGTCATGTGACTTAGACCTATATTTAAATATCACTTCATGGAAGTTAATACTGGAATGGAGAGAGATTGAAGCAGTGAAATCAATTTGGAGATAATTTTACTAGTCCAAATAGAGGTGGTGACAATCTAAACTAAATTGGTGGCTGTAATTAGCAAGAAGAGACACTATAAAGATAGAATTCACTAATTGAGTGAGGTGAGAGAGAGGGAGAAGTAAAGGATGACATAAAGGTTGCAATCTAGTATTTCTATTGGGCTTATATCCCAAAAAAGATCTTAAAGGATGGAAAGGGACCCACCTGTACAAAAATGTTTGTGGCAGCCCTTTTTGTAGTGGCAAGAAACTGGAAACTGAGTGGGTGCCCATCAGTTGAGGAAATAGCTGAATAAGTTATGGTATATGAATGTTATGGAATATTACATATGTTATATTATTATCATATATATTATATAGATATATTCCATATTATATATGTATATTCCATATATTCCATTATATATACATATATGGAATATTATATAGATTATACACACACACAAATATATATATATATTAAATATAGATCAGCAGAATAATTTTAGAGAAGCCTGGAAAGAGTTACACGAATTGATGCTAAGTGAAATGAGGAGAACCACTGTACAAGGCAATGGCAAGACTATACAATGATTAATTTTGATGGAAGTGGCTCTTCTCAACAATGAGATGTTTCAGGCCAGTTCCAATGATTTTGTGATGATGAAAACCATCTACACCCAGAAAGAGGACTGTGGGAACTGAGTGTGGACGACAACATAGCATTTTCACTTCTTTTGTTGTTGTTTGCTTGAATTTTATTTTCTTTGTCTTTTTTTTTCTCTTTTTGATCTGATTCTTCTTGTGCAGCAAGATAATTGTATAAATACATATTCCACATTGGATTTACATATTTTTTTTTACCATGTTTTAACATATATTGGATTACTTGACATCTAGGAGAGGAGATGGGGGGAAGAGGAGGAAATTGGAACACAAGGTTTTGCAAGGGTCAATGATGAAAAATTATCCTTGCATATGTTTTGAAAATAAAAAGTTTCAATTAAAAAAAAGGCCACAATCTGAGTCACTAAAAATGAGTCTATAGAAATAGGTTACATTCAGGAAAAGAGGTAGGTTTAAAGCATGGGTAAGGAACCATTTTTCTGCCAAAACTATATGAATATTTGTATCATTCACAAACCATACAAAATTATCAACTTATAGATCTCAAGCAATGGGAGGTTGTTGTATTCAACTTTCAGCTCATCAACACCTGCAGTTGCCTTGGCAAATGATTTCAAGGGCCTGCAGGCTAAATGTTCTCCTACTCTGATTTAAAGGGAAATATAAATTCTATTTACAATGTTTAGGAGATATAGATAGATAGAAAGAAACGAAGAAAGATAGATACATAAGTAGAGATATATCCCCATGGCACACACACACACACACACACACACACACACGCACACGCACACACACACATACATAAAGATCTTGAAGACGTGTATACAGATGATCATTAAATACATGAAGCACTGATGAAGTCCCAAAGAGAAAAAAAAGGGTAGAGAAGTTATCTTTGACTGTTTCTTGTTCTAGGTAAATTTTTTTTTTTTTTTTTTTTTTTTTTGCTGAGGCAATTGGGGTCAAGTGACCTGCCCAGAGTCACACAGCTAGGGAATGTTAAGTGTCTGAGACCAGATCCGAACTCAGGTCCTCCTGACTTCAGGGCTGGTGCTCTACCCACTGCGCCACCTAGCTGCCCCTTCTAGGTAAAATTTTAAATAAATAACTGAGTCAAATCTCTTTACTGAACTAAGTCTGTCTCCTGAATATTGACACAAGTTGCAATAATTAAAATTGATCTCTAATCTGCACATCCATTGTGTTACATATGTGTATATGCATATTTTATACTATAATTTATATACATATACATATGCATACATATGCATATATAAAAATCATTTAAACAGAATGTAAACAAGAGAAGCAAAAGTCACTGCAATTGTTCTAAAAAGGGTCTACTTGATTTGGAGAAGATCTAAACCTATAAATTCTTTGGAAATGCCTCATGACCCTGGCCTAAGACTCCAATGTACTTTTGGAGTCCAAATCCCTCTCCCCAACATTTAATGGAACGTATGGGAGAATTCCAAAATCCCAATATTTTGGGGGTTGAACACCGCACCACCCCCATACTCTAACATTTAATAGACCACACAGGGAGAGTCTGGCTATATCCGCAGACCCTTTCATTACCATATGTAGAGTTCCTTAGCTGTGTAGTAATTTCTGCTTCACCTTGTAAACACTTCTGTATCACATTTACTTTCAATTTAAATATACTTTATTTTTAAAAAAATTATTCACCCATGATTTTGAAACAATAATGAAAGTTATAGTTGATTTTTACCTGGTACTATTCCTCAGAATTGGAAAGTATTTAACTTTAAAACATTACCTACTGGTCATAAAAAAAATTAAATATTCAAAAACATTATCAATATGAATTTTCCAAATTATGA
Organism: Myrmecobius fasciatus; assembly: GCA_023553655.1. NCBI lineage: Eukaryota > Metazoa > Chordata > Mammalia > Dasyuromorphia > Myrmecobiidae > Myrmecobius > Myrmecobius fasciatus. The sequence goes on from JAJPUD010003720.1 coordinate 202,901, forward strand.
AAAATGTTTTATGATTTAAAGGTATTAAGTTGATGAGTTTTTATGAGTAAACTTCCAAAACTAAGGATTTTTTAAGTAACTATATTTGGGGAAAAAAAGTTTGGAAAGATACCCAACTAAGGAGCACATATAGTATAATCAATATACACTGGACACTACAATACAAAAGATAAGAAAGTACCTTCTTACCTTTCTACACATTGTGTAAATTATCTCTAGATATTTAGAATTGGATAATAAAGTAACCGTATCTATAGTAACATAATTGTGCAGGAGAGGCATCATGTCTGAAAAAAAGGATATGTCAAAGCCTGCATTAGAACAGAATATCAATAACAAAATATTTCCATAGATAACGCATTCTTATTTTCTTGTTAATAATTACTTTTTCTTAGAATCATATTATTTTCAATTTGGAAGAGGGCCTAGAAATAATCTTACACTTTAGTTAACTGAGGTGAAAAGAAGTTATTAATACCACGAATTTAAATTTGTGAAATTCAGAAATATCTAAGGATAGTCACTACTGAGAATTTAAAGAAACAATTTATTCCCTATAATGCTCACATGCTTGGGACGATACATTCTACTTCTAAAGCTCATTGAATCATTTGATAGAAAAAATGATGTCTTTCTTTTGCTTCTTTCAAATTGCTGTTTGGATTTTACATATATATGAACATTACATTACAAAATATCAGCAGGAGAAAATGGCTTTACCTGCAAAATATTCAAAGCAATCCTGCTGAAAAACTTCAAATAATATACCTAATAGCTGCCACATTTGAGGTGAAATCATTTGACAAGTCAAACTATATGCCAATGAGAGAATTTCTTCATAAAATTCTGGAATGAAAGAGAGATGATTATAAAATTGAAGAACAGCAAAACCTAAGTTAATAAAGTAAGACCATATAATTTTGGAAATATAACATTAATCCAACTACCCATGTCTTTACACATGCAATATTTGTATCCCTTGCTTCTGCTATCAACAATTTCTACAATGCTCTTTATGTCAAAAGAATATGTCCCAGTAGATAAGTTTCTGTTTTTACTTTTATCAGCAAAACTAAAAAGATTAAAATGACAAAACAAACAGTTTCAGAAAAGTTGGAAAAATCCATATGAACTTATTCAGAGTGAACCAAGCACAACCAGCAGAACAATTTATTCAATAACAAGTTATAATACTTTGAAAGACTTAAGAACTCTGATCAGTGCAAGGATAACCATGATTCCAAAGAACTAATAATTAAGTATATTCCCAGCTCTTTAAAAAAAAATGACAGATCCAAGATACAGAATAAAATATACATTTTCAGTCAGACAATGTAAAAATTTGTTTAATTCCATTTTTAAACTTGCTTTGTATCCCTATCCCCACTGAAAAGAAAATGAAGAGAGGAAAACAAGGAATATAGAGCAGCCAAAATTTAAAAAGAAAGAGAAAGGAATAATTGATGCATTTTTTAATGAATAGAAGTAATATCAGAAATACAAACAAGGCAACTCTGAAAGCAAAAGTCCAATTTATTATATACTTTATATATATATATAGGTATATACACTTATTATATACTTTAAAATATATATACTTTATATACATAAAGTATATATATACTTATTATATACTTTAAAAGAAAAGCAAGCTGTATATTAAGAGATTTGAAATTTTGTATGCAACATTCATTTCCTGTTGTACTATTTATGTAAAGACACATAAACAAATAATTTGTTTTATATAAAAATAAAGTAGTTTTAAAAATTGATACTCTTATCTTCAATTTTGGATATAGCATAATATTTTATCTTTGTATAAATTTTCAAGATTTTGGAAATAAATATATCCAGAAAGTTAGGATATGACTATGTAAAAAATTACTTGATTCACTTTTTCCTTTACGTTTACTTTGCTGAAAGCATTCTGTTCTGTTGTAAAATGTATATGTAATTTACTTGGGTTTTGTTGGTATCTACTGGAATTATAAGAAAATAAACCAAACTTCTCATCCATTTAAAACACACACACACACACAGAGACACAGAATAAAGCACTGGATCAGGAAGACCTAAATTCAAATTCAGTCTCAATACTTACTAGCTGTGTTACCCGTGATACTAGGGCATATCACTTAGCCTCCTTATTTGACATAGTCTCCTCAATTGCAAAATGAGATAATAATAGCACCTTTCTCCCAGGTGTGTTGTGAGGATTAAATAAAATATTTTTAAAGCATTAAGCACAGTGCCCTGCTCAGAGGAGGAGTTTTATAAATGCTGGCTAATATTTATTGTTGCTGTTATCAGAAATGCTAATTTTATTTGGTGTTAATATTGGAATATAAAATATTTTTAAAAGACCCAAATAACTAGGAAGTCAGTAGGAAAGACCCAACCACATTAATTAATTAGGTGACAATTGCCCAGTCTTTCAAAATTACTTAGAAGACGGTTAAAAATTAACAGTCTACCATGACTATTTGGTAAGAGAAAAGTAGTAGAGGTAGTGAAAAAATCCATTCCAGACATGGGCAACAATGCAAAGGAATGGAGATAAGGAATATCATGTCATTTGTAAGGGACAACAAAGCCAATTTCATTGTACCACAAAGCACAGGAAAAGAAATAATGAATAACAAAATTAAAAAGGTAGGAGACCAGATTTTAAAGAACTTTAAAAAAGCAAGATGAGGATTTTACATTGATTCTAAAGGTAACAGAAAGCCACTAAAGATCATTCAGTAGAAAAATAAAGTATAAAGCTGTACTTTAAAAGAATCATTTAAGAAATTATATAGAAGATGGAATAAAGTGAGGAGAGCAGAGAACGAGACTAATTTGGAGGTTATTACAATAATGACAATAGGCAATAAGGTCTTTAAATAATAACTTTGAGAATGGAAACAAGAAGACAGATGTAAAAGATGTTACAGAAACAGAAATGACAAAATTCAGCATATGCAAAAAGAAGGAAAAAAAGAAGTTAAGAATAATACCAATGATTTCATGATGAAGAGAGCCATTTGCACCCAGAGAGAGGACTGTGGGTACTAAGTATAGACCATAACTTGGTATTTTCACTTTTTTGTTGTTGTTTGCTAGCATTTTGTTTTCTTTCTCATTCTTTTCCTATCTGATATGATATTTCTTGTGCAGCATGATAATTGTGGAAATATGTATAGAACTGCACATTCTAAATCATTATTGATCAGAGACATGCAAATTAATTCAACTCTGAGATACCACTACACACCTCTCAGATTATGTAAGAAGACAGTGACAAATGTTGGAGGGGAGGTGGGAAAACTGGAACCCTGATACATTGTTGGTGGAACTGTGAATGGATCCAACCATTCTGGAGAGCAATTTGGAACTATGCTCAAAAAGTTAGCAAACTGTGCATACCCTTTGACCCAGCAATGTCTCTATTGGGCCTATATCCCAAAGAGATCTTAAAAGAAGGAAAGGGACCCACATGTGCAAGAATGTTTGTGGCAGCCCTTTTTATAGTGGCTAGAAACTGGAAACTGAATGGATGCCCATCAATTGGAGAATGGCTGAATAAATTATGGTATGTGAATGTTATGGAATATCATTGTTTTATAAGAAACGAACAGCAGGATGATTTTAGAGAGGCCTGGAGAGACTTGCATGAACTAACTGATACTAAATGAAATGAGCAGAACCAGGATTTCATTTTACATGGCAACAACAAGATTATACAATGATCAATTCTGATGGATGTGGTTCTTCTCAACAATGAGATTATTCAGGCCAGTTCCAATGATCTTGTGATGATGAGAGCCATCTACACCCAGAGAGAAGGACTGTGGGTAGAACACAACATAACATTTTCATTATTTTTGTTGTGGTTTGCTTGCATTGCTTTCTTTCTCATTTTTTTTCCTTTTTGATGTGATTTTTCTTGTACAGCAAGATAACTGTATAAATACGTATACATATATTGGATTTAACAAATATTTTTACCATGTTTAACATATATTGGATTACTTGCCATCTAGGGGAGGGAGTGGGGGAAATGGAGAGAAAATTTGGAATACAAGGTTTGGCAAGGGTCAATGTTGAAAAATTATCCATGCATATGATTTGAAAATAAAAAGTTTTAATTAAAAAAGACAGTCAGATCTTAAAAATTGGGAAAATATCAAATACTAATATGTAGACCAAGCTAATAAAATAAAAATGATAATCCTATAAAGAATGACCCATTTGTTAAATCCTTACTATGTACAAAATAAAAGGTTAAGCACAGGGAATACAAAAAAGAAAAGTTAAACAATCCTTGCTCTCAAGGAGCTCACATTCTAATGGGGTAAACAATATATAATAGAAGATTTCCACTGCAAGTCAGATGGAAAGGTTTCATGTCCTTAAGGGGAAATATCATAATGCCTTTTGTTTAATGTTAATTCTACTTTTAAAAAAATCATAAGTTTTTTATATTGAACCATTTGATTGCACCAATAACTTCTTTAATAAGGACTTTCTTTTCTGGGTCTTCAGTAGCTGTGGGATCTTCAGGATCAGTTTCCAGACTCCTTCTCCACATAGAAGGGCTTCCCAAATTAAGAGCTACAAATATTGGGCAGGAATCATCACTTCTCCAATGATTCTTAGGTTTAGAGACCTGGGATGTCTTACAGGAGTTTAAAAAGAGATGATAATCATGATGGTGATGGTGTTTTGATTTGTCTGTCAGACACTGGTTCTTTTCTCTTCCTCACTGCTCCTTCAATCAAGATGGCTTTGACTATCCTGTAGGTAGCAACCAATTGGCAGTTGATGGGGAAGGATGGCCCATTTTCTAAAAGAGTTGTTTCCCCACATGATGATTATGAGGGCTAGGCTTGAAAAGGACAAATGGTCTGGAAGTGGTATTTCCACTCCCAAGGCGCCTATGCTCATGTGTTTGCTGGTGTCAAATGGTCAGCAGTTTTGGGTAATTATAATGAAAAATATGGGTCCCTTTTCCACACTGATTTCTCCTTTCAATGTTGCTTGCAGGGCCTGGATTAAAAGGAGATCTGGTGGTTTAGAGTATATTGTCACTCCAAAAGTTCTTGAACTCAGGGTTTTGGGGTACCTCCATCAAGGTCTGGATGGAGACAGTGATCAAGATGGTGATGATGGTTTTCACTTGTCAGGCACTTGTTGCCTCCTTTCATTCCCTCAAAATGCTCTTCAACTGGTTAGCTGCTTCAGCTAGCCTTACTTACTTTGCTTCCTCCTTTCCTGGAAATTAGTGGGGATGGCTACCTTCTTTCACATAAAAACCAGTTTCTGGGATGATGGCTGTGAGGACTGGACTTAAAAATAGGACTAATAGAGTGGGAGGTATTGTGATACCTGGGGCTCTTGTGTTTTCCTACTTGGTGGCAGTTGTTCATTTATTAAAGTTGGCAGTGGTGGATCTGCATATCCACATATAGAATATGCATATGTAGATATACATATGTGTATATATGTATATACATGGAGATGTGAAGATTATGTATTTGCATGAGTCTATATATACATATACATCTGTATTTACATACAGATGGTAATTAAAATCATGGAAGGCTTATACGATCACTAAATGAGAGACACAGAAAGAGAAGAGGGAACCAAGAGCTGAGCCTTGGTTTACAACTACAGCTAGAACAAGTGATTAGGTAATGAACTAGCAAACAACGATTAAAGGAATAATCAGACAGAAAGAGTGAGATCTAAGAAATGTCTAGAAACAGAGAGAAAAGAGTTCCTCTTCAGATTTTTATTTGAGTTATCAACCCCAGACATCATGCTATATTTAATATCATATCAATTCATGACTCTCCAAATAGGCTTTCACCTCTGTGCTAGTAGCCTTCTTACATTGGCAATGCTTCCACTGCTATAGTCTCTTCCTCCAAGAGTTTCTTCCCAAATCCCAGGTCAGGACACCACAAATCCACTTTCCCTTTATGCATTGTCTTTTTTGCATTTGTTTTCCCAGAGTCTAACACTTCGCCTGATACAAAGTACTTAATAAATTCTCTAACTAGCTAACTCCCTAGCTACCTACCTAAGGAGATCTAAAAGGACTAGGACTGAGAAAAAGTAATCAGACTGTAATTAAAAGATCATTGAAAATTTTGGAAAGAGTTATAGCAGTATAGAATGGCAAAATTAGAAGTCAGTTTATAAAAGCCTTAAATATGATTGAGAAAAACCCTCTAATGAGGGTTTTAGTTTTGTTTTACTTTTCAAAATGGGCAAGGCTTAGAACTTAAGCTATACACATGATTACCAAAAAATGGGCAATTGGTGGTCTTGTTTTCCAAAGCCCTTGCACTACTCTTATACTTCATTAGCTAAGACTAATTTCCTTAAAATGTCTCATCTATATTCTGAATTCTATGGAAAATAATCTACCCTAAAAAATTCCAACCCATAAACACCAGGAAGAATTCCTAATTTTATTCAAACAGACACAAAGACAGGTTAAAAGTTCCTGTCTGCCAATAAAGATAACGGGCAAATGACTCATTTTCAAATAACTGAAAAGAAATTTGTCTGACATCTAGTCTTTTGAATCCTGATGACAATTACTTTCCATCTAAACATGTAAGTTTATTAAAATGTGTCTTTAAAAGAAATTAACTCAAATTTCAAAATTACTTTGATATATTATCCTATTACCTCTAAGTGACAAGATACATTTTAAAATGGGAAATCCAATCATATAAAGGCATCATTTCTAAAATATATAGAGAATTGTCTCGAATTTATAAGAATTCAAGCCATTCTCCAATCGATAAATGGTCAAAGGACATGAACAGACAATTTTCAGATGATGAAATTAAAACTATTTCTAGTCATATGAAGGGGTGCTCCAAATAACTATTGATCAGAGAAATGAAAATTAAGACAACTCTGAGGTACCACTACACACCTGTCAGATTGGCTAAAATGACAGGAAAAGACAATAATGAATGTTGGAGGGAATGTGGGAAAACTGGGACACTGATACATTGTTGGTGAAACTGTGAACGGATCCAACCATTGTGGAGAGCAATTTGGAACTATGCTCAAAAAGTTATCAAACTGTGCATAGCCTTTGACCCAGCAGTGTTTCTATTGGGCCCATATCCCAAAGAGATCTTAAAGGAAGAAAAGGGCCCCACATGTGCAAGAATGTTTGTGGCAGCTCTTTTTGTAGTGGCAAGAAACTGGACACTGAATGGATGCCCATCAATTGGAGAATGGCTGAATAAATTATGGTATATGAATGTTAAGGAATATTATTGTTCCATAAGAAACGACCAGCAGGATGATTTCAGAGAGGCCTGGAGAGACTTGCATAAACTGATGCTGAGTGAAATCAGCAGAACCAGGAGATCATTATTCATGGCAACAACAATACTATATGATGATAAATTCTGATGGACATGGCTCTCTTCAACAATGAAATGTTTCAAACCAGTTCTAATTGTTCAGTGAAGAAAGCCATATACAGCTAGAGAGAGGGATGTGAAATGTGGACAACGACATAACATTTCCATGCTCTCTATTGATGTTTGCTTGCATTGTGTTTCCTTTCTCTGATTTTTTTTCTTGTAGATATGATTTTTCTTGCACAACAATCATAAGTGTGGAAATATGTATACATATATTTGATTTATCAAGTATTTTAGCATAACATGTAGTGGATTTCCTGCCATATAGGGGAGGGGTGGGGAGTAGGGGGGAAAAATTTGTTAACAGAAAGCTTTGTAAGGGTTAATGTTGAAGAATTACCCATACATATTTTTTGCAAATAAAAAGTTTTAATTAAAAAAAAATCCAATCATAAAAGTGATTAGGAAACTGAACAGAGAATAAATTTCCTTTTGTTGAAAATGATGACACTAATAAAAAATGTATTACATTAAATTCAAAAACAGAATTCCAAATAGTTTTCCAAGTATATAAAGAATCTAACATCTTTTATGAAATCATTGAACATACCTATTACATGCTTTTGCAAAACAAGACCAATGATCCGAAGACAAATGCACTCCAACTGCTGAGTTATCTAAAAGGAATCATAAAATCATATATTATAAATTTGCATAACATATTCTAAAATTTCTCATGAACATGTTTATACACAGCATGGAAAGATATACACATAACTGATTTATGCCTAATATGTATATGGTCCTTTTTTCCCTAGTCTTCCCTCCAAAAAATAATTTGTTAATATTCCCTTAATAGTTAAAAGTTCAATAACTCTGAACTAGAAAAGCATAGAACTGGATTCTATAACTGCTTACTAATTATAAAATGAGGCAACTTGCAAGGGATAAGAGAATGGTTAAATAATTTATGATGCATAAGTAAATGGAATATTACTGTGGAATAAGAAATGATAAATATGAAAATATAGAGAAAGATAAGAAAATACATAAATACAAAGATTAGAAATAAGAAAACAATATATGCAATGATAACAATCTAAATGAAAAGAACAAAACGGGCAGCTAGGTGGGGCAGCAGATAGAGCACCAGCCCTGAAGTTGGGAGGACCTGAATTCAAATCTGACCTCAGACACTTAACACTTTCTAGCTGTGTGATCCTGAGCAAGTCACTTAACTCCAAATGCCTCAGGGAAAAAATAAAAAAAAAAAAAAAGAACAAAACAGAAAGTGAAATTAAATCCTATAAAATGCAATTTGGCCCTGAAAAAAAAAAGATAAATGTATCCTCTTTATTTTTTTTTTTGGGGGGGTGACAGAATAGTAAGAAATTATAAGACTACATTTACTGTCAAACAAAACTATCTCTTGGTTAGTTTTATTCAATTGCTTTCTTTTCCTCTTTCTTTTTATTTGAAACAAGGGATAGCTTTTTCAGGAGAGGAGAAAAGATATAATTTTGTATCTTTTAAAAAGACATAATTTTTTTCAAGTTTTTTTTTAATTTGAATTTGTAAACATTTTTATTTTCCCTTCTTTCTCTCCCCCTCTCTACATATCAATTGGAAAGGTAAGAAATATAATATCCTTTATATAGTATACATATTTTCAGTAAGGAAAAAAAGATAAAATAATGAATCTCTGAATTTCTCTTTTACTGTAGAGAACACCATCATGTTCTGCATAAACCTTGACTCCTTACTCTTTCTTATCCCCCTCCCCCAGGAATTGTCAATTTAATCTTCATAATATTTCTCCCATATTACCCTCTCTCCTCTTCACCCACTACTCTGGTGAAGATAAGCATCATTTCATACCTGAACTATATCAACAGCCTGCTGGTTGGTCTACTGGCCTCAAATTTCCTTACACTCCAATCCATGTTGTTCTCTAATACAGGTCTGACCATGTCATCAACCATACTTAATAAATTTCAGTGGTCACTCACCTTTAAGAACAAATATAACCTAGTCTACCCCAATCTTTCCAGTCTTCGCACACATCATACTTCAACTCCATGTACTCTGAAATTTGGTTACCATAGCCTCTGTTTTCTGACTATTTCACTGGCAGTCCCTAAAACTGGAATATTCTCCCTCATCACCCTCTGTGGCTTCCCTTCAAGCTTCACCTAAAATCCTACTTTCTACAGAAAGCCTTTCCCTATTCCTCTTAATTATAAATTTAATTATACTCCTCTGCTGATTATTTCCAAATTATCATGTACATAGCTTATTTGTACATAATTGTTAACAGGATGCCTCCCCCATTATCTTTTACATTATTAGAATATAGCACGGTACGACACAAAGTAGGCACTTAATAAATATTCACTGCTTGACTGGCATTGTAAAAAGACTTTTTTGCTTACAATTTATTTTAATAAATATTAAATGATGGGCCAAATCAACATTTCAAAAATGAAGATAGATAAAAATAATGTGTAACTAATCTCTGTTCCTCTTCCTTTTACTTTCTAAAATATACTACTATCCTTTCTATAAATACAAAATGTATTTAAGAGTAAACTTGGGGAGATACTGAAATAAGGTTTTAAATTTAATGTCCATTCTTATTAACATTTTTATTTCTTTAGGTTTCTGTAAAATTTTAACATAATAAAATAGAATAACTTAAATTTAAATATCAGACTTAAGAAAATGTACCTCTTTATGATCTTCCACAACTGTCAAAATAGTGTCAATAGTATGTAAAATTCCCATAGCCATAACAGTTTTGTCCTCTACTTCTTCATATTCATCACTATGAAGAACTTTGACAAATATCTCAGCCTGTAAATTGAAATTTAGTTATTATTTTAATATTCTTTCTTATAAAAGATTAGCAAATAAAGGATATTTGTCATATGAGGAACATTAAGCAACACTCTGAAATACTAAGTCAAAACTCTGTGCACTGAATCATACTGCTCCCTATTGTTACAACAATCTATCATATTTTAAATGTGCCCAAAATTTTACTATCCGTGTCAATAAAGAATATCAGCACTCTAAAAAACAAATCCTACAAACAATAACAAAATTTCCTTCTTTTAAGCCATTAATAAAAAATGAATTTTAAACTTCTCTTTTTATACCTTCTACCCAGAATGGGCAAGCTCAGAAAGAAAAAACAAAGAACAGAGGGAAAAAAAAGGAGGAGAAATACAAGAATTTCTGGTTATCTACACATTTAGTAATCAGCCCCAAATAACATGACTAACTGTAATTTATATTGTTTTTAAACATTTTAAATATTGCTAGAATTTATGGCCGTCTTTATTTCTTAAAAAAAAAAAAAAAACGAACAACTTATTTTAGTGTTACATGAAAACCTCTAAAGTCATATGAAGCCATTAGGAAGGTCTAAAAGCTTAATGAACATAGTTTAAAAATTGTGTTACAAGGATAGTAAAAATTCCAAAACCATATAAACATGAAATTAATTTATTCTAATATTACAAAATGGAATCATTTCCCAGCACAATCAAGACACAACAGAGCATTCCAATTCTATTTCTGTTTATAAACTAGAGTCTATAAACTGACAATCTGAAACTGGAAACTTTGTAAACTGGAGAAAAAGGTTTTGGCATGAGAGGTTAACACTATATTAAATAGTCATTTCTATAATGACTGTGTTTCCTATTTAATTACAATCATAGTTATAACTAAACTTCAAATTTTGGAACTTAATTTACTCATAATTAGCAGGACTTATTATAAAACAATATAAAATCAGGTTCTTGCTTTTAGTCTTGAATGAAGTTCTGTTATCTTACCAAATGCTGAGTCATGTCCACAGCAAAAGTAGCTACATCTTGACTGTACTCACAGATCATCTTCTGGATGACATTGGTGACATCATCATTTTCTGTCTCTCTAACAATGTGTAATAGCTCCTGCATAACAGGCCTCACATGTGGCTTCACATATTCTTTGGCTAATTCAATCAGATAATAAACAAAATTAATGAACTTTTTAAAATTCAAAAGGGAAGTGATACAAACAATATGACTTCATGTTATTAGTCAGGGAAGCAAATACAAACACTAATTGTATTTTAAAGTGTGTTGTGAGAACATTATGCTTCTAAACTTAAGAAGAAAAACAAAGTAAATAGATAAGATTTTCATTATGCTTTCCAAATTATATTTCCTACCACACTTCAGTAATCAATTGGGGAAACAGAGCTATGGAGATTGAAGGAGGAAAAATATGGAAGTCAATGTCCCATAGTCAACACTAATCAAGGGATCAAAGATAGATTCAAATGGCTTTAAAAAGGGCAGAGAATGTAGGAAGTTTGAAGCTGCATTCAAAGATTTCTTATAAATGTAACAATAAGCAGTCATCTATTTTCTTAAGGAGTTCTTTTCTCAATAATCTGCACCCAGAGAAAGGACTATGAGAATTGAATGTGGATCACAACACAGTATGTTCATCTTTTTTGTTGTTATTGTTGTTTACTTGCTTGTTTTTTTCTTTCTCATTTCCCCCCCTTTTGATCTAATTTTTTTTTTGTGCAGCATGATAAATGTGTAAATATGTTTAGAAGAAATGCATATATTTAATCTAAATTGGATTACTTGCTGTCTAGGGGAGAAGGAAGTAAGAAGAGAGAGAGAAAAATTTGAAATACAAAGTTTTGCAAGGATGAATGCTGAAACTATCTTTACATGTACTTTGAAAACGAAAAAAGTTAATATTATAAATAAATTTTACCTCCCCAAGGACAAAAAAAAAAGTTATCTTCTCTTTCTTTAAATTGACTATATTCACTATCTAGACATATCAAAAAATCATACTGAAAGGGATAGCTAACATAGAGGGAATGGCAGAATCAGGATCCAAAAAACATCTTAACAAGATAGAACAAGAACAAAATGTAGTATGAAATTTAATAAATCTAAACTATGCTTAGGATTTAAAAATCATCTTCAAGTACAGTGACAGATTATCTATCTCTTAGCTTATCTGACAAAGGTCTTGAGGTGTTAGTGGACTATCAACTTAAAATAAGTAAACAATTTGGAAACAGAAGTCAAAAATATGATTTTGTTTTCGTAGTTGTTTTATTCATTCTTGGGTTGTTAGAAACTTGGGAAATGATATTCCCTTTTTACTCTGCCCTTGTTAGAGCTCATTTGGAGAAATAAATTTAGTTCTGGGCACCAAATTTTAAGGAAAAAATCAATAAGATTATAAAGTATCCAAAAGTGAGTAACCAGAATGGATTTCATGGGATCATAGCATATGACAATTGGCTGAAGGAATATTTAGTACAGAGAATCAAAGATTTAAAAGGGACATTATAGTTACTTTTACATATTTGGAAGTCTTCTACATAGAAGGAATTGACTTGTTTTGCTTGTATCCTGATAGATGTTTTTTAAAAAAGAAGAAATGGACATGATATAAGGAAAATCTTCCTATAATTAAAAGTAACCAAAAGTGGAAGGAGCTGTCTCAAGAGATCAGTTACCCTACACTGAAGCTCTTCAAACAAAAATCACATAATTATTTGTTGGGCATGTTGTAAAGGATGTTTATTCAAGTAAGAATTAGACTAAATAGTCTTCTAGCTCTTAAATTTTGTAATTATGTAATAAGAATTTTAGAAATGAAGGATTCCTTAGAAATTATGTACTTCAGCTTCTTCACTTTACAAATGAGAAAACTGTGGTGCAGAGAAATGAAGTTACTTATCCTAGGTAACACAATGGCATAGCTGAGGTAAGGATCCCTGTGGGTTTCCTGCTCCACAACCAAAAGGACTCTTTCTACCACAATAAACTCCATGGAAGCATTAAACAGCATGTCCTATTACTTGTAGTAATACATTCTTAACATCCTACAGTTTTAAAGTTTTCCTAACTTTTCCTCAGGGATCTTCAAGCCTCATTTCCCAATCTTGAAGCTGAACACTAAGCCAAGGAACCCCTTCTGGGAGATAAAAGGAAGGATAGTAAGAAAATTTAAGAAGAAGGAAAGAAATAAATAAGTACCAATTAACAGACTTTGACCTTACCTTGTTCCTGGTTACAAATTAATGACTGAAGAGCAATTGCAGCCTCTACCTTGACAGGCATTTCCTTATCTTCAATGAGGCTCTTTTTTGTTAGTTCAACTGCATTTCTGAGGTTGAGTTCATTATGGAATTTCAAAGTACTGAATGAATGAAGAACCCAACAGGACTGCAGTATAAGAAAATAAATCAGAAGCATTTATAATTTATCAGTTATGTATGTGAAAATTATCTATGCAATAAAATAGCCTAATTGGGGTTGGGGATTGGAGTTAGTCATATTTGGTAAACTGTTAAAGAAATGTCATCTCAGTTTTTTCAAAATGTTTGATACATTTAAATGTATTTTAAATAGGACAGGAGAGACAAGTTATTTATGTTATGCAAAATTAATTATCAATATTATGCCACACAAAGATTCCTGATGATAAACTGCAGATGCTTTTCAATACCAGGTTAATTCCCTCATGCCCTTTCAAGCCTTATTGCTACCTTGGTTACCACTGCCACCACCCTAATCTACTCTGTTTCTTCCCTTTGCAGAAAGGAATTCAATTTCCAAGCATCACTCCCTTATGCTGCTATCTGTAAAATAGGTACACAACCTACTTTTTTTTTTTTTTTTTGGCGGAGGTAATTGAGGTTAAGTGACTTGCCCAGGGTCACACAGCTAGTTAAGTGTCTGAGACCAGATTTGAACTCAGGTCCTCCTGACTTCAGGGCTGGTGCTCTATCCACTGCGCCACCTAGCTGCCCCCACAACCTACTTATTACAAAACAGATTTTTCACTGCTAATTCTTACCAACTCTTCTCTTCTACTGATACTTATTACCTGAGGATTAAGCTTCAAACCATACTTACAGAGAAATGAAGCTATAACAAACTCTAAAGATCCCACACCAAAGCAGGCTGGCATGAACAATTAGCAGTGAAAAATCTTTTTTGTAATTTTATGTCTAGGTGTGAGAATCATGATAGAAGAAGATAATTTTCAACCTGATTTTGACCTAGGTAAATTCCATTCTTCATTCTCTGGAGAATTCCCTTTCAGAAGTTCTATCCCTATCCTTATCTAACTCAAATACACTAGTTGCCATATGGTGTGAATAAACAAATGTTACTAATATTAGGTTATGGTATGATAAATGCCATAAAAACAGACTATTTACTTCTTCTTACTTAAAGTTCATGTAACTTTTTGAACCTCTCATTAAGTTTCTTTTTCTGATATAACATGGAAAAAATTGAGTTAATATTTCATAAACTAAATCAAGTAATGCTTTTTCTAGCTCAAATCAGGTTTGTTTACTTTCCCAAATTTTTAAAGTAATCACCAAAGTGCCCTTCCAAAGGAGTAACTTTGTAGATTCCAAAATAATGACAATAATTAGATAATTTTGCCTAACAAAGTATATAAAGCACATTCTGGAATTAGTCCTGTGAGGTAGGTAATATGCAAATGTCATTATCCACACTTTACAGCTGAAGAAACATCTGATCATAGTTTTTTTTAAATCTTTATTAAAGCTTTTTTATTTACAAAACATATGCATGGGTAATTTTTTAACACTGACCCTTGCAAAACCCTCTGTTCCAAATTTTCCCCTCCTTCCGCCCACTCCCTCCCCTAGATGACAGGTAGTGCAATATATGTAAAATATGTTAAAATCCAATATATGTATACACATTTATGTAATTATCTTGCTGCACAAAAAAAAATAAGATCAAGAAGGAAGAAAAAAAAAAACCTAAAAAAGAAAACAAAATGCAAGGAAACAACAACAGAAAAGAGGGAAAATGCTATGTTGTAGTCACACTCAGTTCCCACAGTCCTCTCTCTGAATGTACATAGATGCCTTTCTTCATCACTGAACAACTGGAACTGGTTTGAATCATCACATTGTTGAAGAAAGCTACGTCCATCAGAATTGATCATCATAAAGTCTTGTTGCCGTGTATAATGCTGATCATAATTTTTAAAATTCCATCTTTTCCTCTGCCTTAAGACCCCTAAGCCTGTCCTTTATTTTTGCAATGATCTCCATTCTCTCTCAGTTCTCTCATAATGCCTTGTCAGACCTCAACTCCAACTATCTACTAACTTTACTCCTATTCCCATGCTACAGAAGGCATGCAGAAAAACATCACCAAGCTGTGCTGAGTGGGTCCACTACAAATTTAGGTTGCACAATCTCAAGTAAGCCCTAAAAGCAACAAGGCAATTTACACCTTTCTAATCATCTCTCTGTACCACTCACCATAGAGCCTATTCCAAATTTTTACATCCTTACTCAAGACTTCCATGGCATCCCATCCCCCAACCCTTTCAGTTGAAGACTTAGCCTCATACTTCATTAAAAGTAATTCAAATCATTCACTAAGAGCTCCTTCTACTTTCCTTCCCCTCACCATCATTCAGATGCCTTTCTCTAAATTTCTTCCTTCCCCAATACTTATTATTAAGAGGTGATCCTTCCCTTTGCCAAGGCTCATCTCTCTGCATGTACCCTTGATCCTATTCTATTCCTTTCTTTTCTAGTACACAGCCCCCTTTATCAGCCTGTAATATGTTTCAAGTCTCTCCAAACCAATTTCTACTCTGCTTCCAAAATATTCTTCCTTATAGTTGTTCTATAGGAAACAACCAGCAGGATGATTTCAGAGAGACCTGGAGAGACTTGCATTGAACTGATGCTGAGTGAAATGAACAGAACCAGATCACTATACACGGCAACAAGAAGACTATATGATGATCAATTCTGATGGACATGGCTCTCTTCAACAATGAGATGTTTCAAACCAGTTCCAATTGTTCAGTGATGAAGAAAGCCATATATGCCTAGGGAGAGGCCTATGGGATCTGAGTGTGGACTACAATATAACATTTTCATGCTTTCTGTTGATGTTTGTTGCATTTTGTTTTCCTTCTCAGGTTTGTTTTTTTTCTTTCTTTCTAGATCCAATTTTTCTTGTACAGCAAGATAATTGTATAAATATGTATACATATATTCAATTTGTCATATAATTTAACATAATAATTAACATGTATTAGCCTACCTGCCATCTAGGGGAGGGAGTGGGGAGGAAGGAGAGAAAAATTTGGAACAGAAGGTTTTGCAAGAGTCAATGTTGAAAAATTACTCATGCATATGTTTTGCAAATAAAAATCTTTAATTAAAAAAATATATACTTCCTAAAATGTGAGTCTAACCATGTCATCATCACCACCACCCCTTACTCAATAAACTCCAGGTGCTCTCTAGGATTCCTTGGGTCAAATACAAAATCTTCTCCAACTTGGCCTCTTTCTACCTTTCCAATATGGTCACATTTTATTTGCCTCCACATAGTCTATATTCCAACAATACAACCTTCTAATTATTCCCATACATACTACATCTCCTAACTAGACTTTTTTATGATCTTTTTACCATGAGTGAAATATTCTCCTTCCTGATCTCTGTCTCCTGAATTTCCCGACTTGCTTCAAAAGTCAGATTAAATTCTAATTTCTCCAGGAGGTCCTTCCAAGTCTACCCCTAATCTTAAATCTGCTAGTGTTTTTCTCTGAGATTATCTTCAATTTATACTGCATGTCTTTTTTTTGTATTAAAGTTTTTTATTTGCAAAACATATGCATGGGTAACTTTTCAACACTGACCCTTGCAAAGCCTTCTGTTCCAAAGTTTTCTCTCCTTCCCCCCACCTCTTCCCCTACATGCCAGGTAGTCTAATACATGTTAATTATATTAAAATATGTGACAAATCGAATATATGTTTACATATTTATGCAGTTATCTTGCTATACAAGAAAAATCGGATCTACAAGGAAAAAACTTGAGAAAGAAAACAAAATGCAAGCAAACATCAACAGAGAGCGTGAAAATGCTATGTTGTAGTTCACACTGAGATCCCACAGGCCTCTCCCTGGGTGTATATGGCTTTCTTCATCACTAAACAATTGGAACTGGTTTGAAACATCTCATTGTTGAAGAGAGCCATGTCCATCAGAACTGATCATCATACAGTCTTGTTTTTGCCATGTATAATGATCTCCTGGTTCTGCTCATTTCGCTTTGCATCAGTTCATGCAAGTCATTCCAGGCCTCTCTGAAATCATCCTTCTGGTCATTTCTTACACAACAATAATATTCCATAACATTCATATACCATAATTTGTTCAGCCATTCTCCAATTGATGGACATCCATTCAGTTTCCAGTTGCTAGCCACTACAAAAAGGGCTGCCACAAACATTTTTGCACATGTGGGGCCCTTTCCTTCCTTTAAGATCTCTTTGGGAGACAGGCCTAATAGGAACACTGCTGGGTCAAAGGGTAACTGCATATGTCTTATACATAAAAATTATAGCAATTACAATGTAAGATCTTTGAAGGAAGGGATTGTACTACTGTCTTTCTTTTTATCCCTATCCATAGGTGCTTAATAAATAATTGTTGACTGTCCACAAAAGTACTACATAAAAAAAAATAGAAAATAAGTGCATATGAATAATACCAAATTCTATAATGGAGCTAAGAAACAATTACAATACATGGAATAGGGATCAGAAATACATTGTTTATATTCAGAGTGAAGAACTTGGACTCCTGTTGCAAGTTAAAGAAAGATTTCAGCAATGTATTGAAAATACTCCTGATAATTAGAATGACTTAAAACTAGACTGAGTTATCTGATACAGTAGTAAGTTCTAGATTCTTTTGAATACAGCCATCAAGAGGAAGAGTCACTTCTGAGAAATGCTTTAGAGAGCACTCATGGTTCTGATATGGAGCCATTTTTGAGGTCTAATGTTGACTCTATGATTCCATTCTAAAATCCTAAAATAATATCCTTAGGACAGAGACTACATTTTATTTATCTTAACATACCTTAATGCCTCATGTCCATTTGAAACTTAATATATGTTCTTGAACTTAACATAAGGTGACTTTCAAAAAAGTTAAGTAAGAGAATGCCAAAGACAAAGTCATATGTCACATTCTTTCAGAATAAAAGAACCAAACCATGAACAACTGATCTACTTAACTACATATCACCTATCTCAAACTTCTCTTGTTATCAACAAGAATACCAAATATGCTATGTCTATAAGTAACATAACAGTCTAGTAATCCTACCAAAAAAAAGAAATGAGGTATACTTGGCATAACATATCTGTAAGCAAACCCATCCTGGCTTCTGGGTAATGATTACTTCCTTTTGCACAAAGACTTAAAAATCATTTATTAATTTTTTAAAAATTGTTTTCTGTATGATTTAATCTAATTACTGGTACTATTTTTTTCTCCAATCTAGAAGAAAAGTTTAACAAACTAGGAAAAACAAATCACTATTGATCAGAGAAATGCAAATTAAGACAACTCTAAGATACCACTACACACCTCTCAGATTGGCTAAGATGACAGGAAAAGAAAATGATGAATGTTGGAAGGGATGTGGGAAAAATGGGACAATGATAGATTGTTGGTGGAATTGTGAACGGATCCAACCATTCTGGAGAGCAATCTGGAACTATGCTCAAAGAGTTATCAAACTGTGTATACTCTTTGACCCAGCAGTGTTTTTACTAGGCCTATATCCCAAAGAGATCTTACAGAGGGAAAGGGACCCACATGTGCAAGAATGTTTGTGGCAGCCCTTTCTGTAGTGGCAAGAAACTGGAAACTGAATGGATGCCCATCAATTGGAGAACGGCTGATTAAACTATGGTATATGAATGTCATGGAATATTATTATTCTATAGGAAACGACCAGCAGGATGACTTCAGAGAGGCCTGGAGAGACTTGCATGAGCTGGTGCTGAGTGAAATCAGCAGAACCAGAAGAACATTATACACAGCAACAAGACTATATGACGATCAATTCTGATGGACATGGCTCTCTTCAACAATGAGGTGATTCAAATCAGTTCTTATTTTTCAGTGATGAAGAAAGCCATATACATCCAGAGAGGGGCCTGTGGGAACTGAATGTGGACTACAACATAGCATTTTAACGCTTTCTGTGAATGTTTGCTTGCATTTTGTTTTCCTTCTTAGGTTGTTGTTGTTTTTTCTCTCTTTCTAGATCCAATTTTTCTTGTGCAGCAGGAGAACTGTATAAATATGTATACATATATTGGATTTATCATATATTTTAACATATTTTACATGTATTAGACTATCTGCCATCTAGGGGTGGGGGTGGGGGAGCGGAGGGGAAAAACTTGGAATAAATTTTTTACAAAGGTCAATGTAGAAAAATTACTCATATGTTCTGTAAATAAAAAGCTTTAATAAAAAAAATACTAGGAACAATCTCACAAAATGAAGGACAAAACCAACTAAAAATAAGTACATAAATTTAGATATAGTATTTATTTTTTTATTCCCGAAATAATTGCTTGATAGATTTAATTATAGCAGTCTCTAAAAGGAGCAATCATAACAGTTTTCATATGTATCTAATATCTAATACAGCATTAGATTACCAAATGGTAATCATTTATGAATTTAATATTGTCCCTAACAAAGTATTAGACTTAAATAAAGTATATAATTATCTTATTTTTATATCTGACACATCATGCAACCATGTTAGAAATTAGATAAGAAATTGAAATTGCTAAAATTATTACTTTCTAGCTTATGCTTTACACACTTTCTGAAAGTGTGCAATAATATTAATATTACCTTTTACTTGATCAGATTTTTGTCCTTTCATATTTGAAAAATACAGCATTAAAAAAGTCAGGTCTCAGCAGCATTTCTATTGGGCCTATATCCCAAAGAGATCTTAAAGGAAGGAAAGGGCCCCACATGTGCAAGAATGTTTGTGGCAGCCCTTTTTATAGTAGCTAGAAACTGGAAACTGAATGGATGCCCATCAATTGGAGAATGGCTGAATAAATTATGGTATATGAATATTATGGAATATTATTGTGATGTAAGAAATGACCAGCAGGATGATTTCAGAGAGGCCTGGAGAGACTTGCATGAACTGATGCTATGTGAAATGAGCAGAACCAGGAGATCAATGTACACAGCAACAATACTATATATGATGATCAATTTTGATGGGCATGGCTCTCTTCAATAATAAAATGTTTCAAACCACTTTCAATTGGTCAGTGAAGAAGGCCATATACATCCAGAGAGAGGGATGTGAAACGTGGACCACAACATAACATTCTCATACTCTTGATTGATGTTTGCTTACATTGTGTTTTCTTTATCTGATATGTCTTTCATGTAGATATGATTTTTCTTACACAACAAGGATAAGTGTGGAAATATGTATATATTTATATTCGATTTGTCAAGTATTTTAACATAATTAAC
The DNA here is from genome assembly GCA_023553655.1 of Myrmecobius fasciatus. NCBI lineage: Eukaryota > Metazoa > Chordata > Mammalia > Dasyuromorphia > Myrmecobiidae > Myrmecobius > Myrmecobius fasciatus. The sequence goes on from JAJPUD010003720.1 coordinate 223,717, forward strand.
ATGTAGTAGATATCCTGCCATCTAGGGAAGGGGTGGGGAGGAGGGGGGAAAAATTTGTAACAGAAAGCTATGTAAGGATTAATGTTGAAGAATTATTCATACATATGTTTTGCAAATAAAATTTAAAAAATTTTTTAAAAAAGAGAGAAATGTAGTACCCATAAATGAATGCAGTATTCTAGCAATGATATGACTAGGACAGAATCATAAAAGTAATAATTGGCAGAAATAGAGGGAAATTAGTAGTAGGGAGGCTTAGGGGAGAATGATGATGAGCTCAGTTTTAGAAATGTTGAATTTGAGATATCTCCAGAACATACAGTTTTAAGTGTCCAATTGGCAATTGGTGATGCCATTCATACAAAGCTATGTATTTTAAAATAAGCTTTTATTGATTTCCTCTGGTTTTTTTATATATCATCACAGTTACCCCCAGTATTTCTCCCTCCCTCCCTCACATAACAAATAGTATTTTGAAGATAAAAAATAAAAAAATCAGTATAATATGAATATATTGAAAGGTCTAAATACTAAAAGGTTCAGTGTTCAACAACTGAGACTTTCCATCATTATGAAAGAGTAGGTTGGAATTGTATTCTCATATATTTCTTTAAGTCACACTTGATCTTTATAGTTGTTACATTCATTTTTGATTTTTGTGTGTGATTATTTTCTATTTACATTTACACTGTTGCAATTACAGTGTATATATTTTTTATTGCCTCTACTTTTTTCACTCTGCATTAGATCTTTCTATACATCTCAGTATTCATTGCGTACATCATTTCTTACAGCACAGTAATACATTTAGGTACTGCTACAATTTGTTTCAGACACTTTCTCAAATGATGCACTTCTACTTTGTTTCCAATTCTTTGCTATCATAAAAAAGGTAGTATTGTTTTAAAAATTTCGATATATATGGAGACATTCTTTTTTAATAGATGGCTTCTTTGGGGTAATAAAATATTTGGTTCAAAAACGATAAAAAAAAAAGTCAGGTCTAAGAAAGCATTTTGGAAAATAGTCTTAAGATACAAATTTTAGATCTAACACTGCCAAGATGAAACTAAGCTGAATTGCTACATTTTAAGCCTGGTTATTAAACCTGCTCAATAATAAAGAAAATAAAGTCCAGCATTCTGTGCTTTAAAGGAGTCTTAAACAAGCAAATTAAATTACTTAATTAGTAAACTTACTCTTGCTCTGAGGTATCCCAGGTTAGACAAAAAAAATGGAAATACATGATTCTGTAGCATTAATTCCATTTGGTCCTTGAACATACTCTTCTGTAGGAAATAAAAATGTAATTTCAGTCATCTCATTTCATATTTTTTTGTATATACCGATGGATTCAATTAGATGAATGAATGCTATGTTACAATTAGGTGAAATCAAAACAAGATATATAATTTGTAAATTTAAAAATAAAGTATCTCAAATAAATTTTAGTTTGTTTTTTTTAAATGCTAAATTTCATGATTAAAAATCCCTTTTCATAGTCTTCTTTTGAAAATAATAATTTCTCAATGAAAGACAAATACACATGGGGAAACTAGATGGCACAGTGGATAAGAACAGCAGCCCTGGATGAGTTAAAATATGGCATCAGCCACTTAACACTTAGTTGTGTGACTGGGCAAATCATTTAACCCCAATTACTTCTTATATACAAAAAGACAATTATACATCAGTTGAGATTTTTTTTTTTTTAATATGGAGAAATAGTGTTTGTCCTACCACATATAAGATTCCTCTATGGAGAGAAATTAAAAAACCAAGAGGGCTTCAAAGGCATCAAAATAATCCTACTGAAACTACCTACCAAATTACCTCGTAACTATCTACTGAAAAATTATCTGTCACACAATAAATGTTCATCAAATGATAAAGTTTACCTTCTGTGATTTATTAAAATTAGCAGGAAAAAAAAAGAAAGACTAGCGGCCATAAAATTTTACTAAAAATTCATATAAGAAAAACTTAGACCAGATGAACTCTGAAGTTTCTTCTAACTTTCTTTTTTTTTCTTTTTTTTTTTTAATTGCTGAGACAATTGGGGTTAAGTGACTTGCCCAGAGTCACACAGCTAAGACGTGTTAAGTGTCTGAGACCAGATTTGAACTCAGGTCCTCCTGAATTCAGGGCTGCTACTCTATCCACTGCACCACTTAGCTGCCCCTAATTTTCAATTTATAAAACTACCTTTTCATTCTTTTCTAGATTTCTTAAATTGAATTTTTACAGCTTCCTAGCACAAGCAACAAAAGAAATACAAGACAAAAATTCAACCCAATTAAAAATTTTTTGTTCTTTATAAATTCTGGTTTTAAAAAAAAAGCTTATATAAGAAAAGATAAACTTGTTTAAAATAAAATTCATGTTTCCAATTGTTCACTGAAGAAAACCATATACACCCAGAGAGAGGGATATGAAATATGGACCACAATGTAACATTTTCATGATCTCTATTGATGTTTGCTTGCATTGTGTTGACTTTCTCTGATTTTCTTTTTCTTCTTGTAGATAGGATTTTTCTGGCACAACTTGTCAAGTATTTCAATATTATTGACATGTAGTGGACTTCCTGCCATCTAGGGGAGGGGAGGGGACTGGGGGTAAAAGTTGTAATGGAGAGCTTTGTAAAGATCAATGCTGGGGAACTACCCATACATATGTTATACAAATAAAAAGCTTTAATAAAAAATAAATAAATAAAATAAAATTCATGGACAAATTTACTCAATCACCACAAATAATCAATATTCACTCTAAAAGCATTTAAGCTTAGGAAGGTGTCAAACAAAGGTTGACTTTTTTTAAAGTAATGTTCTAAAGTGTTCCATAGACCAAATTTGGTGGAAAAATATACTAAGTAACAAGAACAGAGTCATCATTATTTATAATTTTTAAAAAATAAAATAATCTTTTCCCCTATAAAGTTTTAGTCTACCAAGTGACCTTATTCAACCTCCAATCATAGTAAAAGAAAATCCTGTTAAATTTTATATTAAGAATATGAAATTTAAGATCTTAACCTTCAATAAAATATCAGCTAGGGAACCTATCACATGCAATGCTCCATCCTTCTTCCTGGGGTCAAAGTTCGGTTCTGTAAGGATTTGATAACAGAATGACATCATTTTGGGTAACACCTGAAAAAAATAATTACATCAATTTTAGTGTACATGAATTCTAAAATGCCTCCTCATTTATTAATATCACTTTTGAAAACCAAAGCTTAAAAGCAATTTTCAAAAATACAACAATCATATTACTATGTATTACTAAAAGGTTATCAAACTAATGTAAATGATAAAAAATGTAACAAAATAATATCCAATATAAACCTTTCCCATTCCCCATGATACAAAAACATTCCCAAGTAACTTACATCAAACAACATTGCTTTTTTCTGCTGAGGTTTTTTTTTCCCCCCTGGCCAAAACTCATAAGTAGGAAAATATTTTAAAATGGACAAACTGCATACCTCTTTTCTTTTCTTTGCTGCAGTATATAAGAGATTCTGAGCTGCTGTTGTTGGAGATGCATAATCTTCAAAAACATCTAAGATTTCAGATACACTATTAGAATAATTTTTTCATTATACATTTAAAGCTTTATGTAATTACTTCTCACTGTACAACATAATAATAAAAGGAAAATTTAGTCTACTATATATTTGTTTCTCATGGAAATAAAGAAGCACAGAAAGGTCCTTCAGTACAAGTATAACTCCTGGAAAAATCATCTATATAACACAATGGATGTTTATTAATTTGTAAAGCTCTGCAATGATTTCTTAAAATTAGTACAAACTAGGAAGACTAGTAGTTATGATGATTTACTTGCAATTTAATAAAGTATTATGGGTCATGAAATTTTTGGTAAAAAGAATTAAGAAATTAAGCAAGGACTGCTTATATAATAAAAATTATCTAGCATAATTAAAAATATTTGAAAATGTCCACTTTTAAGACATTAAGCACTGCTTATATAAGAAAAATTATCTAGCATATGTCCAAGTATTTGAAAATACCAATTTTGGGGGCAGCTAGGTGGAGCAGTGGATAGAACACCAGTCCTGAAGTTAGGAGGACCTGAGTTCAAATCTGATCTCAGACACTCAACACTTCCTAGCTGTGTGGCCCTGGGCAAGTCACTTAACTCCAATTGCCTCAGCAAAAAAAAAAAAAAGAAGAAGAAGAAGAAAATATGAAAAGATACTAATTCTCTGTTTAAGTATCTGTAGAAGTCAAAAGCAATCATTTACTTCAAGCCACTATTGAACACGAGACCTTTGTTCAAACAAATTATTATAATTTACAGCAAAAATATAAATACTACCTTCCCTAATTGATGAATATGCCAATTAGTCCTTACTACAATTAGCTAAATTAAAAGTAAAAGATCTATACAAAATTTTGATGATTATAAATTAGCCACAAAGAATGGAAATATAGAAAGAAGAAGCATTTTAACCCTAAGTAATATATTCATGGTATACTGGAAAGGTCCAGACTTGGAATCAGAAAGACACACTTTCAAGTCCTGCCTCTGTCTGACTCATATCAGTTCTATGAACATAATTAAGACACTTAACCTCTCAAGTACTCTAAACCACTCTCAAAGACTAAAACCAAGTTGTTAATTTAGACTAATGAAGAAGAGGTTCTACCAGGAGTACCCCATAATGATCAAATCAAAGATTCAGGCAAAATAAGTATCTACATACTTCCAAAATATGACTAACAAAATGTTAACCAACTAACAGAAAATTCACATGTAGCTCCTAAATACATAATTTGAAAAAAATGTTTTAATGATATCATTGCTTAAAATGAAGAATAAATTAATATGGTAAGGACACATGGGAAACTAAACAAATACATTCTAACAACATATGACGCGTTATTTTAACCCAGCTTAAATAGCTCATTCCAAAGAGATTTTGGATATTGGTGATATTATACCTTTGAAAGGATCACAAAAAATTAGGAAAGTTTTGCTACGGGAAAGAAAAAAATCTTGAAAGTGACAATTCAGTAGTGCCACGGAAGAAAAGAGGTTGTGATGTACTTCAACAGAACCAAATGAACTACAATTTGGGTAGATTTCTAAAGATAACTAAGCATTTGTACAAGTAATTACAAAACAAAAATGACTAGAATGAAGAGAAGACTGAATTAGCAGTTCAGAGAAATTCACTGACAAGCTATTTTCACTTTTCACAGAGATGACTCTGGCTATGCTCCCCATAATAACCAATAAATTTCTTAATAAATTTCATAATCCATAATCACAATAATTGATAAAGTTTTAAATGCAAGGCATGAAACTAAAATGAGAGAGATTTCATACAAATTCATTTGCTTCATACAACTTAGAAAGTCTTGGAAACTCTAATCAAGACAATAATAACAAGACATAATTCCAGAGGATCAATGATCGAATGCCAGTCATGCCCTGATAATGCTCTCAAGACAAAAAATAATAAATATATTTTTGGACATGGCCAACATTGAAATCTGTTTTGCTTGACAATACATATTTGTAACAAGAGTTTTCATTTGTTAATGTTGTTTATTTCTAATTTTTCTCAATGACATGTAAAGAAAAATTTGTCAACATTTATTTTATCAAATTTTGAGTTCTACATTCGTTTCCTCCTTTCCTACATCCTTCCTTGAGAATGCAAGCAAAATGATATAGATTATACATGTGTAGTCAAGCAAAAATTTTCATGTTAGCCATATAACAAAAGAAAACCGATTTTGTTTAAAAAACAATTAAGGATAGTAAAAGAAAGTTTAAAAAGTACACTTCAAACTGAAGGTAGAAAGCATTTTTCAATATAAGTCCTTCAGAACTGTATAGACTTGTCTTTAAAAGGATGCCTTCTTCACTTACAAAAACTTTAAAAAAAATAAACAAAAAATTAACAATTTAACATAAAAATCAATTGGTAAGGAAGCTACATTAAAGTCTGCCAAAAAATATCCACAGCACACCCTGAGAAATGCAAAGAGTTCATACTTCAGATCTAAAATAATCAGTACTAATCACAGGGTCTGCTTTTGGGCCAACCAGACCTCAAAAATCTATTTCTAGGCAATTCATTATTTAAAAAAAAAAAAAAGTCTGTTTAAGATCCTAAGCTATTCTTTTAGAGGGGGAAAAAAACTGGAAATTGAGCAAATGCCCATCAACTGGAGAATGGCTGAACAAGATGTGGTATAGGATTGTGATGGAATACTATTGTGCTATAAGAAATGGTTTCAGACATTGATGCATTGTTGGTGGAGCTGTGAACGGATCCAACCATTCTGGAGAGAAATTTGGAGCTATGCTCAAAAAGTTATCAAACTATGCATACCCTTTGACCCAGCAATGTTTCTATTGGGCTTATGTCCCAAAGAAATCATAAAAGAAGGAAAGGGCCTCACATGTGCAAGAATGTTTGTGGCAGCCCTTTTTGTAGTGGCTAGAAACTGGAAACTGAATGGATGCCCATCAATTGGAGAGTGGCTGAACAAATTACGGTATATGAATGTTATGGAATATTATTGCTCTGTAAGAAACGACCAGCAGGACGATTTCAGAGAGGCCTGGAGAGACTTGCATGAACTGATGCTCAGTGAAGTGAGCAGAACCAGGAGATCATTATTCACGGCAACAACAATACTATATGAGGATCAGTTCTAATGGACATGACTCTCTTCAACAATGAAATGCTTCAAACCAGTTCCAATTGTTCAGTGAAGAAAGCCATATACACCCAGAGAGAGGGATGTGAAATGTGGACCACAACATAACATTTTCATGTTCTCTACTGAGGTTTGCTTGCATTGTATTTCCTTTATCGGACTATTCTTTCTTGCAGATACGATTTCTCCTGCACAAAAAATGATGCAATAACTATACATATATTCGATTTCTTAAGTATTCTAACATAATTATCATGTAGTGGATATCCTGCCATCTAGGGGAGGGGTGGGGAGTAGGGGGGAAAAATTTGTAACAGAAAGCTTTGTAAGGGTTAATGTTTAGGAATTACCCATACATATGTTTTGCAAATAAAAAGTATTAATAAATTTAAAAAAAAAAGAAATGGTTTCAGAAAAACCTGCAAGTACATGAAATGAGTAGAAGCAGGAGAACACTGCATACAGTATTAGCAGTATTATATAATGATCAGCTGTAAATGATTTAGCTATTCTCAGTAATACAATTATCCAAGACAATTCTGAAGGATTTATGATGAAAATCGCTATCCATCTCCAAAGAAAAAACTGATTAAGTCTGAATGCAGGTTGAAGCATATTATTTCTTTTTTTTTTTTCCCTTGGGGTTTTTGCCTGTATTTTCTTTCATGACATGATTAACATAGAAATGTTTTGTATAATTGCACATGTATAATCTATATCAAATTGCTTGACTTCTCAATGAGAGAGGGAAAGAAAGCAAAGAAACTTAGAACTTAAAATTTTTTTAAATGAATGTTAAAAATTGTTTTTATAAGTAATAGGAAGAAAAAATTAAAAATCCCAATAGGGATCTTCCAAACAAAGAACCATTTGATTCATAAGAGACTACCCTAAGTAGGGATGCAAAAGTCATAAGCAAGGTAGTACAAAAAAGTTCTCATCACAAAATTTTCCCACTATAAAGTTTCCAAATCTGAACTAAATCAGTGCCCACTGCCACATTAATATAACTTTAGGAATTTAACACATTAACCCTTACAAAGCTTTCTGTTACAAATTTTTCCCCCCTACTCTACACCCCTCCCCTAGAAGGCAGGATATCCACTACATGATAATTATGTTAGAATACTTAAGAAATCAAATATATGTATAGTTATTGCATCATTTTTTGTGCAGGAGAAATCGTACCTACAAGAAAGAATAATCCGATAAAGGAAATACAATGGAAGCAAACCTCAATAGAGAAATACTAACTAATCTAAATAACTTCTAAAAAGAAACAACAGGCGAGGAACAAAATCATCTCAATTACCAAACTTCATTCGTATATATTCATATGGATCCTCTTGCCATAGTTCTTCATCCTCATCTTTATAACACATCACAGTGAAAATCACATCTTCACATATATTCTAAGAGCAAGGAAACCCAAAACAATGTCAGTTTGTCTACATTTTAGCAATAGCATTATCATTTTAACATTTATTTAACGTCCTCAGTCCACAATGAATTCTATTTTTTTTAAGTAGTCACCAAAAGGATAGGGATTTGTAAAACCTATTGACTTACTGAACAAAGAAAAAAAAATGTTCAAAAAAAGTGGTCCAAAAGT
>JAJPUD010003721.1:0-11506 GCA_023553655.1 Myrmecobius fasciatus
ATTTTTAGGAAATGAGGTAGAAAGACTGCAAATAGTTGGTACTGGTTGTCTCAGATGTACTGAATACTTCAAGTAAATCTTGCCCCCAAATTTCCATCAGATATGAATAACTGTGTGAGAGGTCATATTCAAATGAAAGAAACAATCAACAGAAAACACATTGTGGGGCTCCTTTTCACTATATTAAAATAGTTTTTGTTTTATATTATATTTAGTTTTATATCACACCATCTATCTTTCTGCCTCTTCACCTGAAAAGTGTATTTTTCCCTGTCAAAGAGAAAAAGTTAAGCAAAAAACAAAAAACAAAAACTCTGATATGATGACTTTGCTAACAATGTTTGTAGCATTCTGTCCTGGTAGTGCCCAACTCTCTGCTTTGAAAAGAAAATATGTTTTCATTATCTGGCCTCCCAAATTATTATTGATTTTATTTATTTGGAGTTTATGTCCCTTTTAGTAAACTTCTCATTTACATTGTATTATTTATTATACATTGCATATAGTGTTCCTCTTTTTTTTAATTTCATTGCACATTAGTTTATGCTAATTTTCCCATGTTGTTTTGAAATCTGTAATATTCATCATTTCTTGCCAAACCATATTGTCCCCATTATGTTCACAAGACACTTTTTTTTGTCCAGGTAAAACTGAATTCAAATGAGTATTAAAAACAACCTTAGAGAAAGGAATAAAAACGACTTGACAAAGAGCAATGTGCAACTTGGGGAGTCTTAAGAATGTTTGTGGAGGGGAGTGGGCAGAGATGTTAAGTGTGTTGATTGAGCATACTTCAAATTATAAGGATGTGCAGTTTTCTCTGGGTAATGCACCCCTCACCAATGCAGGTTGCAGCCCTTCAATCTTAATGATTTTAGTCAAAACAACAACAAACAAAAAACCACGAATTAGCTGCCATCCTTCTAAAGATGAGCCTCTCTTTAAGCTAAATTAAGCTGATCCTCAGACAACAGGCACTGAAGCCTTTGTGCAGATTTGTTCCAGCTTGATAAGAGCTCCAAGAAATTTGAGTTCTGCTACTGGTAGCTTCTGCGAACATAGGTTCACTTCCACAGCAAAAAGAGGTAGTAGAGTAGGAAATTATTGGAGAATTAAAGAATATTTGAGGAATATTATTGAATTAGATGTATGTATATGAATCTAACTTATTGGTTGGCCTGAATTTTCTGCTTATATGCCTGCCCCATCCCCCAACCTGTCCATCTGCCTTCTTTGTGTGGGTGGATGGGGGAGGTATGGTTGATGGGACTGGAAGTAGGAAGGGAAAAAGCAAGGCAAGAATTGATACTCCATCTGTTGTACAGTCATTTTTCAGTCATGGCTGACTCTTTGTGAGCCCATTTGGGGTTTTCTTAATAAAGTAACTGGAGTGGTTTACCATTACCTTCTCCAGCTCTTTTCATAAATAAGAAATTGAAGCAAATAAGAGTAAGTGACTTTCTTAGGTACATACAACTAATATCTGAAGCCAGATTTGAATTCAAGAAAATGAATCTTCGTAACTCCAGGTCCAGAACTCTATCCACTCTGCCAAAAGATTCATTCCTTATTGTGCATGATAGATCCAAGAAGAGACTTTTAAAGAGGCGAACAGAAAGGCCTGAACACATCAGATTCCTATGATCGGATGTGGGCTAGGTATTGTAGGAAAAAATACAGTTTATAGTTTTCCTCAAAACTAGTCCTGGAAATGAGCTCTGAGAGGACTTCATGTGATAGATGAAGAACTGAGACAATGTAATGTACTGAAGAGAATAGGCTCCAAATCAGTGTTGTGTGATTTTTATCGTCATTTGTTCTTTCATAGAAATCACAAAATTTCAGATTTGTAAAGTTTCCAATTTGAATCAGAAATCCTCTCTACAACATCTCTGACAAATGGTAATTCAGGTTGCATTGGAAGATTTTTTCATAAGGAGAAACTCACTATCTCCTGAGGCAGTATCTTCAATGCATTGATAAGAAGTTTTCTCTCAAACTGTTTTCAAATCTGACTGAAATATCTATCTACTACTCTGATTTGTTTCTACCTTTGGGGCCTTAAAAGAAAAAGTCCCAGCTCTCTTCCATGTGATAATTCTTTAAGTATTTGAAGTCAGCAATCATGCCCTGCCTTCCTCTTCCTTCTCCCCACTCCCATCTTGTCCTCTCTAAAAAGAACATTCCTGGTTCCTTCAACAGATCCTGGTATGGCATGATTCCAAACCCCTTCCCTTATCTTGATCATTCTCTTCATCTGGGAATTATAATACTCAGAGAGGCATAGGAGACAATGTAGCTAGCTAGGCTGCAGCTTACTAACAATGTTGACTTACATGTAAAAAATGATGTAAAAATATTTTGCCAGAAATGTGTGATCAGAAAAGAAAGTGAGTTTCTCACATATAAAATAAGAGCAAAGAATAACTGATGGAAAGGCTAAGTATTACACTTGTTCTCTTAGTAAAGAATATCAAAAGATTTAGCCTGAATTCTTCAACTGGCATCCATAAACTTGTTTAAAAATATTTTCATAACCAGTTTCAATATAATTGGTTTCCTTGTTAATTTGTGCAGTTTAATTAATGTCCATTGGGCTTCACCAGACAGATTCAGAACACCAAAAAAAAATTTAGAAATTCCTCTTGTGTTAGAGGAAGACCTCTGGTTCTGGGGGCAGATTATGTGGGATTTACTGGAGAATATGGACAAAAATTGAATAGGATGGGAATGAAGAGACTGTTTAATGGAGTGAGAGTGCAGTGTCTCGAGTCAGGAACATGAGGGAAATTCTGCTTCAGATACTTCTTAGGTAGTGATATTGGACAAATTACTTAATGTCTATTTGTCTAGATTTCCTCATTTGTAAAAATGGGAAAATAATAGTAACTACCTCTCAAAGTTGTTCGAAGATAATATTTGTAAAGTGCTTTGTAAAGTTTAAATTTCTATATAGGTACCAGCTTAATAAGAATATTGCTACTAATGAGTAATGATGAGAAAATGAGTTTTTATAAAACTCATTAACTAATAATAGTAATGTTAATAAATAATATATTAGCAATTAATAGTTATCATTGTTATTATTCTTACTTGTATCGCTTGAAGGAAAAGGCAAGTGTCAAGAATGCTAGATTTGGAATTAAGGATCTGGGTTTATATCATGATACTCTCACATGGACAATTCTTTATTTCTCTGGGCCTCAGTTTACCTATCTGTAAAAAAGGAAGTTTTGATTCAATGCTCTTTAAGGTCCCTTCCAATTTTGTCTGTGATTCTGAGTCTGCCTCAGTGAGGTCACAGATCCTCTCAAATACCAAAGCAAGACTCTCATTGTTCCAAGGGCTCATGGAACAATGATATCACAATGTTGCATTAATAGGAGGTGCTTTTATTTTATTATTCCTTCTGCCATGATCAAGTTTCTAATCCAGGTCTACATCTTCCTCTGCCAGATTTGGCAGGACTTCATTAAACCAAATTTTGTATTGATATCTTTTGTTTTTACAGCTCCTGTATTTCTGTCCCCTTCCTTCCCCTCTGAGCTATCACATAAAATATTTTTTTAAAAGGAAAAGAAAAAAAGGGGGAAAAACAATAGACTGATCAATACATTGAAAAACATTCTAAAGATATAAGCAAAGTTCAATGTTCATGGATTTCCCACCTCTGCAAGGAGATGGGGGAGGTGTCTTCTCATATCTCTTTTTTGGGACCAAGTTTGTTCTTTATAATATTACCTTCATTTTTAACTGTTTTGTGGTTGTGGTTTTCTTTTACATTATCATTTTCATTGTGTATATTTTTTGGCTCTGCTTGCTTCAACGTATCAATTCATGTGTCTTTCTGAACTTCTCTTTATTTAACATATGTTTCAACAGTCATATCCCATTATATTTATGTATTACAGTTTAGTCATTTCCCAATGTTTCTTGTTCTTCATTGCTACAAAAAGGAGCAGGTTCTTCATTTTTAATTTTCATCTGTGTTCCAATTTGGTGCACTTTGAGCCTCTGCCCCATTCTGATGCTTACCCCAAGCCTTGAAGGTCATTTCTATTAGTGAGCCTCCTGCTATTCCTTCTGAAGCATTCAGGCTCACTTCAAGTTGCCTATTCTGCATACAGCTGCCCTACTTTAAAATCAGAAAAAAAAATGCCACTGGTTGGTCAACAGTCAAAAAGACAGGTCCCACCTCTCTTTATTCCAGGGTTCCCTTCCATCTCCTCAGAACTATTTATTGTCACTGAGAACAAACAATACTCTGGCCCATTTCCTTGTGTTTCCCCTTTCCCCCTGCCACCTGCAAAACTAGGGATGATTCCAAAACCATTCAGCATGCCATGAAATGACAAAGACAGATAGCAAGGTTCTGGAAGCTCATATCCCACAAGCTTAGAAATTTCTTTCCTGATCAACTCAAGAACTGTTGGGAAGGGATGTTTATTTAGTGTATTAAATGCGAACAACAGCTGATCTTCCAGCAAAAGATTATGTGAGGCAGCATAATAGTGTGAGAAAATATCAAGTCTATGGCTAGGTCTTAGTCAGGGCTCAGGCCAGCTGTGTGACCATGAACTTCTATGAGCTTGTTTCCTCATCTTTGAGATGCGGGTGATAATACCTGTAGCATTTATTTCATAGTGTTGTTGTGGGGATCAAATGATCCTAGGCAGCAAGGTGGAACAGTGGAGAGAGCACTGAGTTTAGAGTCAGGAAGATGCAGTTCAATTTCAGCCTCAGATATTTATTAGCTGTGTGATACTGGCTAAGTTATCTGACTGCTGTCTGTCTCCCATTATTCATCTGTAAAATGGGATTTATAATAACAACTATCCTAATTCAGAAGGATTCAAAGATGACTTGGGTTTTGGTAATAAGCTAAAGACTGAGGCTGAGATGGGGAAGAGAAAAACTCTTATACGTAACAGACACAAAGTGTTATATCCAAGGCTGTTAGGAATATCAAATGAGAGATTTGTATAGCACTTTGCAATCATTCAAATCATTCACTGCTAGGTATCACTAAAGGAAATAATATACATAAAGTGAACTTTAATCCTTAAAGTACCATATACATGAATGAGTAAATTAATGAATTAATGAATGAAAAAGTATTTCTTAAGGATGATATCTTGTATCTATTCTATAAAATCTAAAATTTGCTGATATCTCAGATGGGATATTGAATGACTTACCTAGGCTCATCCAGCCAGTACTTGAACCAGGTTCTCCCTGGTATACCATGCCATATCTAATATGTATGACCAAAAGTATACACATAGATGTGTATATGTGCATTTGTGTGTATTAACACATATATACACACAAATGCACATATGTCTGTGTACACACACACACATTAAGAATTTTTCTCTTTCCCATCTTAGTCTTAGTTTCAGGTTCATTCTCAGTATGGATAAAGCATCTAAATCCAAGGCATCTTGGAATCCTTTTGAATTAGGACATCTGATCAGCAGAAAGACAGCCAAAACCCCAAAGAGAATTTTAAATGATCAAAGCCTTCTATGTGTGAAAAGTGGGGGGAAAGGAAGAGGATCAAAGACTTGCAAGGAAGAATAAGGCCCATTTTGCTCAGTTACTCTCATCTATGGAAACAAACTAAGAACCATTCCCTCTCCTAACCTGCCCACTTCAAACCATATGAAGCCACCATCACTACCAAATCCCTAAGATTTAGGCTAAAGAGAACATTGACTTACCAAATATTTATTAGACCTAGTACTGTATAGAAAGCACTGTTGAAGTCTGAAAGAAATATAAAGATAAATGAGGCAAGATCCCTGCCCTCAAGGAACTTTCAATCTATTAGAGGATATTAGACATATACAACCATAATTCAAAATCAGAGTCAGAGGAAAAGAAATGCAGAAATGAGAAAAAATCAATTTCTTTGAAGGTACTTATGGAAACAAAGTGGCAAAGGGTGATAGGAGAGGTGGAGTGTGGGTAGCTGCTATTTTTTCAAGAAAACAGAAGCTGCTGAAAGCATCATCAAGAAACATTTACTGAGGGCCTCCTGGGCATGGACCACTGGGCTAGTATTGGATAGACAAAGACAGACTACAAAAGATACCATCCCTGCTTTCCAAGGGGTTTATAATCCAGATGGAGAGAAAGGATGTTGATGTTAAAAGACAATCACTACATTAAGCAAATAGCAACTGACACAAAGCAGTAGAATTTGTTCATTCCAAATGCACAACTCAAGAATGATTTCCCTTCACTTTAGAATCACCTGCCTGATGAAGGTGGCCTTGCTGTACCAGATCTAAAACTATATTATAAAGCAGCGGTCATCAAAACCGTTTGGTACTGGCTAAGAAATAGAGCAGTCAATCAGGGTAGGGTCAATCAGGCAGGCACAGGATAGGGTTTCAGGACTATCTAGGCAATAACCTTAACAATCTAGTATTCTATAAACCCAAAGACCCCAGCTTTTGGGATAAATACTCACTATTTGGCAAAAACTGCTGGGAAAATTGGAAACTAGTGTGGAAGAAATTAGGGCTTGACCCATACCTAACACCACATACCAAGATAAGATCTAAATGGGTTCATGATCTAGATATAAAGAGGGAATTTGTAAGCAAATTAGAGGAATGTAGTATAGTTTACCTCTCAGACCTGTGGAGATGGAATAAATTTATGTCCAAAGAAGACCTGGAACTTCTAATTGAACACCAGATGGATAATTTTGATTATATTAAGTTAAAAAGTTTCTGTACAAACAAAACAAATGCAGACAAGATTAGGAGGGAAGCATCAAATTGGGAAATCATCTTTACATTTAATGGTTCTGATAAAGGCCTCATTTCTAAAATATATAGAGAATTGTCTCATATATATAAGAATTCAAGCCACTCTTCAATAGATAAGTGGTCAAGGGATATGAACAGACAATTTTCAGATGATGAAATTAAAACCATCTCTAGTCATATGAAAAGTTGCTCCAAATCACTATTGATCAGAGAAATGCAAATTAAGACAACTCTGAGGTACCACTACACACCTGTCAGATTGGCTAAAATGACAGGAAAAGATAACGATGAATGTTGGAGGGTATGTGGGAAAACTGGGACACTAATACATTGTGGGTGGAACTGTGAACGGGTCCAAACATTCTGGAGAGCAATTTGGAGCTATGCTCAAAAAGTTGTCAAACTGTGCATACCCTTTGACCCAGCAGTGTTTCTACTGGGCCTATATCCCAAAGAGATCTTAGAGGAGGGAAAGGGACCCACATGTGCAAGAATGTTTGTGGCAGCCCTTTTTGTAGTGGCTAGAAACTGGAAACTGAAGGGATGCCCATCAGTTGGAGAGTGGCTGAATAAATTATGGTATATGAATGTTATGGAATATTATTGCTCTGTAAGAAACGACCAGCAGGACGATTTCAGAGAGGCCTGGAGGGACTTGCATGAACTGATGCTGAGTGAAACGAGCAGAACCAGGAGATCATTATACACAGCAACAACAGTATTACATGATGATCAATTCTGATGGACATGGCTCTCTGCAACAAAGAATTGCCTCAAACCAGTTCCAATTGTTCACTGAAGAAAACCATATACACCCAGAGAGAGGGAAATGAAATATGGACCACAATGTAACATTTTCATGATCTCTATTGACATTTGCTTGCATTGTGTTGCCTTTCTCTGATTCTTTTTTTTTCTTGTAGATAGGATTTTTCTTGCATAACTTCTCAAGCATTTCAACATTATTAACATGTAGTGGACTTCCTGCCATCTAGGGGAGGGGAGGGGACTAAGGGTAAAATTTGTAATGGAAAGCTTTGTAAAGATCAATGTTGGGGAACTACCCATACATATGTTATACAAATAAAAAGCTTTAATAAAAAAAAAAAAGAATCACCTGCCTAAGGAAAGCATTCAGCCTGGAAGGAAAAATGTCTTAGAAAAATGATCAGAAGCCATTTCACATCTCCCTACCCAGACTGTCACCCTTGCTTACAGTGAACTTACTCCTTACCCCAAGAAACTTTTCCTGATTCCCCTCCCCCAGATGCTAGCATCAACTCCCCAGCCCTCAAATTATTTTGCATATTTTAGAAGGATATGTTATTTCACTGAAATAGGAAATTCCCAGTAAGGAAGCTTCCTTTACCTCCTTTAAAGATTAGCACCTGGACACTGCAACCTTGCAATTTATAATTCTATGTAGCTAGGCATGAATGTGCTGATAAATATTTAACCAGGAGGAAAAATGGACAAATGACTCATTTTGAAGTTCAAATAAGCATTTTCTCAATCATTTTGTTTAGTCTAGACAGACAACAAAATAATAAATCAAGAACTGATTTAAAGAATTGCTGATTTCCCAGATGGGATATTGAATGACTTACCTAGGCTCATCCAGCCAGTACTTGAACCAGGTTCTCCCTAGTATACCATGCCATATCTAATATGTATGAACAAAAGTATACACATAGACATATATATGTACATTTGTGTATATTAATATATAAACACACAAATGTACATATTTCTCTGTATACACACACATATATACATATACACAAACACACACATATTTAAAATTACTTATATGTGAATATTATATTGCTTTCCTCAGTAGAATATAAGCTCCTTGAGGGCAAGAATTATTCCATTTTGTCCTTGTATTCTCAGTACCTAGCACAAAGCCTAGGATAAAGTAGGAACTTTATAAATATCTATTCAAGTCAATAAGCATTTTTTTAAAGATTAAAACTGAAGTAAGACAATCACTACTGCTAGCCAGGGTGTTCTTTCTATTCCCTTCATCATCAAAAGCTTACTTGAATACCCATTATTCAAAAAATACAGAGTTGGAAGACTGGATCAGAATCAAGAGACCTAAGATACTACATTAATGAGCTTCGTGACCTTTGGTAAGTCACAAATATCATTGAACCTCAGTTTCTTCATCCATTGATGAGAGCAATCTCTACAGTCCCTTTCAACTCTCATA
This sequence comes from Myrmecobius fasciatus, assembly GCA_023553655.1. NCBI lineage: Eukaryota > Metazoa > Chordata > Mammalia > Dasyuromorphia > Myrmecobiidae > Myrmecobius > Myrmecobius fasciatus. Next base: position 8,998 of record JAJPUD010003721.1, read on the forward strand.
ATATTCTATGATTTCATAGTTCTGTGCTAGACCCTAAAAATGGGTAAAAAGAACAATAAAAGTGTTAGGCAATGGCAGCAAACCTAAGATCCTATCTATTAATTTAGGTCCTGCTTATTTTACCTTAATTAGCCTCTACTAAGAACTAATTCCACTAGTCACCCATCTTTTACCATTCTGGTCAATTTTCTGTTTTTGTTTTTATTGTGTGTGTGCTTTGGAGAGGGTTGTATTTTTTTTTTTTTACTAGAGACTGTGATAAAGACTCAAAGGAAATAATGATGATTGCTTTCACAGGGATTTCTATTCATCATGAAATATGTCTGACTAAATGTTGATAATAACCATGACAACAATAGCTAATGTCTTTATCAAAGCTTCTTAAATTGTGGGACTTTAACTGAATGTGGGGGTCATGAAATTATGATTTAATATCAGTAAACATTTGATTTTTACAACTATTTTATATACCTATCTTTATGCCAGGTTACATAAAAATTTCTCAGACAAAGGATCATGAATAGAAAAAGTTTAAGAAGCTTTAGTCTATATGGTATTTTTAAAGATTTATAAAATGTGTGCATATATGTGAATCTGGCTAACTTTCATTTGGGTGTAGTGCTTGTCATTCTGGATGAGAGAAAAAGCTGAACAATTGATCCCACTAGCCAGGAATTCTCTATGAAAAGCAAGTTGAAAAAAAAGTTTTTTTTTTGCAAAGGTCAATGTTGAAAGGTCACTCATATGTTTTGCAAATAAAAAGCTTTATTAAAAAATAAAATAAAAAAAAAAGAAAAGCAAGTTGAGACGCTAGCAATCACATTGTCAAAATGCCACATTCAGCAAAATCAATTCATCTCTGTACTTTAAAAAAAAAGAGGGACTCTTCCACCTTTTTTGCCATGTCCTGACTATTGTGCATAGACTATTGCCTATACATCTGTTTGTGTAATTAAATGAATTGTTAATAAATTTTCACTAGAGAGAAAGCAGATATGGAGAACAAGTGTGCTAGCACAACAATAATAGCTGAACTTACTCAGCACTTTACATATGTTATTGCATATGATCTTTGCAATAATCCTAAAAGGCCGGCATCATTATCTCCATTTTACAAACGAGGAAACTGAGAATGAAGTTAAGTAAGTTAAGTAACTAAGTTTAAGTGACTTGCCCATGATCACACAAATGTTATGTGTCTTTGATGGGATTTGAATCCAGGTCTTCCTGATCCCAAAACTCTCTCTACTATGCTATACTACCTCTAACATGCCTAGTTTTTTTTTAAACATTTTCTTTTTAATTATGATTTTAATCATTAATACAAATGTTTCAATATACAACAAAAAAGGGACAAGAGGCTTATTTAAGAAGTTGACCTTTTCAATTATTTTAACATAATTAACATGTAGTGGATTTCCTGCCATCTAGGGGAGGGGTGGGGACTAGGGGGGAAAAATTTGTAACACAAAGCTTTGTAAGTGTCAATGTTGAAGAATTACCCATATATATGTTTTACAAATAAAAAGCTTTAAAAAGAAAAGAAAAATAAATGAAAGATTTTACATACGTAAAAAAACAAGTTGACCTTTTGTGATGAACAGTTTTTGTTTTGTTTTTTTTTTGTTTGTTTGTTTGGATTTGTAAAGAAGTATATATTTGTGACATTTAACAAAGCAGCAACAAAACTGATCTCCACGTTTTCCTAGACACATTGCTACTTTCTATTCTTTCTTTAAAATGTTATATTGATAACCTTTTTTTTGCATCTTATCTATCTTGTCCACTAACCTACTACTTTTAAAACAAAGCCCTCCTTTGTAACAAACATGTATCATCCAGCAAAACAAATAAATATCTATATTGGCTGTGCCTGCAAATGCACATCCTTTTCTTCATCTTGAGTTTATTAGTCCTTATCTATGCTGACATGAACTTTCAAGCCTACCTTAGGACACCCTCCTTGGTGAGCTGGAGAGATGAACTGCTATCCCACTGTATTATTATATAGAACTGTGTCCTTTCCTTACAATGTCTGAATATGAATCCTATCCTCCTTGTGACCTAAAGAAATACTGAGACTATATCATAAATTTACTGTAAAATCATGTCAAGGGGTGATTTGAACGTCCAGCAAAAAAAAAGTCATTGAGATGAAATTACTTGAAAGATAATAAATTAGTGAGGATTTCCTAGTGGCATATGAAAGCTATAAGCACAAAGCTGCTAGGGAGGGGAAGAAAGAGAAATCTAATACATCATAGTAGGAGTAGTCAGGTCACTTTCTTTCCTAGGCAAAAATGTTCACCTGAGCCAGCCTTTTGGGAATAGTGTGGGAGGAAAGGGAAGAACACCCCTATGGAGGGAGCCAGAGATGGATTACCTTTGTCACGCTAAACTATCATGAAAATTTCAAACAAGGAGAATTGCCTAAATTCCTTCTCTTTCTGTCTCCCTTCCAAACACACACACACACACACACACACACACACACACACACACACACACA
>JAJPUD010003721.1:21180-63249 GCA_023553655.1 Myrmecobius fasciatus
ATAGCAGTGCCTGGATTAAACTAAGGAAACAGGAGGGGGCGGGGAGGTGGGTGGGAATCAGGGAGCTAGGTAGTCTCCCATCCCAGAAATCAGAATCTCCTGGGTGGGGTAGAAATGGATGTAAAACTCCAGATTAAGTTCGGCGGTTCAGAGATGGGGAATGTTTGAGTCTGTTTGTTCCTCAGGGACTGGGGTCTAGGGAGTGGGTAAGGCGGAATCGAGGAAGGAAAGATACACAAATTAATGGCCTTGGTCCTTGGAATTGACCCCGAAGAATGTGTATCAGGACCTGAGCAACTTCTGTCTCAGCTCCTCCCCGGGAATCCGGGACACTGTGTCCACTGTGCCTGGAATGCCTGCTTAGCCCTTCCTGTCTAGAGGCTGTCACCTGGCAGCATGGACACTAAGAAATAATCTCAGTGTCCAGACTTAAGTATTAAAGCAGCAAGAGAAAGGACTTGATTTTAAGTCATCCCTAGCTCTAAAATTCTGATTCGTGTTCAGTTATGTAAACAGAGTAGTGAATATGGAACACTCATCGATTCCTAGGAACAAATTCGCAAGAATGGCTACTTTGGTATCCAATCCATGATATGTCTATCTGCTGTTCTTTCTTACTCTGAGAGAAAGGTATAATGCAAAATATAACAGGTCTCCCTGGCATTGGCCTCAACCTTTGAGGATCAAACATCCTAGGGCTTTTAACCTAGTTTAATCATTTCAGGAGCCTATTCCAGTTTGTTTGTTTTTTTTTTTTTGGGGGGGGGAAGAGGGGGAATGTGGAACTTGAAGAAAGTCAGAGAAACTTGACAAATAAAAGATTCATTTATATAATGAGGTCGATTTGAGGGAATTTAATCATTTGATTAATAGCAAATAAAGTGTCTTTTTTTTCTGTCCTCATCCCTGCCCCCCCCCCACTTTATGCAGCCAGACATGGAAGGAGTTTATAAGTGTGCAGTTAATAAATCCAGTCTGATCCAATTCCATGGTATATATGAGTCCTCAGCTATTAGCCCCAAATCTTTTCCAAGTGCAGAAAGTTGGGGTTGCGGTGGGGGACTAAGACCATAAATATCTTTTGCTAAAGGTCAGACAGCCAGGAATTGTGGCTAGACATTTGAATTGTCATTATTTATGAATCCAACAATATCCTACAAATATTAAAGTATTTTACAAATACCACAACTTAAAGAATTCCCCATAAGTATTCTCATTTTTATTAGTAACCTTAACAAATAGGGATAATCTAAATGGTTTAAAGAGCCCCACATTCAGAAGCAAAAATATTCATTTGGAATTCAGGCTCTAACACTTGCTGCCTTTGTGTAACCTTGGACAAATAGTTAAATCTTGCACAACCTCCTTTTCTTTATCTATAAAATGGGCAGTTAGTTCAATAGATAGAATATCTGGTCTGGAATCAGAAATCTTAAAGTGAAATCTGGTCTCAGATACTTATTAGCTATCTAGACCTCTTTTCATAATAATGCTGTTAAAGGTATAAAATAAATAGGTTTACAAAAGAAATCAGTTAACATAATAATAGCTAGCATTTATTATAGCTTATTTTTACCAATATCTTACTTGATTCTCAAAACAATTTTGAGAGCCAGGTACTATTATTATTTGTATTTTACTGGTAAGAAAACTAAGGTAAAATGACTTATCTAAGGTCACAAGCTACTAAATGTCTGAGGCTGTATTTGAATTCAGGACTTGGGAATGAATTTTAGACCTAGCATTCTATCTACTTCACCACTTAGCTTTCTGAATTAAATGAATTTATAAAAAAAAAAAAAAACTTAAAAAGGAAAAGTTCATGAATGCCCCTATTCCCCAGTTAAGAATCAATGATAGGCTATACATTGTTTTGCAGGCAGGATATGTCCTATATATTTGAGCTATTATTATTGATATTTTTCAGTATCACATAGCATATTAGACTTAAGCTTGGTTGAATCTTGTTCTCTAGGTCCAATTTCTTGCCTTTCAGGCTCTGAAAGTGCTCTTTCTGCCAATGGTGAGGAGAAAGTTTTTGAAAAGACCAAAAGGGCACTGGAGTCTTTAGAGACCAGCTGACCTAGTTGGCCTGAGGGTCAGACTCAATTAACAAAGTCTCCTCTAGGATAGCAATCTTCTTCCTTTTTTCAATACTGAGAAGGAACTCTGGCCTTTCTTCCACAGAATGAATTTCATGGGCCTTTGGAGGAGAGGAAGGTCAACATTATCAAACAAGAAAATGTTCTGTAAGGCTCTAAATGAAGGTAAAAAGAATGGAGTGTTCATTAGAGAATTTTCAGGCAAAGTCAAAATCTTCAACTCATTTTCATTTAAAATTTACAAAGAAATGGTTTACTATCAAAATGCTCCAATTGACTACCTTGTCTTGCTGACCTAGAAAGTGGAGGGAGAAGAGAAAAGAAAAAAGAAAAGAAAAAAAACTGCTTGTGATATTAACAAATCACTTACTTCCTGAGGCTTCAGTTGCCTCATTTTTTAAAATAGGTTTGAACAAAATGTTCCCCTTTGGTTTTTTTTTTTTTTTAGCTCTCTAATGCTCTTATCACATAATGTGCATTGTTGTACTTATTTGTATTCCTGTTTTATTCCTCTACTAGATTATAAGCTTAATGAGGACAGAGGAATGTCTTTTCTAAACTTCATTATCTCTTCTCCAGTGGTTAGCACAGTGCTTTGAATACAAGTGCCAAATAAGTATTTATTAAAAGAATGAATACTTAATCTACTAATATGACAATATCAATATGACAATGTACTAATAATAACAATTCAATGAAATCAGAGTTCTCAGAATAAATTATTTCTATTTCCTACCCTGTAAAATTTCAGTTATATTGATTAATTTACTAGCCAAGGATTTTCAACACAAACTATCTAAACTACTGATTCTCAATTTTTTTTTTCGCAGAAAGATGCTACTTGGGTATATTTTCAAAACATTTTTCCTGCCTCCAGTTTTCAACAAACAGCTATGGAGCTTGGGGTGGGCAGACAAGTAGAGAGACAGAGACAGAGAAAGAAGCAATTTTAGCTTCCTTGCTACAGAAGAAGTGGTAAAGGGCTTGCTGTGAGCCTTCAAAATTTTACCCCCTTACAAATGTTTATTTTTATTTATTAAAGAAGGGAAACAAAGCTCTTTGCTTGACAGGGGAAAAATAGATTTCTTCTCTATACATGGTAGACCTTACTTAAGCAAAAGCAGAATAGGTGACTCTCTAGCTAGCATGACTTAATGGGTACTACAGAACTCAAATGATCAAAATCTTTGGTGCACTGGCATTCTATTTCTGAAAAAGATATAATTAAATCCTTCTTTGAATTAAGGCATTGCCTATACTGGGTCCTAATATGTATATTTTACCTGAGAACTGTGAGAGGACTCAAAAGCAAGTACAGATGAATGTATAAGATTATCTATCAGTTACATTGGAGAACATTTTCAGGCCTTGGATAAGGAAAATGAATATTTATAATGAGACAGGGGAATGAAGAGTAGAAGAAAAATACAAAATATGGGGGAAGACCAGGTATGATGGGAGGAATGGGAAGCCAGGAGGAAGCAGGAAGCAAAGGATGCCTTGAAATAGGCAATGAAAAACAGAAAGGTGTATCTGAAGAGGGATGTGGTTACCAAATGCAAAATTTTATTGCTTCACAGTCTTTCCTGAGATCAACCTGACTTTTATTATAGAGCAGAGGGGGAGCTAATCAGAGTTAAGTGACTTGCAGAGGGTCACATAGTTTTTGGTAAGTGTTTGAGGCCATATTTGAACTTGTACTACTGATTCTAGGGCCAGTATTTTATCCATCTATCATTGCTAACCTGACTCTATGTCAGAAAGAGCATGAACCTATCACCTTCCCAAAAGTAGAAGAGTCCATGAAAATCCTCTCTTGTATGCAAAGTCACCTTCATATTAGGGACCAATAGTCTAATACCAATTGCTATCACTCAGTGGAACAAAGCTAAAAAGAATGATGGTGAATTCAGGATCGGAGACAATTTGTTGCCAAAAGCCATCTTTTTCCAAATCATAAGAGGTAGTTTAAGAATCAATCAATTAAAAATATATATTAACCATCTACAATATCCCAAGGGCTAGGTGGAAATGGGGTGTTAGGATCCCCATGCCAAGATTAAGCATTTCTTTTGATTTGAAATCATTGTTTTTTTGTTTGTTTTTTTTTGGGGGGGGGGGTTAAGTGACTTGCCTAGGGTCACACAGTTAGGAAGTATTAACTGTCTAAGGGTAGATTTGAACTCAGGTCCTCCTGACTTGAGGGCTACAGCTCTCTCCACTGCACCACCTAGCTGTCCCATTCTTCTCTTTTTACTTATTAGGAGTCATTGTTTTTCCAGAGCTAAGGTCCAGCAAGCAAGCTATGTCCTAAGCTTTGTATATCAACAATCCTTTGTGCTCACCCTTTGAATAAACTCTGTTGCAGCAAAATCTCAAAACTTTTTAACACCAGCCCAAGTGTGGACAAGCACTTGCAGGATCCATGTAGTGTTCATGAAGCTTTGCTTGAATCAAACTCCAAAGTAAATCTCTTCCTAGAGGACATCCCAACATATCTATCTGGTTTCCCTTTTCCAACAGACTGAAGCAAGCTTTTTGACTATGACCACTGTTAGCTCTTTGTTTTTATTTTATTTTATTTCCTAGTGTTAATTGTAATATTCTGAATGAGTTATTTGGAATTTCTAGAGTTAACAGCAGTTAAATAACATCTGTGACTTTTTGGTCATTTATTTTCAGATTTGACAGGGGTACAAAGGCAAAAATGAAAAAAAATTCTTGCCCTCAAGAAGCTTGTTTTCTATCTGGCGAAAACAACATTTCCACATATTAGTAGGTACAAAATGTATACAAATATATAAGGTAATTTCATATAGAAGGACTAACAGCTAAAGGAATTGGGAAAGGGTCAGTGTAGAAAGTAGCACTTTAGCTTACCTTTGAAGAAGACTCGATATTCTAAAAGGGTTAGGTGAGGATCAAGAACATTCAAGGCATAAGAGGCAAACTATGCAAAGACAGAAACAAGAGATGAATGTTAAGTGTGAAAATAGCAAGTAAACTGATTTGTTTGGATTACAGAGTGCATGCAAAGGGTAAAATACAGGAAGGAAGGAAAAGTAGGAGGGAGCCAAATGACAAAGGACTTTAAATGCCAAATAGAGCAGAGTATGGTTTTGAGCTTAGAAGAAATAGGAAGCTACTGAAGCTTCTTGAACAAAGATGCACTGTAGTTAAATGTGTGCTTTAAAAATATCATTTTGACAGTTGTATGGAGTATGGTTTAGAGAAGGGAAAAACTTGAGAAAACGAGACCAGTTAGGATACTATTGCAGTAATCCAAGCAAAATAGGTTTGTGGCCTGCTCTATCAAACAAATCAACAAACATCAATTAAGTGCCTATTATGTAGCTACCCACTGTACTAAATGTAGCTTAGTTGTGTGATTGAAAAGAAAGGGATATATATATATATATATATGAAGAATTTTCAAAGAAGGGTTAAAGTTGGAGGAAAAATAATGAGTCCAGTTTTGGACGTGTTGAGTCAAAATGTCTATGGGACTTAAAGATGTAAATGTCCAATAATTGGTCGTGCCAAACTGAAGATGAAGAGATAGACTGGGGAAAGATATAAAGACGATATGACATCTGGATAGTCATAGCAATTGAAAACATGTGTGCTGCTGAAATCACAAAGAGAGGGTTGAGAGAAGAAAAAAAGTTCAAGGATATAGATGATGATCCAACAAAGGAGACTGAGAAAGAGCAATCACACAGAGAGAAAGATAACCAAGAGATAATAGTTATAGAGAGAGTTTGCTGGAGGAGAAGACTGTTAACAGTGACAAATGCAGCAGGAGGTCAAGAACTATTAGGATTGAGAAAGGTCACTGGATTTGAAAATTAAGAAGAGACCAGTAAGCAACTTTGGAGAAAACGGTTTCAGTTAGGGATGAAGTCTGAAGCAGATTGGAAAAACTTGAAAAGTGAGTATCAGGAAGAAAGTATAAACAATTAGTCTCCTACTTTTTTTAGGCATTTATCCATAAAAGGGTAACATCAAGTTAGAGAGTTTTGGGGTTTTTTTGTTTGTTTGTTTGTTTGTTTTGTATGCAATGATACTATAGTGGAAAGAGCACCAAATGGGGAATCAGGAAACCAGAAATCCAAGTTTTTTTTCTGTCACACAGCTATGTGAGACTGAAAATTTTACTTATTTTAACAACTTGATGAAACATCAATAAAATGAGAAGGTTGGACAAGATCATCTCAAAAAACCCTTCTAGGTCAAACAGTTGCAATATACGCACACAAATGTATGTATATATGTTTCCTCATCTAGGACAGACATCTAGACTGATATATACATTTATGCTAGTATCAGGTTGCCATGGTCTCATTCAGAATCTTGAACTCTGCCTCTGGCTCTCCCCAGTTCTTATGAATGAGTCCTTCACCTTATTTTTCTGAGATCTGGGTCTCCCTGACGGTCACTTCCTGTTAACTCCTTCCCACCCTCTTGCACAGGTATCATATCCCCACCCCATCACCCTTTCTACTATCCATTTATACATTGTCTTTCCCCAATATAATGTAAGCTCCTTGAGAGCAGGGATTGTTTTGCATGTACTTGTATTTTCAGTATTTATAATTTTCCTTTCACATCGTAAACCCTGAATAAAATGTTCTATGTACCATATTTTTGTATGTGATGACTTCCACTAGTAGAATGGGTGAAAGAGAACAATTTGTTCTAAGGACCATAAAGGAAACTGAAGTGGATTTGTGGAGTACTTAGAACTTGGTCAGTTATCAAACACTTCAAGATCATCCATGGCATCCTTGGCCATTACCAGTCATCTTGCTTTTTGTTTTATCCCTGACTTCAGTAATAGTGAAAGAGAGTGAAGCTGATGAATTTTTGCAACTGTGCCTCACTTAAATCCAATTCACGAACAAGTCAAGACATTACTCTATGATGTCATTGGTCCTCTTCAAAAACCAAGGACAAACAACAACAATCTATCTCTATCTAAAATCTCTATGTCCATTATCAATCTAGTTTATATATCTACCTATATTTATCTAAAATCTAGTTCTACCCATTATCTATCTCTATCATCTAATCTACTTATTAATGTGTCTGTCCAAATATTTAAACAAAGAAGTTTATTTAACTTACAGGAAGTCTCTTATGGCTCCCCTAATTAGTGCTCTCGATTCCCCAAATTACTTTGTATGTATTCAATAGGAGAACTTTGATCAGTTTTGCTAAACCATCCATACTTTTTGCTGAGATTATAGAATATGAACTTTTATTGTAGCAGATGAATAAGGAACATCCTATGCTTAACATGCATATTATACATTGAATGCATATGTGAGAGTTATTATCATTTAGGGAGATAGACACAAGCCAAAGATGATCTTTGTTTTGGAGATTTCCTTGGGGTTTTACTCTAGGAAGAGTGGGTAGAAATCAAAGAAAGAAACTAAAACCCTTTGGGGTTAAGTTCCAGGATCAAATCAGATTTGTGTAAGCTCAAAGTCCCTAGGCCAAAAGTGAAATATATTTTGTATTTACTTATATGTCTAAACCTGGGATACATGTGTATATGTATTATCTCCTCCCAGCCAGTAAAATTTCTGTCTCTGTCTCTGTCTCTGTCTCTGTCTCTCTCTCCTTCCTCTCCTCCTTCCTTCTCTCCCTCTCTCCTCCTCTCCCTTTCCTCCCTCTCTCCTCCCTTTCCCCCCTCCTTTCTTTTTCTTTCTGTTGCATCTTTCTCTCTCTGTTTCTGTCTCTTCCCTTTTTATCTTTGTCTCTATTTGCCTATTTCCATCTCTCCTTCCATCTCTATCACTATCCCTGTAACATACTTTCATTGACATTTAATGCTTGTTGAATTGAAAGAACCTCCAATCCAACAAGTGACTCTTTAACTCATCTATCAAATGGGAGAATTAAATAAGATAATTTTTAAGATTGATTTTTTTCAGAAATTCCATGAAGAAATGTATTCATCCTTGCCAATTATAGACCAGTGCCCCTGATAGATTCAGGAAAAAAATTTCTTGTCAACATCATCTTCTGAGGGAAAATGTGAGCTTGTAGCAGTCTTTTGAAAAAGAAGAGAGAGAAGAGGCAAAGCAATAGGGAGAGAATGAGAGGAAAGAAAAGAGGGAAAGAGAGGAGAGGAGGAAAGAGAGAAAAGAAGACCAATTGCTATTTACTTTTCAATAAAAGAACAAACTTATTTTTGAGTTTCCAATAAGATCATGTACATTCCCAAAGGAATAACTAACCAGAGACGGAATGGGTGGAGGGAGGAGGGTGAGTGAGACAAAAGAAACAGAGGAGATTGTTACTCTCCTCTATCATTTATTGAACACTGAGAGCATATTCCTGGTGTTGTGAGACAGAACAAAGCAAGGTCTCTATCCCATGGAACTTAAAATCTAATTTAGAGAAAGAATTCAGGCACTGAATACAATACTCCTGATACCTAAAGAGTGTTTAAAAAAAGTGTGAGAGACTGCTAAATTGTCTTTTTTTTCTACCCATTTGATTTTCAAAGGGATTGGGAATGGTATTGTGTAGAGACTGGAAGGTGGTAAGGGAAGGAAATTTTCTGAAGGAAATTTGCCAAGTAAAAAAAAATGATGGAGTGAAAGGTGTGAAGAAGGTAAAAGGGAACTTCATAAAAATATGAAGGGAGAAGATTGATTACTGCTATCTGTTGGTAAAGTGTGAAGAGTGGTATTGCAATAAACAAAGACCTAGAGTAACTAAGAGTCTGTAGGCAGTGTCTAGTGGGAATTAAGGATGGAAGATAAGAGAAGAAAAAAGAAGAGAAATGTGGTCTGAAAGAAATAGGAAATAATTTAAACCTTCCTTCCTTCCTTCCTTCCTTCCTTCCTTCTTTTCTTCATTCTTTCTTCCTTTCTTCTTTCCATTCTCTTTTTCTTTCCTTCCTTCCTTCCTTCTTGCATAATAGAAGAAAATGGAAGGAGAGCTGAAGCAAATAGGTTGAAGGAGATTCAAAGCCTTTATATGACAAAGATGTCAAAGCAAATTTTAGGGTTGTGTCAAAGTATAACCAAGAAAATCATCAATAATCTTAGTTTATGTGATATAACCAGATGATAAAAAGATTATTGACAGAAAAAAAGCCCTGGGTTTGGTGAAGAAGGAAAATGTTTCAGTTAAATTATTTACATTTAACTCTATTTCAATAGGAAATCCAAGACTGGATTTTGGAAATGGCAAATCCATACAAAACAATGATGAAATGCTAGAATGAAATGTCTACTGTAAAAACAGAAGTTGAACCATGGAATGATAAAAAAAAACATTAAAAGAAGGGGGGCTGTTAGTACTAATTATTCTTTAGTAGTATTTGATTCCATTTAAAAATCTTTTGTGTCTTCATTTTCTTAATTTCCCCCCAATGCTTCCCTAGAATGTTTCCCTCTTCTGTTCTTTATATAGCAGTTGTTAGTTGCATGATCTTAAACAAAAGATTTCATCTGTTCAGAGTTCATTTTTTTCTATCAGTAAATGAGGTTGAACTAGATGATCTCAAAAAGCTTCTAGTTAAAATATTCTGTGATACACACATATATGTATGTGCGTATGTATCAATTTCCTCATCTAGTGCAGACATCTAGATTCATTCATACTAGCATCAGTTCTCTATGGTTTTGTTACATGCTCTAAGTGACTAAAGCAGAAAACCTTAAAGTCCATCCTGTCTTCTCTAAAATGTCTTGCTCTTTATCTACTCCTATTAGCTTTCCTGGGTAGAGGGAATCCTTCCTTGATACATACAAGACTCAACTGTTTTGCTTATATTTGTATTTGTATTATTTATACTTTGCCTGGAACATAACAAACCCTTGTTAAAATGTTCTATCCATGTACAATGTCTCTGCATGTAAAGACTTCCCTGGTGGAATGGGCAGATGAGAATAATTTAGTGGAATGACTATTAAAGGAGCAGGTGAGGTCATCCACTGCATCCCAGGCCATCACCAGTCATCTTGATTTTTGCTATGCTACTTTGTGCAATTCTGCCTCATTTGAATCTAATTCACAGGCATGTCAAGAAATCATCCTATAATGTCACTGGGATGAACAATAACACAGTTCAGCTGAAACTCCATCTTCTACAGGAAGCATTTCCCAATCTCTCTTATTTCTTGTGGCTTTTAATTATTTTCTTTTTTTCTTTTTTATGATTTATTTTTATATATTCATTTGCTTGTTCTCTCTTATTAGATTGTAAGCTCCTTAAGGACATAGTGCCAATCATGTAGTAAGTATTTAGTAAGTATCCAATGACAGCTTGAACTTGAAGATAGTCCTTTAACCAAACATGTACTATGTCAATCTGTTCCATTCCAAAAATCATAGTTCACTTTGAGTTTATTTAATTTCTTTCCCTATTGTTGAGTGCCCACTTGAAGCTAGACTTATACTTCCAGTAGGGCTGGTCTTTAAATGAGGAAATAAGAGTTCTAGAAACAGGAGTTAACTTTTTTTTGTATCATAGACAGCTTTGGCAGTCTGATGAAGCATAGCAACCCTTTCTCAGAATAATGCTTTTAAATCATTGAGGGAAATTTTAAATTTAAATTAGTGGTTAGAGAAAACATTTTTTTCCCAATGCAGTTTTGTGGATCCCTAAAAATCTACCCATGGACTTCTGGGAAAGAACTTTTACTTTCCAGGAACTTGTAACACAGCAAATGGACTTGGAATCCAAATAAAGTCAGGGGAAGACAGAAATTCCCACAGCTTGTATTGGTTTGTTGGTACTGGGACACAGCTTGCCCATTATGAAGCAAAGTTTGTGGAATCAGCACCTGGGCTAGGAAGGAGCAGACTGCCACCTCTATTGTTACCTTGAATATCCTCTTCCTGACTATGACTATGGAACCCCTTTGCACCTGAGGAGTTGTTCATTATTTTGATCCACTCAAATTCCCCACACTCCAAAAAGCAGGGCAGAAGAGGAGCTAACAGAATAAGGGAGGGGACACAGCTTCACTAACAATCTGAAACCTTATGTCTTTAAGGACTCTTTTTAAAAATTATTATTACTGAGAGTTCATTTTGAATTTTTATTAATAATACATGAATGTGACTCTGGGTAGTAATTTGATTTTCCTTTTACAATAGTTTTCTCCCCCTGCCCCAAGTTTTTGACCAATCATACATGACTTTGTTCAGGATTAAAAGTGACATGATTAATGTCTCGCCAAGCTCTCCCCATTCATCTAAGGCAGCAGCTCTCCTTGCAAGATAATGTTGTAAAATTTCAGAGGCTAATAGGAGGGAAGCAAAATCATTTTCCCGCCTTTACTGTTGTTTGCCAAAGTGGCAGAGTTCAGTCCTTTTAGTTATGGTTTCATAATTACCACTAACATTGCAAGCTTCTGGGCTTTAAAACGTTTCTGAAGAAATTCTAAAGCCAAGAAAAAGTTTTTGCTACTTAGAAGCAACAAACCTGCCACCCTTCCCCTCCCCCACCCCAGGAAATCCAGGAGCCAGTCTGGAGAGAAAAGGTGAAGAAAACTAAGAGGAGGCTGCACAGACAGCTTACTCTCAGCAAAATTGTGAAGTAGGCAGTTTGTTTTGAAACCCTTAGCCTCCCTCTTATGTACTCCTTTCCTGACTCAGAGTTTTCCCTTCTGACATTGTCAGAGTCAGTCTGACCTCATCCTCTAGCTCCCAAGCAAAACTTCCCCTTGAGAAATGTTCTCCAAGCTCTTTACTTCATGGTATAGTGGAAAGGTCAGAAGCCCTGAGTTTAAGTATTTAAGTATTCTAGGGTTTACTTACTGTTCAACCTTGCAGTCAATTAGCCTTTTTGAGCCTGTTTCTTCATCTGTAAAATGGGGATCATAACACTTATACAGTTATGTGTGAATGGATATGAGCAGTACTTCTCAGATGAATTCAAGGACACTCAAATCAACCCCAACTTCTCTCTACTACTGGATCATATCTTTATTAGTTATCTCTTTCCAAGTTTAAAAGCAATCCAGCAGATATGGTTTGGAATAATCTCAATAAATGAGTAGAAAATGGATTCTCTAGAGGGTTCAGTCCTTCCTTGGAGTAAAAAGAGGAAATCTCTTCTCTTAAAGGCTAACCACTTCTTTAACTATGAATTTATACTTAAACAAAAACATTATTAATGGCCATGGAATCTACTAGCAGTATCAACATTCATTTGTACAAAAAGCTACATACACACACACAGATGTGAAGTTGGAAAAAGTAGGTAAGTCAAGTGGCTAAAAAAAAAAAAAAAAACAATGGACAAACTTTAGTGACCATGTATCAAGATATGAAGACATCTTCCAGCAAAATGAGCAGATATCCTGTGGAAGATTTACAAGAGAAAATGCACAAGAGTCACATAATGGAAAGGATCTGTATCATTGGAAGTTGTGCCAGTGTTTTTTAATAGTATTTTATTCTTCCCCAGCTACATGTCAATAAAATTTTAGCATTTTTTATAAGATGTTATTATAAATTTTGAGATTTTTCTCCTTCCCCTCTTCTGATGATGGTAGGCATCATGTGCCATGATGTAAAACACATTTCCACATTAGCCACAGTTATGAAAAAAGAAACATATCGAAAGAAAAAATACAAGAAAGAATAAAGTAAATGAAAAATATTCCTCAATCTGCAATTGGAGTCAATAAGTTTTTTATCTGGTTATGGATAGTGTTTTCCTTTATGAGTCCATTGTACTTGTCTTGGATCATCGTGTTGCTGAGAAGAGCTGAGTCATTCATAGTTGGTAATCACACAATGATGCTGATACTGTGTACAATGTTTTCCTGGTTCTGTTCATTTCACTCATCATCATTTCATACAAGTTTTTACAGATTTTTCTGAAATCTGCCTGTTCATCTTTTTTTTATTACATTGTAGTATTCCACTAAATTCATATATCATAGCTTGTTTAGCCATTGCCAATTTATGGGCATCCCCTCATTTTCCATTATTTTGCCACCACAAAAAAGACTGCTATAAATATTTTTTTCCCATATTTAGGTCCTTTTCCCTTGTTATGATCTCTTTGAGATAGAGACTAATAGTGATATTTCTGGGTCAGAGGATATACTTAGCTTGATATCCCTTTGAACATAGTTCTAAATTGCTCTCCTAAATGGTTGGATCAGTTCATAACTCCACTAATACTGCATTTGTGGCCCAATTTTCCCACATCTCTCACATTTATCACTTTCCTTTTTTGTCATAGCTAATCTGATAGGTATGAGGCAATACCATAGAGTTGTTTTAATTTGCATTTCTCTAATCAAAAGTGATTTAGAGTATTTCTTCATATGCCTATATGTAGCTTTGATTTCTTCATCTGAAAAGTGTTAGTTCATCTCCTTTGACTGTTTATCAATTGAGGAATGGCTTGTATTCTTATAAATTTGCCACAGTTCCCTAAAGTGTGCCAATATTGATAAAGTCATAGAACCATTAAATAATAAAGTGACAAATATTAATAAAGCAAAATCAACTGTAGTTTGCAGTTGACAAAATGTTTTGTGAGAGGATCTGAAATGATGATAGCAATGCCACAGGAATGGGAGTACATATTGTAAACAAAATTGTTCCTTTCTTTTGTCTGTTGATCCTTTTCAGGTCATAGTGATAGTGATCACTGAAAATGTGTTTGATTAGTATAGAACCAGATTCTGCTTTTTCAACCTCTTGAATGATCAGGAAGTATAATTAAGGTGAAGTTCCATAGTTTTCTGCTCCTCATCCAGTAATTTAGAAAATACTCCCAATTTACTGGTGCTATAACAAAAAATAAGTCATCACCTATTGGTTATCATACTGTCTTTTTGTCTCAAACAATAGATGGATGGGCTCTAAAAGACTTTGAGTCTTCAACTGGATCATGGATCTCCTTTTCTATGTGCTGCCAACTGAGAATATGGAGGTTGCAGACTGAAACTGTTCTTGTTAGAAGCTGTTTTTTCCTCTCCCTTATGAGTAGCAACAAAATTTGTTAACGTTATCTCTGTGTCTTCTGACACTTTTCATCTAAGCTCCTCTTCACTAATGATAATTAATCATATTTATATTGCTTTAATGTTACCAAGTGTTTTTGCATATTTTGTTTCATTTGATCCACACAGCAACTCTGTAGCATGTTTAGTGAAGCAATCATTATCCTCATCTTGCATTTGATGAAGGTATAACTGTCTGGTGGAAATTCTAAATTCTCAGCTGTAAGCCCAACTTCTTGGGTGTCACATATAGTCTTCCCTCTTTCCTTGGGTATATATAGCTCAAATGTCAAATGAACTTTGGGACAAGACATCTGCACCTACGGTAGTCTTCCTTAGCCAGGAATACATGCTAAATATGTTACTGGTTTGTACTTATCTCTGGCACGCAGACACTTATTTGGTACTTGTCAGAATATCAATGAATTGTTGTTAGTCTACACTTGCAACTTTGCTCTATACACAATCTTTTAATTTCTCAGTTACAATTCACTTTCAAAGCCAAGAATTCCAGTTTGTATGTTGGGTAACAAGCCTCTCTGTCACTTAGCCCTTTGCTGGAAAATGCAACTAGTTTCTGGTTTATCAGCACCAAACTAATCATAAACTTTCTAATTTTGCTTCTGTATTCAGGACAAAAGGCGTGTTTGTATCTGCATAATACCACGTATAAAGCAGTCTACCAATACTTTGAAAGCTTGTTCACATCTGCCTTTCCATTGACCTCTAATGGACTTCATGAATTTTAAGACAAATCAATCTTTTTTTTTTGTTCTCTTTAATCATTTAAGTAAGATTGAGGTCATTCAGTGGTTTAGCAATAGAAGCCTTGTTTGTAACAAACTTGGAATAATAACCAACAAATTCTAGAAAACTGCCTAGATTCTGAATGTTCTGTGGATACAGACACAACAGAAAAACTTTTGTCATCTCTGGTACTTGTTGAGATATTTACTAGGGAATACATTTACTTGACAAAGACTGCAAAATTATCATTTGTTGATTGAAAACTTCAGGTCATTTTTTACTTGACAAACAATTAACTTCATCTATTTTCCCCCATACTCTTCCAAGGTCATCTCAAAGATAATAATATTATCAAGGTCACCAACACTTGCAAGTATTTTATGTCACCAACCATGTTACTGACCATGATCTGGGGGCAGATGGTCAAACTGGTTAAGATCTATTTGGGAAGATGAAAAACATCTCATTTTCCTCCATCATAGGAATCTAGTGTGTAAATCTAATGCTGAAAACTGCTGATAGATTACCTAATATGCAGACCACATAATGTTGAACTCTTGGCATGGTATGCTCATTCATTTCAGTTCATATTTATGTCTTTCATACCTTTACATACATATATACATAGTACCATCCAATGCATACATATATAACAGTATCATAATCTGGACAATAGTTATTCTTTATCCACTTAGTATTTCTTTTATAGATAATTAGGCTAAACTTTTTTGGATGAACGTAAATCTTATTTAGGAGATTCTTCAGTTTTCTTTGTAATCAGAACAGTCTGAAATGGGGCAAATTCATATCTGAAAGCAGATCAATGTTAAGCAATTTTTTATTTTATTTTATTTTTTGCTGAGGCAATTGGGACTAAATGACTTGCCCAGGGTCATGCAGCTAGGAAATGTTGTATCTGAGGTCAGGTTTAAACTCAGGTCCTTCTGACTTCAGGACTGGTGCTCTATCCACTGTACCACGTAGCTGCCCCTAAGCAATTTTTTTTTTAAATGGAAAGGAAATGATGTGTCTGATACCTCTGAACATGGAATAAATAACTGGGGACATTTCTGGGGACAAGTGCATTAGTGGAATTCTTTGTTACAAGTACTATAGTATAGGTGATGCATATAGGTTGCTGGATTCGATGAAGGTATCATTGACAAATAGATTTTTGGGGTGGTTTCTGTATTTTACCATCACAGATGAAGTAAGTACCCTTGTTTGTCTAGAAGTCAGTAAACTCCTTGGGTATATATCATATCAAACCCTACACACTCCTCCATGAAGTGTAAATATATTTGCCCTCTTGTTGAACTTTTGCCTCAACTAAATTCTTTTATTTTTCAAATATCTTGGGATCCACTTACAAATTGAAACATTAGTCTCTTGATATTTACTGTGACCTTCTATGACCATTCACTATGAATACTTATGCTATAGGCCTCTGAAAGGCTAGATGAATGGTTAGAGTGTGTAGGTACGGATCCCAGCTTGTCTTTAGTATCCTGCTAAGTTTTTGAACAGACTTTATTTGATTTCATCATTGCTGATTTGCAATGATATTTTCTAGATCCATCCATACTGAAGTCAATATGTTCATTTTCTGTTAACACCATTAAGACTCACTAAACTTAAAGCTTTATGAATATGATCAATTATTATTTCAATGAAAATGAAAAGTATCAGTCTATACAGAAATAGTTTTAACAAATATTGTTCCCACTCACCAGCTATACCTTAGTGAACTCCAAGCACAGTCTAATATGATTCAGTTATGGATAATATTTATCATATAATTCTTCAAATTCAAACTCTTCTGAAGGCACTGACAGAATTTTTCTCTTATAAAATAACTGGAAAATTATGCTAACTTGTATTGCTCTCTTCAAGACTCTAGAGTATCCCAAATACTCCTCATTATTTTGGGGCATCCTCTGAATCCAAGAGAGTAATAAAATGTATAGAGACAATCAATGCCAAAATGATTGTTTCTGCTGACTGCTTACTGGTATTCTTGGTCTTTTCATATACAAATGAACCACTTATCATCTCAATTACCTTATTTATAAGGTACAAATCAGTATATTGAAATATGAAGATCTACCCTTAACAGGATATAGATTCGGTCTGAATAAGGATCCTTTCATACATATATACATAGTACCATCCAATGCATACACACATAATAGGATTCTATCCTGGACAATAGTTATTCTTTATCCATTTAGTATTTCTTTTGTGGATAGTTAAGCTAAAGTCTTTTGGATCAACATGAATCTTATTTAAGACTCTGCAGTTTTCTTTGGTAGAATCAGAATGGTCTGAAATGAGGTAAATTCATATCTGAAAGCAGATCAATGTTAAGCAATTTAAAAAAAATGGAAAGGAAATATGTGTTGAATCCCTCTGAACATGGAATAAATACTGGGGACAAGTGGGTTATTGGAATACTTTGTTAATTTTACAAACATTTTCCCTTTCATATTTATTCATATCTGACCAGGATTCCTTAATATATCACCTCCTCATATTAGCTACTCAATGTCAAATACAACCTCAGAATTTCAACAATATTCATGACTATCAAAAATTCTGAAAGTTTTGCTCTTGTCTCCATCCCAGGTAACCTTAGGTATATCAATTCATTTATGAAATCACAGGCTCTCTCTTGAATGACAAATAAAATTTCCTTAGTTTGGATTCCTCAAAACTGTACTTTTTCATGATTTTAGCCTAATTCAGCCTCAACTCCAGTTTCCTGTGTTCATGGGATCATGGATTTTGAGTTTAAAAAGTATCTTACAGGCAATTGAGTCCAACTACCTACATAAATTACAAACAAACATTTTGACCTCCATATCATATACATAATATGTTGTATTCCTAAAACTGTCTTTATATAGACTTACTGGCTTTCTATGTCCCTGCCTTGCCTATATATTTCTTTTTTAATTGTTATTTATTTTAACATTCTTTTCTTTTTAAATTTGGAGTTCCAGATTCTCTCCCATCCTCCCAACTTTCTTCACCCACCAAGAAGCCAAATAATATATCAATTATACATATAAAATCATGCAAAACATTTCCATATTAATCATATTGCAAAATGAAAGAAAAACAAAAACAATAGGGAAAATTACATTTCACTTAATACCCAGAGTTCATTAGTTCTGTTTTTGGAGGTAGATAGCATTTTTTTTTCATCAAAAATCCTTTGAAATAATCTTAGATTACTGTATTGATCAGAGTAGCCAAGTCTTTCACAATTAATCATCATTACATTACAATCAATATTTTAACATTACAATTGCTATTACTGCATACAATGATCTCCTGGTTCTTCTCACTCCATTTTGCATCGGCTCATATAGGTCTTGCCATGAAATCATCCCCTCACCATTTCTTATAGCACAATAAGGCTTCATAACCATCATAAGCCACAGTTTGTTCAACCATTCCCCAACTGATCAACATCCCCTCAAATTCTAATTCTTTGCCACCACAGAAAGAACTGTTATAAATAAAACATATAAGCTCTTTGCCTTTTTCTTTGATCTCTTTGGGATACAAATCTAGTAGTGGTATTACTGGGTCAAAGGATATGTTTATGGTACCTCTTAGCAAAATGTAGTTTCTCTGACTATCTCTTTTAACTAGATCTATTTTTTTCTTTTGCTTTGCCTGAAATTATGATCACCATCCCTACCTTCTTCACTTCAGTTGAAGCATAATACTATAGTTTTTGCTCCAACCTTTTATTTCAGTTCTGTGTGTCCTTCTGTCTTTTGTATACAGCACATTGTATACAATTTGATTTCCAATCCAGTCTGTGATCTGCTTCTGTTCTATAAACTCTCCTCTTCATCTGGAACTTTGACCTAGAATTGCTTATGGTCAATAGAGTTGCCAATCATTGCCAATTATATGCAGCTGCAGGAAACAGTCCCCTCTAATATCTTTCTGATCAATTGTCTAACCCCTTACCTATAGGTTTAGAGTTCCTGAAGCTGCTACTGTTACCAGCTCCCACTCTGATAATTCTGTTGATAACCTCCTAAGTTTTTGGGACACTGATACATTGTTGGTGGAACTGTGAACGGATCCAACCATTCTGGAGAGCAATTTGGAACTATGCTCAAAAAGTTATCAAACTGTGCATACCATTTGACCCAGCAGTGTTTCTACTGGGCCTATATCCCAAAGAGATTTTAGAGGAGGGAAAGGGACCCACATGTGCAAAAATGTTTGTGGCAGCCCTTTTTGTAGTGGCAAGAAACTGGAAATTGAAAGGATGCCCATCAATTGGAGAAAGGCTGAATAAATTATGGTATATGAATGTTATGGAATATTATTGCTCTGTAAAAAACGACCAACAGGAGGATTTCAGAGAGGCCTGGAGAGACTTGCATGAACTGATGCTGAGTGAAATCAGCAGAACCAGGAGAACATTATACACAGCAACAAGACTATACGATGATCAATTCTGATGGACATGGTTCTCTTCAGCAATGATGTGATTCAAACCAATTCCT
Organism: Myrmecobius fasciatus; assembly: GCA_023553655.1. Taxonomy (NCBI): domain Eukaryota; kingdom Metazoa; phylum Chordata; class Mammalia; order Dasyuromorphia; family Myrmecobiidae; genus Myrmecobius; species Myrmecobius fasciatus. The sequence continues at coordinate 40,561 of JAJPUD010003721.1, forward strand.
ATTGTTCAGCGATGAAGATAGTCATACACATCCAGAGAGAGGCCTGTGGGAACTGAGTGTGAACCACAACACAGCATTTTAATGCTTTCTATGAATATTTCCATGCATTTTGTTTTCCTTCTTAGGTTGTTTTTTCTTCTTCTCTTTCTAGATCTGATGTTTCTTGTGCAGTAAGATAACTTTATAGATATGTATACATGTATTGTATTTGTCATATAATTTATCCTATTTAGCATGTATTAGATTACCTGTCATCTAGGGGTGGGGGTGGGGGAAAGGAGGGGAAAAGCTTGGGGAAAAAAGTTTTTGCAAAGGTCAATGTAGAAAAATCACTCATATGTTTTGTAAATAAAAAGCTTTATTAAAAAATAAATTAATTAATTAAAAATAAAATAAAAATAAAATAAAATAAAATAAATAAAAATAAAAATAAAAAATAAAAAAATAAATTCTAAGGGAAAAAAATAACCTCCTAAGTTTTTTAGGCTGAAAAAATATTTCCCTTTGACCTTTTGTTGGCTCTGACACTACAATTCAGCTGAGTCCTAGTTTGTACACCACCATCTCACTGCCTACACATTTCAAGCCATAGTAATGAGTAGATTAGAATCTATGTCATAAGAAAAGAATTGAGAGCATTTGGTTTGGAGAAAAGAAGATAGAGAAGCAATATAATAGCTATCTTCAGATATTTTAATCAGGCTTTCTGGTCCCTTATGACAGAACTAGGTTGAACAGGGGGAAAGTTCATTTAAGTTTATATAATAAAAACAAAAACAAAAACCTATCATATTTCTCTATTCACAAAAGCAAAACAATTTCCCTCTATCCCTCTACCTAATTCATCCACTGTCCAATCCTCTTGCATTTTATATCTACACTTGTTGAAAAAGCTGCCAGAACACAATATTACTACTTTCTTACTACTCATTCTCTTTCTTGGAAGATGAATTGCATTTCAACCTGAAACAAACGATCAATTCCAATGATCTTTTTTAAGTCTACTTCCATATGGAACTCTAATTTTTTCACATACTTCATTAGTAAGAAGAGTTTTTATTAGAAATTTCCCAACTCAAATTCACATGAAGAAAGAAATGATGTCACACAAGGAAAAATATCTTTTTCAGTTGGTTGTGGGATTTTATTATGCTGAGTCCTTATAAAAGTATTAAGTAAACTAAAATTGGAAGTATTCCCAGAAATTGGAATGAGAGTAGAGTTCTAGCTAAATTTCTTGAGAAGGAATGACTTAACGGATCTTCCAGTTTTAGAAGGTCAAGAGGATATTGGACCTCCCAACCTCCTACTAATATCCTAACGTACACTTAGAAACATTAGTGGCTACCACCTTCATACTGGTTTCATAGCAGTGTTTGAATCAGCTTGTGGCAGTTGTTTGCATCTTTGGGAGCCAAAATCAAACGTGAAAAGGATTTCTAGTAACCAGAGATTGTGAATTACCTCCCTTTATCATGCATGCTCTATGAACTTAATCTACTTTCCTTTGGTCTCTGTATGTACTCATAGGAGAGTGCTCCAGATTTTTGGGTGGTTTGCCATATGTTCTTTTCATAACATTTTAGAAAACACTCCTTTCTAAGATATTTAAGGCTCAAGTGAACTAAATTATTTTCAATTGGGAATCTTTATGGGAAGCTCACGAATTGGGGCTTGAGCTGATAACATTAGAGAATCTACTCCTTATCCCTCAATGGTATCCTTAGAATTTTCAGAGGAGATATACCCACTATGAAGACTCAACTTGTTTATTATTATGGGATTTGGGGTGAGGATGCCTCAGAATTTATGTGCATTGCATTGGATTATTTTGCCTTCCTTGGCTTTAGAAATATCATATACTTTCCCCATCTTTGTTCCTCTCTGGCTGTTCCTTCTTTATATCCATGGCTGTTTTTTGGCCCTCAACCTAAAATCAGAGCCAGTACTGGAACCAGTTTCAACCAAGAGCTGATTGTTAAATTTTAAGAGTGAGCGTTAATCCCAAGGAAATTAGCAAGAATTAAAGTTTGGTTTATTGTTGTGTTCAGTTGTTTTGTTCTAGATGTAAGAAAGTTGTGGAAAAAAATTTTAATGCAAATTAAACTTAAAAGTGTGTTGTGTACATTCTTTTTAAATTTTTTTTCATTTATTACCTAATCCCAAACTCTTAATGTAGGATCTCCCCAAGCATTTATGCTAGGTTTTTTTCTCTGTTTACATTCTTTCTGTGCTCAATCTCATTCATTTTTATGTCTTTAATTATAATGATTATGCCAATTATTGCCTACCTTTTGCCCCTAGTTTTGACTTGTCTTCAGAGCACTAAGCTCATGGTCTCCAACTATTTTTGGGAACAGCGACTCAATATCAACATGTCCAAAATTTAGTTCAGGGTTTTTCCCACCAAACCTGTTTCTCTTTCTGATTTCATTTCCAGCAGTAGCACCCAGTCTCATGATGTTGAGATTTTCTCTGACTCTTCTTTCTCACAACCAATCAATTATCATGTCTTATTGATTCTATCTCTAGAAGAGATTCTTGCACAGGTTCTTTCTTGCTCTGAAATTATATGACTCGGTGACTTGAGTCTCATCTTAGTAATACTCTCTTCAACACACATATCCCTGGCATCAAAATGTCAGTCCTACTAACATCATAAATTTGCTTCTCTATTTGTAGTACCTCTATTTGTCCCTAAACTCTCAAATGGTTTTGGAATTATAAATTGAATTCCCATATGCCTTGCTACCCAGCTGCACTTTTGCTTTTGCGGGAGTAGTGTAAATGGAGGATTTTTTTTCTTCCTCCCTGAAAGGGTACTAAGAAAGGACACAAACAAATTCAATTCTGATAATTAGAAGAAGAAATTTTTACATTTTCTTTTCTTTCCACCACTAAAACCCTATGTTAATGCTTCATTGTGGTATAAAAGTGTTTGATATTAATAACAATAGTAATGATAATATTAACTTATACAATTAATATTGTCTAATGTTATAGGTACTATGCAAAGTAATTTACAATTATTATGTCATTTGATCTTCATAGCAACCCAAGGTGGGGGTATAAGGAGTATTATTATTCCTATTTTACAGTTGAGGAAACAGAGGCCAACAGATTAAGTAGCTTATCCAGGATCATACATCCAGTAGCTATCTGAGTCTGGTCTTTCTGATTCTAGGTATGGCATTCTAGCTATGCCATGTATTAGCCAGACCAGTGGAATTCAAGCTCTTATGAGTTCTACCAATACAGAAAGACTTCATGGAACAATTCAGTGATGGAATGAATGTGTATTGTCCAAAGACCAGTTTAACTAAGTTTGGCAAGATTTGGCAATAGTTTATTGTATCCATTCTCTTTGACCATAACAACCTTGAGAAGACCATACATACTAAATTGTGGTAGGATTGCAATCTGCATGAGTGAAGTTTATTGTTATTGAGTTGTTTCAATTATATCTGATTGTCATGATCCCATTTAGGGTTTTCTTGGGAAAGATAGTGGAGTGGTTTGACATTTCCTTCTCCAGCTCATTTTACAGATGAGGAAACTGAAGCAAACAGGTAGAGTGACTTGTTCAAGGTCATAGAGTTACTAAATTTTTTGAAGCTGGATTTTAATTCATGTCCTCTTGACTCCAGAGGCAGCCCTCTATCCCAATTAAAATATTACAGATATTATGTTGATCACTTGTAGATCTGTGAGATGAGTGGTGTAATTAAATTTCCATTAAGAAAAAGAAAAATGAAGTCAAAGTGAGTGACTTGCACAGGGTCATATAGCTAAGTATATTGCAGATAAGGGACTCCAATCACTATTTCTGACTCTAGTTTCATTGTCTATCTATTTCACATATTTCACATCTGACAGTACTTGTGTGACCTCAGTTTCCTTATTAATAAAATGGGGATGTGTGTGGAAAGGGCTGGACTAGATGGCTTCTGAAGAACTTTCTGAATCCAGATTCATCATCCTATGATCTCATGTTCCTACTGCTTCTAGAGAAATGCAGACAATGCAAAGACATTTTTATAAAATGTTTTCAGAGTCCATTCTCTTGTTTCATCCTACTGATATTTTGAAGAAAAAAAGGAATACTAATGCTATTTTCATTATTATTATATCACTCATAAAAAAGTATCTGTTCCATCATTGGATTGTTACTTGAAGCCTTCCATCTTGTTAGAATTTATAAAATGCCTCCCATCTTGTTAGAATTTATAAAATGCCTTCCATGTGCAAGACAATGTCGATACAAAGATTAAAATGTCACAGTACCTGTTGAGAAGTTGGCATTCCATAGAAAGATATAGAACAATATATACAAACAAGTATCACAGAATGTGGGGAAACATGGAGGCAGACTAAATTCACATAAAATTCTTTTAAGAGGAGAGAGGACATCTTTCATACATATTTCTGTACTTGTTGCATTTCCCTTCCTCCCTGCAATTAGATTGTAAATTTTATTATTTTTTAATCTTTATACCTGATGTCTAGCATCATTCTTTGTCCATAGCAAACACTTAGTAAATATTTGTTAAATTTTTGAATTTAGTATTTGAAGATTTGTTTTTTTAGCCTGCTTTTTCTTGACTCAATACTAGATCCATGCCTTCATGTTCCTCCATATTCAAAAGAACCACTGCTATATATCACAAGGCAAGGAATTGTCACTTAGAAATTTCCTGAAATATGTTTTTGTATACATCTAATTACCATGTTAATTTATCTTAAAGGCTCCCAATCTTCCCCCTCCTATGGATCCTAAATAACTCAATTTGCTTCAGATAAATTCACTGCCTTAAAAATAGAAAAAAGTCTATTGTAGAGTTAATTCCAGCAACCCCAGACACTCAATAGGCCTATGGTAAGCTTTTAAGAAATCAAGTACACGGAATAAAAGGTCTTTAAAAGTAGTTTTTCATGTTTGCCCCAACAGAGTAATAATACTTCTTTAAAGATAGCAGGTGGTGAGAGCTAATCAATACACTATTAAGACAGTGACAGCACCAAGATGGGGATACATGGTGAAGAAATTGTGAAACCTTTCACTTTTTAATTTTCAGCAAGAAGGACAGAGGAAAGTTGTATTCTTTTATATTAGAGCTTAGCAATCTAAGCTAATATCACATCTTTGTTTTCAGCTGAAAAGTTCACCTGTGGTCTTCATGATGTAAAATGATTGAATTAGCATATATATGTGTATCTATACAATAGGACTCCAAGTCTAGCCAGCGTTCAACTTAATCACACTCTTAGTCTGGAGAAATGCTGAACTTCTAAGTGTTAGTCCTAACTTTTTAGTGTCAACAAAAGACATTAAATTTATTAACTTAAAATATATAGTCACCTAAATATTAGTTGGTAATAGTGGTTTAGTGATCTGAACTCTGAAATATCTAAGTATTTTTTCTTTATTATTGTTCAGGTAGCATGGCATAATAGTACCTAGTATTTATATGACACTTTAAGATTTTCAAAATATATTATCTTATTTCATCCTTGCAACAAACCTGGGGGTAGGTATCATCATTACTCCCCTTTTACAGAGGAGGAAACACAGGCATACAAAAGTTAAGTGAACTGATTAGGATCACACAGTGAGTAAGTCTCTGAGTCTGCATTTGAACTCAAATTCATTGAACTCCAGACTCAAAGTCCAGCACTCTATATACTGAACTGTCTAAGCTATACTATGTATATATAATTTTATTCATTTTTAATAAAATAAATTCAGTTCAGTAATCTAATTTTTGAACATCATCTTTGTGATTGATATATAGTTTGTCTTGAGCCAGCTGGTTTCCATTATAAAAACAAATTATATTCATATCAAAGTGACTCTTAGCTCAGCAAAGTTTTATAATTGCCATGCATTTTGGGTATGACTTCAACATACCATATAGTAAAGACAGCAACCATTTCCCTACCCCTTCTAGCTCTAAATCTCTGGCCTTATATCATCTTCTTGTAAGTGAAAGAAAGGATGAGGTTGAAGATTTTGTGTAACTCGGCATCACTTAAACCCAATTCTCACAGCAGTCAATAATGCCATTGGACCTCTCCAAAATTAAGGACCAACAACCAAGACAATAGCAAGAAGGGAACTGAATTTGGGCTTAAGATCTTAGTCAAGTAAGTCGAGTAGTCAAGTTTGCTTTTTTGCTCTAATATCACTGCTGCAGTAGCAGTTTTTATCAGAGTGGTTCACAGCTGGACTAACTGATACTTTAAATTGGGTTAGAAGAATAATAATAAATCCCCATTCTCAGAGCATCTTAGGATTTATAAGTACTTTCCCCATAACAACTATGTGAAATAGGTAGTACAAATATAATTATTCCCATTATATAAATAAGAAAACAAGCTTAGAGAGGTAAGGAGGCTCCTTTTATAACTACAAAATGCTTATTAACTATGGGTAAGAATATAAACTTCAGAAAAGATACCTATCTGCTAATTTCAGACTGCTTTCAGCCTTAGTGCCCCAATATTGGACAAGTTTATCTTTTGTGATATTCCTAATACAGTTTATAGATGAGTATGAGAGTGTGTATAAGAGAAAATGAGCAGTTAAGAATCCAAATAGCTTCCATCAGCTCAGCTACTATGGTTTTCCCTCTCATCTTCTTTAGTGGTGTTATGTGTGGTCCTGGATGATCTGGTTCTGAGTAAAGTGTCAGAAGTTAATTTGATGTATGTGTTTTCTACTATATCTGTGTGTGGTCCACAGCTGGGCCCTGTGCTGATTCAAGATCAGGAGTCCTTCTCTGAAGGGTTCTGAATGGTAGTGGTAGTGATATGTACCATAAGTTTAGGCTAAGAGGAATCTGGTCACCTACAACTCTACAACTGAACTCCATCTAGGGTAGATGGAAAGCTGAGAATTGAACTGAAGCAACTGTGTTTTGGTAAATATTTAGCAGCTGGTTCTCTGAAAGAAAAAAAATGTATTCAAAGCCCACTTAATCTGCATTATTAATGTTTTCTCCCTCACTTTCTTGAATCTAGACAATGAACAAAACAATAAATCAAGCCCTGATTTATACCATTCAAAATTTTCTGAAGTATAAATCCTAAAACTGTCATTTTAACAACTGTCTCTTTCTCTAGTCAGTATTAGCTACTTTAGCACACCTCAGAACTGAGTTTTCCTATCTGTAAGTCCAATGTTCTTTACACTATACAACAAGATAAAGAAAGTTTATTTTGAAACTGATCTATTTCTGAAGAAGATGCCAAAAGCATGGAAAAAATCTTGAACCTTGTAAATATCAAACAAATATGATGGAGAAAATATTTTTTAAATAAATCTATTAACTTATATAAATACTTTCCTGTCTATATAAAATTTTTTATGAGACTCATTTCTACATGATTTGAAAGGCCATCCTTGAAGAGGATAGTTTTAGAGAATATTCAAGCTAAAGAGTAAAAGGACCAAAAGAATAGCAGAGAATTATAAGAAAACCTTCTGAAAATTTGCTGTTTAGTCATTTTCAGCCATGTCTGAATATTCATGACCCCATTTGGAGTTTATGAGCGCTATGGTTGTTGCTGGAGGTGGTCTTTCATTCTCAATGAAGACCATGTAGAACTATCCAAAACTATAATAGATTACCTGCAGTAGTTGTGAATTTTTAATCCCTAGCACTTCCAAGCAAAGGACAATTGGCCACTTACTGGAGATGTCATAGAGGAGACTCAGAATAAGACACAAGAGAGATGAAATATTCTGTGAAGTCCTAATTCTCAAAGTCTGTGATTCTTTTATCTCTTTTATTTCTTGGTCTGTCATTACTTCTTCATATCTATTATCAAACATTGTTAGCTCTCTTCTTTTAGACACTATGAGTTTCTGTGGCTATGAGGTTGAAAAATCCATTCACTCACACAAAATGTACAGAATAGGATAGAGTTGTTTTAAAAATTGTCTGAAATGTAGAACTTAAGAATAATACTTGAGTGTATGAAGAAGGAATGTGCTTTCTTTGATTTAAGAAGGCATCAAAGTTTGCCTATGAACTCAGTTTACTCTGAACCTGGACTGATGATTGATTGTTATGATTGGGGAAATTTGGAATTTTGGATTTAACTTTTCACATCCCTCCCAGTGGTGGAGGGTTTGAAGCATGCTATTGGTAAGCTCAGAGATCCTTGATAGTTTTTTCAGTCTAGATGGTTCCCAAATGGTCTGCTGTCAAAATGTTAACAAGTTGATGAAATATTTAGGCACAGATTTGTATTCTTGGTAAGAAATGGAGATTTTAAAAGTGGAATGATAAGTTTAGATCTTAAGAAGATGCATAGAAATGATGGATTTGGAAGATGCTGCAAAAATATGAAATCATCTTGTAAGATCAGTGAAGTCTAGAATGAGCTACATCTCAAGGAAGATGTTAAGGACATTAAAAGGGCTTTTCAAAGGTATATGCAGAGTAAGAATAAGAACCTCTAAGCACAAATAGTACATCTGATGTATTACTTAACCCTTCTTTTGGTTCTATCTTCTTTACAAATGAAAAAAAAATCAAATTGAACAAATAAGACCATAACAATACCAACCAAAATAAGTTCACATTTATAGAAAGCTTTAATATGGGCAAAATACTTTCCTTCCAAGAGGGTAGCTCCATCATAGTGGCCACAGAACCTGGGTTCAAGTTTCAATATTAAAACATTCTGACTCTATGACCTTGGGCAATTGAGTGATTTAAGAAAGGAGCCAAGAGAAATTTACCAAGATCAAATAATTCCAAACTAATCTCATTTCCCATTTAAATAGGGTTACTAGCTTTTAGATTAAGGAAATGCTGCAAACATATTGCATCTGGATCTTTGGCAAAGCATTTGGCAAAATTATAAAATCTCTGTTAAAAAGTTGTAGTAATGTAGGCTGATTGGTAGCACCATTAGGAAGATTTTTGGGAGATTGATTAAATAACCAATATTAACCTAGAGAGAGGCATTCTTTTTGTTTGCTTTGAGATTCTCCTGTGTTGTTGTTCAATCATTTCTTTGTGTCTGATTCTTTGTGACTGCATTTGGGATTTTCTTGGCAAGATCCTGGAGTGATTTGCTATTTCCTTCTCCAACTCATTTTATAAAGAAAGAACTGAGGCAAAAACAGGGTTCAGTGACTTGTCCAAGGTCACACAGCTAGTGTCTGAGGCCAAATTTGAACTTAGGAAGGTAAAAAACTCCAGGCTTGGCACTCTCTCTTCATTTATATGCTGCTATTCAGTAATATGAAGACATACCGGAAATATTGATCACATTTAGGTAATTGAAATTTGGCATGAAAGTGAATTAAGGACCTTAATTGCCTAGAAATTACATAGTATAATGTGACTGCCAACAAAAGCTAAGACAATCTTTAGTTGTATTAATATAATCCCTAGGCAAGGGAAATAATATTATTGATGTACTTACATAAGATGCTTAATAAATGTCTGTTAGATTGAATTCAATCAAATTCTAAACAGGTAAAGTTGTTCACTTCTGTCAGCAATAACCCCAGTCTGGCTACACCTGTATTTTTGAAATGATATGACTCCTTTTTCTCTCCTTGTCTCCAGACCCAATTCACTATCAATTCCTGGTAAGTCTTTCTCTTCTTGTTTCTTTTTTCTTTATTAAAACTTTTTATTTGCAAAACATATGTATGGGTAATTCTTCAACACTGACCCTTTCAAAGCTTTCCGTTACAAATTTTTCCCCCTAGTCCCCACCCCTCCCCTAGATGGCAGGAAATCCACTACATGCTAATTATGTTAAAATACTTGACAAATTGAATATATGTATATTTCCACACATCATTTTTGTGCAAGAAAAATCATATCTACAAGAAAAAAAATCTGAAAAAGGAAACAAAATGCAAGCAAACATCAATAGAGAGCATGAAAATGTTAAGTTGTGGTCCACATTTCATATCCCTCTCCCTGGGTGTATATGGCTCTCTTCACCGAACAATTGGAACTGGTTTGAAACATTTCAATGTTGAAGAGAGACATGTCCATCAGAATTGATCATCATATAGTCTTGTTGTTGCCATGTATAAATGATCTCCTGGTTCTGCTTATTTCGCTCAGCATCAGTTCATGCATCTCTTCTTGTTTCTTAACTGCTGCCCTATCCTATTACAGAATCAGCCATACCCAGAGAGAGAGAGGTTAAGTTGATTCTTTACTCTGGGCATTGGCTCTTTTCTGTGGTCTTCGTTGAGTGACTCAATGATAGTAGCATCCAGTGCATCAATATAGACTCAGAACCTAAAATGTCTGTAAGGCACTTTAGCAACAGTTATTTGTGAACATTTTTAATGATTGTTTTTATTTCAATATTCAGTTTTAAGGAAGACTGCTTATTATTTTTTTTACTCTTCTATAAAAGTTTAAAGGCAAAATAATGCTGTTGGATCCATTAAGGTTGCAAAGATTGAAGTTAAGAATATTTAGTATTTAATATTGGTGAGTTTATATAATCATCATCATAATTATGCTTATATATCTCTTGCTTCCTGATAATATGCAAGCAAGTTTCTAAAACATCATTAGGAATATATTGAAATCAAACTAAAGAAAAACATCCTGTTAAAGAAATCAGGAGGAAAAAATATCCAACAACAAAGAAAGAAATAGCAATCCCCAGTCAGGCTTATAATCAGAAACATATATGCCTTGCCACTGGTAATTAAACCACCTTACTTCATTTGATTAGCAATTGTAAGCACTTTGGAAATTTTTCCCCTAATTTTAACACTAACAAATAAGAAAGTAAGAAAAGAGGTTTTTTAAAAATATTTCATATCTTCTGTATTAAGGAGAACATTGATTTTGAAAGAAAAATGAGGAAGTCTGCAAGGAACTGTTTCATTTATATGCCTCTGTGCTCAAATTTCCCTGACTTTCTTAGGAGAGCTGGCTCCTTCACCATCTGCCTGCATGACTATGGTTTATGTAAGGCAGAGCTTGCTCGGCATCATTTTGTGATCAATTAAACATCCAGGGGTTTAAACATGTCAGAAATAATTTCATGCCCCATGCAGAATTTTGAGAAGATAGGAGAAACTTGAGTCTAGAAGGGAGGTTAAAAAGTAATCCTGCTTTCTTCATGCTATAACCAGAGCAGCAAGAGAAGTACCATACCATTAGAATACCATCTGAATTAATAATCATAATTAGTGTTGGTGGGATGGGGTAGTTGTTAATGAGCCAATGTGTGACAAGAAAAAGATACCTGTTAGAGTCTAAGTTCCCCAAACTAAACCTAGTTCAAAAACCACAATGGCTAGGTTGAGGAAGAGTGGGTACTTTAGCCCATGGATACTCAGCTGAGCAGTTTCCTAGTGCTAGATTTGCAAAATAATAGCTCACATATCTGTAACATTTTAAGGGTGGCAAAGCTATGTGGCATAAAAGTTGTCATTCAACCCTCCCAACAGTGAGGCAAGTATTTTATGTATTATTATTTCCATTTTCAGAGAGAGTAACTAAAACTAGGAGAAAGAAAGTGATGCATTAGAGAAGGTATTCCAATCCAGGACTTTCTAAAATTTGTTTGGCACACTACCACATTATAAACTAATGCATAAAACAACCCCAAAATGGAGCATTTCCCATAAACAGAATAGATTGCAAAAAAGGATGTAAAATAAAGTAAATCTATTTCTTTCTGTATTCTTAAAATGGATATAATAAGTCTTATGTGTTATTTTCAAAACTGTCCTTTTCTGAACTTCCTTTTACATTATCCTTAGCATTTTTTTAAAAAGTTACAATAGCCTTCTTTTTGTTTTGATATCACATGTTAACCTTCCTTTATTTTCCCCCAGCCCCTCATTAAGAGAAAAATCAAAACCCATGTATCTAATAAGCATAATTGGGCAAAATGAATCCACATAGTGACCGTGTCCAAAGATAAATATTTCTTCTGCCCTTTGGGTCCATCACTATTCTACGAAAGGGTAAGTAACATGCTTTGTGATAGGTCTGGTGAGATATGAGTGGTCACTGATTTGATCAGAGTTCTTTTGAAAGTATAAATTTGCTTTTAAAAAGATTTTAAAATACCAATCCAGTCAAGATCTCTAAAACCCCCTTTTCCATATGAAATTCCTTACAAATATATTATCCCTGCACTCCCCTTGTGAATTTCTTATAGTTTCCAGACTACACTTAGCCATCTTAGCTTTAGTGGAGAAATCGCTTTGATTTTTCTTTCCCCTTTCATGCACATAAACAATCCAGAACTGCTTGTTTAAAAGAAGTGCAGCTGATGGTATGCAGGAGGGAATGAGCCAGGCAGTTGCCTGAAGATCCAGACTGGGGGGGGGGAGGGAGGGGGGTTGAGGAGGAGGTCACTTTTCAGTATTCTGCATTTCTTCACAAAAAAGGGAGTGTATCTAGCTCCAGACCTCAAGCCCTGTCCAGGTGGGGCTGTGCATGAATCCCTTTATATGGTTGGGCTTAGCAGAGGGTGGCTCCCCATTCCTTACTCATATGTCATTGTAATATGCTTTATTCACTATCACACTAACCTGATTCCACAGCTCTTGGCTCTATTCCTCCCCAAGTGTGTTATACCATTTACATTGACACATGCTGTTCCTTTGTCCCCACCACTGCAGGATTATTATTTTAATTCTAGAGCAAACTTTCTCAATTCAAGCCTCCTGCTGCCTGCTAGTCATCCCTTCTAAACCCCGAGTCTTATGCATGCCAGGAGATAGTGGGCAGCAAAATCAATGCAAACATTTTGTTTTCTCAGTTTTCAAAGGTGGTGTCTTCCCCATAACCTGACAGGCCCAAAATGAAAAGAATTAACAGGAAACAATGAGGCTGTCAGAGCTGTGATGGATGAGGATGAACCACAGAGTGAAACCTGTAGCCTCCTGTCTCACACCAATACAAGGTGGCTACCACCAGCTAGGGCCTGCTTTCTCACTTCTTGCACTTTGAAAAAGGTGACAGAGTTAGTGCCCTCTAGGAAGACAACTTTGTGTAATCTTCCACTTAAAGACAAAGGCCAAAGCTGAGTTTCAGAAAGGAATGGTAGATGCTGATCCCATTTTCTCCCAGAAAGCATTTAGTTCTCTATTTTGAGTTCTGCCAAAATGATATCAGGATATATAACCTCCCTAGCAAAGTCCTTCTGCTCAGGGGGTTAGTGAAGATCAATCACGGAATCTCTGACCAATCCAATGAGCCCCTTCCCCATGATCAACTTGCTGAGATTATAGAGCCCGTGCTCTATATTTGCTAATAAAGGTGCCTGTGACCCATATTTGGGGACACCCAGTTTAGGTGTCCCCATACCTAAACTTTGTTTTAGAGATTCCCTCAGAGTTTTAATTTTGGAGATTTCTCTGTGTGGGGATGGAATCAAGGAGAGAAATTATTCCCTCTGGGATTAGGCCCCAGAATGAAACTCCATCTACCTGAATTCAGGGTTTTCAATGGGTAAAAATCCACAAGCTTTAAATCTCATTCATCTTAGTTTGTGTTAAACTTTGAGTGAAGAGATACTTGCGTTCCAGTTTCATATTCAGCACCAACCAAGGGCTTGGAATCTTTGAACCACCTGAAATTAGAAGATAGCCTCCAAACCCGAACATGTCCATGCCAGGATTGATACTCCACCTAAAAATAAGCACAAAAGAAGCAGGCCCAAACCTAGGGTCAGCCTAACTGTAGCTTCCATGTGCTTATGGCTGGTCCACAGGGATACAGGAAAGCTTCCCTGACAAAATTCATTGCCAGAAAGATGCTGCCTGGGAGTATTTTCCAACACAAACTTTATTACACTGGAGTAAATAGGCAATGTTAGATCAAAAAATCCATTCATTAAATTCTACTGCATGCAAATTCTATGTTTGTATACGATATGACTCAGATCTTCATAGAACTTACATTAGGAAGAAATGATGCATGCATTGATAACTATAATACACAATACTATTATTACCATTATCCAAAATAGTATAAATATTTTGGAGTCATCCATACTTATTTTTACAGAAATTCTGTTCCCAGTTTGTTCAAAATTCAGATTTTTAAAAAAAATTAAAGATTTGGCTTACTACATACACTACTATTATGTTTCTAAAAATCCTGAATCATATAAGTCATTCCCTTGGAATCTTTGAGTGCTGGACTCATCGTCAGGAAAAGCTGAATTTAAATCCCTCTTTAGACACTAGCTATGTAATCTGGAGAAGTCACTTAACTTCTGTCTGCCTCAATTTCTCTATCTGTAAAATGGGGATAAATATACCATTTACCTCCTAGGATTGTTGGGATGATTGAATTAGATAGCATATTTAAAGCATTTTGTGAACCCTAAAGATATATATATATATATATATGTATATATATATATATATGTATATATGGTAGCTACTGTTATGACACATAGGTTTTATAGACAGATAACTTCTTTTGTTCCACCTATTTTTTTCTATAGTCATAAAAGAGCATGAAGTTAATGTTATACCTTCATGAAGTGCACACATACAGCACAAGATAGAGAGAAAATACCCAGACCTTGAGCTATACATACATTTTAATAAGGCTCAGTCAGTCAATGTCTATCTTTAAAAAATGATGTGAATGAATTTTAAGGAAGGGGATGATTTGTTGTCTTTGGGTTGGACAGGGAGATCTAGGAAGCCTAACCCCCTAATTGGTGTGAAGTGAGGTTACAAATACAAGCAACTTTCAATTACTCAGGGACTGATTATTCATCTTGTGAATTATCCAGGTCCTCTGCTCTCTCCCTTCTCTGGATGCCAGCCTTATAGTTGTTTCTGACCTTATTAGAACCACCACAAAGGAATCTCTCTCCTCAAACTTCTCTCATCATTCAATAATTCCTCTGCTTTTTAGCACTTCTCACATTCTGCCTCACTTCAGAGTTATTTGTACACATGTCTAGTCCTCATTATTATATCCTCATTTATTATTATAAAATTTGAGCTTTTCAGATTCTGGGGCATAGCAAAAATTCTTGCACATAGGAGGCAGCTTAATAAGTGTATGTTGACTTGAGTTGAAAGGGTAAGATTTAGGAGTGAAATCTTCATGAAAATGATAATTGAAAGTATTGGCAAAAGGAGAAACTTTGGTATTCACTTTAAACTTCAGTTATCCAGGTAACCAGACACCCCTCTCCTCAGGACTATTGCCTCATCACTAATGATAATCAAGAGTTAGCACTGATCAGCACACTAAGCATTTTATAATAGTTTATTCTGCTCTATTATTCCATGAGGCAAGTCAATTAAGTCAACATTACTCCTTCTTCTTACTTTCCTTCTTTCAATGGATTTATGCTTTCACTGATTTGTGTATTCTTCCCATAATGAAGGTGATAATCTATTAGTATTTTCTCATCACACAGCCTCCCAGGGGAAATGCTCTGGAGGGTATCTACCTAACATTCTGAAAGTCTTTCTTTAGGTCTTTTGTCATTATGTGGGTACCAAGACATCATGCAAACTATCCTGTTGTTTTCCCTTGCTCTTGTGACATAGTTGGTCCACTTTATTCTGGTCACATATCTCTTTTTTTTTTTTAACTGCTTTATATACTCAATATCTTGCAGCCATGTTTTTAAACTCACCATATACTTCTGGTTGTCCTTTGGGTGACCTGTCATTTTGATTCCTGAGACACTGTGACATTTCATGATTCATAGTCTTAGCATCCTCAGAAAGAATATTTATGTTGAGAAGATGAATTTTTGTTTTAAGGGTAGGTCTTGAATCACTGAAAGTGTTGTATGTTTTCCGGGTGAAATTTAATCTTCCAAAGTCTTCTTTCTATTCCAGTCTGGACTCAGTTACGTGTCTATTTACACTATCTGTCCAAGATATATCAGTAAATGACATACTCTATATGTTCTCCATCCAATTGCACATCATAGTTTTAGGAAGAGGCATTCTTTGCCTGGTTTTTCCTCTGTAGACAGGCTGCACTTGTCCTGGCTTCTTTTGTCTTAGTTCAAAGCCCACCTTTGCAAGATCCCTTTCTTAATTCCCTCACCTGTTAGTGACTTCCCCTCTGAGATCGACACCCTCAGATCTAATATAATTTTGGTTTATTTACAGTTTTTCCTCCTCCATTATATTGTAAGCAACTGGCAGGAACTATTTTTACCTTTCTTTGTATGTTTAGTGCTTAACCTGGCATATGACAAACAAACTAATTCTTTTTGATTGATTGATCCTAGTTTTCATTTAGGAGTTTCTGTTGTTTTGAAGTGCACTTCCCTCCAAGAGACTGGTAAATACATTTGCTAAGTTTAGCTTCCTTGTTTTATGCAATTATTTATAATCATATTAATAACCAGAGGATCTTCCAACTAAATCATCTCTGATGTTGCACTTTTAAGGGGATTGTTTGTAATTTTAACATGTGCACAGGAGAACTCTCATATATGGAGAACCATTTTGCTCAAGAGGATGAAAGACTTTTAAATATCAGCAAGCAGAAGCACAGAGAAATTTTGCATTTTGAACACATTTCAGTCAGTCATGTACCTCAAAATGGGATCTGCAACAGGATTAGGGATTCAGAACTGGGACAGACCTCAGAAACCATGGAATCCAACCTCTTAATTTTATAGATAAAGAAACTGAGGCTCCTAGAGTAAGTTTAGAGACTTACTCTGGATCACACAGCTAGTCAGGGTGTGAGGCTGAGTTTGAACCCAAGTCTTCTGGACTCTAAATGTCTTATCCATAATACTGTGCTGTTACATCCCTTTGCAAATGTCTGTTCGTACACATTCTAATCAAGAATGCCATCAATTTTATGTAAATTATTCTCCTAAAATTTTGTAGAGATGAAAAAATGAGCATGTAAGTTGTAATCACTTAAATATTCATGATTGCTTTTTTATTTGTGATATCATGATTTATTAGTCATTTAGTCTCCTTCCTTCTTTCAGATATATTGAAAATGGATCCATCAAAATTGTAGTGTCTTCATCAGTGGATATCCTTTGAGGATGTTTAGTCTGTTCCCACTGATCTTTCTGTCTTTTTTCCCCTTTTAGTGACATTTTTTTCTTGTGCAAGATATTAGTAGCTAAGACTGTACAAATCATGGGTGACTTTTCTGTAATTGATGGAGAAAAGTATCTGCTAAAGAAATCTTGACAGATCTTTTCCATTTTTCATCTGTTCATAGAGCTCATTCAGGTTTTGTCCTTAAATGCTCTTAAGTTGATCTGACTTAACTGGGTTTCATGTCAAATTTTCTATCAACTAATTTTTCCCTTTACTGTTTCTTGCTGTCTTATGAAGTGATATTATTCATAATCTTTCCCTATCCTCCTCTGTAAGATTTTGCTAATGAATTTTATGTTCTAAACTGGTGCTGCCCATAGTAGTCATAGCTCTCTGCTTGGCAAGAGGGTTTAATAAGTGTTGTAAGAAATACACACAAATAGCTATAATATAGCTTAGAATATAAGTGAATAAAAAAGTGTAATATATATAGATGCATTACCACTACAACACAAATATAAATACAAATAAAGAATTTCCATGATTTGATTCCCACTCTTAGAGAATATAATCCATTAAGGAAGAAAAAATATTTATAGAGACAAGGTAGAGATTGGGAGATTTAAAGGTAAGTTGATTTTCAGAGGAAAGTTTAGGTCAAATAGAGTACTAGGTTTTCTTATATAGAATATTAAAATACTCTCATAACTAACTGTTTCCCTTCCCTTAATTTCTTCCTGATCAAATGCATCTTTCATGCAAAAGTCAAAGAAATCTTTTAAAATTATTTTTTCAATCAACAAAAATTTGCTTCCTCTCCTCCCTTCTCCTTGTCCCATTAAAAAAGAAAAACAAACACTGGTTATAAACATGTATAGTCAAGCAAAAAAAATCTTAATTGACCATGTCTGATATACATAAAAACATATGTGTCAGTGTATTTATATGTAATATATGTTGTGTGTATGTATGTATACATTCATGTATGTATATATCATGCTGCATTGTTGAGTTTTTCACCTATCAGTAGCATATTCATCTCTGGAATCTGATTAGTTATTGCATTGATTAGATTTCCTAAGTCTTTCAAAGTTGCTTAACTTTGCAATATTGTCTTTGTATAAACTCTTCTGTTTTGTTCACTTCACTGCATCAATTCATATAATTTTCCCCAGATTTCTCTGAATTCAGACTTTTCATTGTTTCTTACACCACAGTAAAACCCATTGATGAGTTAGGGGATGGGCACGACAAGAAATGTTAAAATATCCTCAAGTGGAATGGACAGGGATTTGTTCCAATAACTATGAAGGTGACTGAAACAGGTATTATAGAGAGAGAAGAACTTGCTTAGACATTGAAGACACCAAGGGCATTCACTGCACCCCAGGCTACCTTCAGTTGTCCTGAATTTTGTCTTGCCATTGGACTTTATGACTCTGGAAGAGAAAGTGGGGCTGATGACCGTACAACTCTATCTCACTTAAATCCAATTCATGGATGAGTCAAGACATTCTTGTGATGTATTTGCTGTGATGCTATTGATCTTCTCCAAAAGTGAAGGACAAATAACAACAACAGCACAGTAATATTTTATCAAATTTATATAACATAGCTTGTTCAGCATCCCAATTGATATACAATACCTCAAAATTCAATTCTTTGTCCACCACAAAAGAGCTATAAATATGTTTTTATGGTATTTGTTTTGCTTAGATTCATAATTTCCTTTATCCTCTTCTTATCCCTTCTTATCACCCCCTTTCCTTCTCCTCATTCTCTCTTATCTCTCTGGCAAGTGAGATATATTTTTGTACCCAACTCTGTGTGCTTATTTTTCCTTTCTTTGCCCAGTTCAGATGAGAATTAGGCTCGTGTCCACCATTTCTCCTATCTCTTCTGTATTTGTATAGACGTCTACTTCCCATCATGATTAAGTGAAATAATTTTCCCTCCCTCCTTCATTTTCTAGGTATTCTTCTTTTTTGTTCTTTCCATTTTTCTTTTAAGATCATTAAGATTAGACTTCCTCTATGAGGTTTGAGGTGAATTGGTGCAAAGGAAACATATGTGCCATCTCCCCATATTAGAATACAAACAGTTTATTCTTATTTAATCCTTTATGATTTCATTCATGTTTACTTTTTTATAATTTTCTTAACTCATGTATTTGTACTTTATACATGGTTTTTAGTCTTTTCATCAGGAATTCTTAGAAGTCCTCTATTTCATAGAAGATCAATTTTTCCCTTATAGGATTATAATAAATTTTCTGGATAATTATTCTTTGATGTAAACTTATATACTTTGCCTTGTGGAATATCATAGTCCAATATCTGTGCTTTTTATTATGAAATAGCTTTTTATTTTTCAAAATATATGCAAAGATAATTTTCAGCATTCACCCTTGCAAAACCCTGTGTTCAAATTTTTCTCTTTCACTCTTTCCTCCCCTAGACATCCAATAATCCAGTATAGGTTAAACATGTGTGATTTTCTAAATATATTTCCACATTTATTATTCTGCACAAGAAAAATCAGATCAAAAGGGGGGATGAGAAAGAAAAAACAAGCAAGCAAACAATTACAAGAAAAGAGGTGAAAATGTTATGATGTGATCCACATTTAGTCCTCATAGTCCTCTCTTTAGATGGTTCTCTCCACCATAAGTCTATTAGAATTGACCTGAATTATTCAAAAGAGCCAAGTCCATCACAGTTGATCATTGTATAATCTTGCTTTTGCTGTTTACAATGTTCTCTTGGTTCTACTCACTTCATTTAGCATCACTTAATGTAAATTTCTCCAGGCCTTTCTGAAATCAGTCTGCTGATCACATAGAACAATACCATTCCATTACATTCATATAACATAACTTATTCAGCCATTCACCAAATGATGGGCATTCACTCAGTTTCCAGTTCCTCGCAACTATAAAGAGGGCTAGTACAAACATTTTTTTTTGCATATTTGGGTCCTTTTCCCTTTTTATGATCTCGTTGGGATACAGACCCAGTAGAGACACTGCTGAATCAAAGGGTATGGACAGTTTGAAAACCCTTTGGGCATAATTCCAAATTGCTCTCCAGAATGGTTGAATCAGTTCACAACTCTACCAAAAATGTATTAATGTCCTGGTTTTCCCACATCCTCTCCAACATCTATCATTATCTTTTCCTGTCATCTTAGTCAATCTTAGAGATATGAAAGGGTACCTCAAAGTAATTTTAATTTGCATTTCTCAAATCAATTGTGATTTAAAGCATTTTATATTACTAGAAATTGCTTTAATTACTTTGAAAAATATTCATATTGTTCATATCATGAGCATTTATCATTTGGAGAATGGCTTGTAGTGGTATAAATTTGAGTCAATTCTCTTTATATTTTAGAAATGAGGGCTTTATCAAAATTTCCCCCCAGGTTTTTGCTTTCCTTCAAATCTTGGCTGCATTGGTTGCACAAAAACTTTTAAATTTAAAATAATCAAAATTATCAATTTTTTCATTTCATAATGTTCTCTAGTTCTTCATTGGCCATAAATTGCTTCTTTCTCCACATATCTGAGATGTAGACTATCCTCTGTTCTCCGAATTTACCTATATTATCATCATCTTTATGTCTAAATCATGAATCCATTTTGACCTTAACTTGGTACAGGGTATTAGGTGTTGATCAGTGCCTATTTTCTGCCATACTATTTTCCAATTTTCCCAGAAATTTTTGTCAAATAGTGAGCTTTTATTCCAGAAGCTGGGATCTTTGGATTTATCAAACACTAGATTACCATAGCCATTGACTATTGTGTCTTGTGAATCTAACCTATTCCACTGATCCACTACTCTGTTTTTTAGCCAATACCAAATTGTGCTTCTTTATAAATAGTGGCTGCTAAAGCATATATGATTCTGACTATGGTTCCTTGGTACTTGATTTTTTTCTGACTGCTCTTGTTGTTCTTGTTCAGTTATGTTCAATTATTTATGACCCTATAGACCATGCTGTTCATGGGGTTTTCTTGATTAGGTTATGCAAAATATTGTTATTTCTTTCTCCGATGGATTAAGTCAAGAAGAGGTTAAGGTTCTTGTCCCAGGTAACACAACTGGTAATTATCTGATGTTGAATTTAAACCCAGTGGCCTAGCTGTACTGGATCTAAAACTATATTATAAAGCAGTGATCACCAAAACCATTTGGTACTGGCTAAGAAATAGAGTAGTGGATCAGTGGAATAGGTTAGGTTCACAGGACAAAATACTCAATGACAATAGTAATCTAGTGTTTGATAAACCCAAAGACCCCAGTTTTGGGGATAAAAACTCACTATTTGACAAAAACTGCTGAAATAATTGGAAACTAGTATGGAAGAAACTAGGCATTGACCCCCACCTAACACCATATACCAAGATAAGGTCAAAATGGATTCATGATCTAGGCATAAAGAACGATATTATAAACAAATTAGAACAATGTAGGATGGTTTACCTCTCAGACCTGTGGAGGGGGAAGGAATTTGTGACCAAAGAAGAACTAGAGATCATCATTAATCACAAAATAGATAAGTTTGACTATATCAAGTTAAAAGGTTTTTGTACAAACAAAACGAATGCAGACAAGATTAGAAGGGTAGCAGTAAACTGGGAAAATATTTTTACATTCAAAGTTTCTGATAAAGGCCTCATTTCTAAAATATATCGAGAATTGACTCAAATATATAAGAATTCAAGCCATTCTCCAATTGAAAAATGGTCAAAAGATATGAACAATTTTCAGATTAAGAAATTGAAACTATTTCTAGTCACATGAAAAAGGTGCTCCAAGTCACTATTGATCAGAGAAATGCAAATTAAGACAACTCTGAGATACCACTACACACCTGTCAGATTGGCTAAAATGACAGGAAATGATAATGATAAATGTTGGAGGGGATGTGGGAAAACTGGGACACTGATACATTGTTGGTGGAACTGTGAATGGATCCAACCATTCTGGAGAGCAATTTGGAGCTATGCTCAAAAAGTTATCAAACTGTGCATGCCCTTTGACCCAGCAGTGTTTCTATTGGGCCCATATCCCAAAGATATCTTAGAGGAGGGAAAGGGACCCACATGTGCAAGAATGTTTGTGGCAGCTCTTTTTGTAGTGGCTAGAAACTGGAAACTGAAGGGATGCCCATCAATTGGAGAATGGCTGAATAAATTATGGTATATGAATGTCATGGAATATTATTGTTCTGTAAGAAACGACCAGCAGGATGATTTCAGAGAGGCCTGGAGAGACTTGCATGAACTGATGCTGAGTGAAATCAGCAGAACCAGGAGAACATTATACACAGCAACAAGACTATATGATGATCAATTCTGATGGACATGGTTCTCTTCAGCAATGATGTGATTCAAACCAATTCCTATTGTTCAGCAATAAAAATAGTCATATACATCCAGAGAGAGGCCTGAGGGAACTGAGTGTGGACCACAGCATAGCATTTTAACTCTTTCTGTGAATATTTCCATGCATTTTGTTTTTCTTCTTAGGTTGTTTTTTTTCTTCTCTCTTTCTAGATCTGATGTTTCTTGTGCAGTAAGATAACTGTATAGATACGTATACCTATATTGAATTTGTCATATAGTTTATCCTATTTAGCATGTATTAGATTACCTGTCATCT
>JAJPUD010003721.1:77191-100302 GCA_023553655.1 Myrmecobius fasciatus
TTCTTTTTTTTTTTTTTTTTTTTTTGCTGAGGCAATTGGGGTTAAGTGACTTGCCCAGGGTCACACAGTTAGGGCATGTTAAGCGTCTCAGACCAGATTTGAACTCAGGTACTCCTGACTTCAGGGCTGATGCTCTATCCACTGTACCACCTAGCTGCCCCTTTTCCTGTCATCTTAGCCAATCTGAGAGGTGTATAGTAGTACCTCAGAGTTGTCTTAATTTGCATTTCTGTGATTAATAGTGATTTAGAGCACCTTCTCATGTGATTAGAAATTGTTTTAATTTCTTCATCTGAAAATTGTCTGTTCATATCCTTTGACCATTTATCAATTGGAGAATGGCTTAATATTGAATAGTAATGGTGATAGTGGGCAGCCTTGTTTCATTCTTCATCTTATTGGGAATGGTTCTAGTATAAGGACAAGAGATCAGAATCTAAGTCTGGAAGGGAAATAGAGTAAGCACATATCACTTCAATTTTAACTTACTGGTATTGATCAGATTCGTTTTTCTTCTCTCCTCTTTTTTTCCCCAAAGGGAGTACAAGGGGGAAACAGCAAAAAGATATGATTGTATCCTGTTTTTTCCTTCATTAAATTTATTTGTACAATTTAATAATTTTTAAATAATCAAAATTATCCATTTTGTCTTGTTTGGTCCTAGCTATCATTTTAGTCACAAGCTCTTCCCCTCTTCATAGATCTGAAAGAATGTTGTTTTTGCTCCCCTGATTTGTTTATGGTGTGATTTAAAAAAAAAACAATATCTATCACATACCTATTTGGAATTTATCTTGGTACACATTGTGAGACAGTTGCCCAACTCTAATTTCTGACATTGTTGTCCTGTTTTCCCAGAAGGTTTTATCATATAATGAAAAGTAAAGAATTACTTTTTATATGAATTTTGTCATTATTTTTCTAGCTTTATAAAATATTATTTTGAGAATTTGAATAAATAAATTAATTTGGATATTATTGTCATTTTTATTATGTTGGCTAGACTTACTGATGAGCAATTATAGTTTCTCCAATGATTTAAGTTTGCCTACTTCTCCAAGGGTCATTTTATAATTGTAATTTTATGGTTAGATTGATATAGTTCCAGGATGAATCTTGGAATATATACTTCTAAGTATTTTGTAGTTTATGTAGTTATTTTGAATAGAATTTCTTTTTCAAGCCCTTCTTGCTTACTTTGTATTGAGAAATGTTGATGATTTCAGTTAATGTTAATTAACTTTGAGTGTTTTCTACATTTTCATACCATGTGTAAAAATGATCACTTATTTTCTTTTTGCCTGTTTATTTTTTCAATTTCTTTTCCTTTCTTATTGCTACACCTAGCATTTCTAGCACTATGTTAAACAGTAGAAGTGATAATAAGGATTCTTGCTTTCTCTGATGTTATTAGAAAGGCTTCTAGGCTTTCTCCATTATATATAACATTTGCTTTTGGATTTAAATAAATAGTATTGATCATTCTCAGAAAATGTACATTTATTCCTATGATTTGTAATTTTTAATAAAAATGAATGTGAGATTTTAATAAAGATCTTTCCAGAATCTATCGATATAATTTTATGGTTTTGTCACTTGTACTATTGACATAATTTGTTATACTGGTAATCTTCCTTATATTGAAAGAACCTTGCATTCTTGTTATAATATGTAATCTTTCTAATATGTTGTTTTAGCATATATGTTACTATTTCATTTAAAGTATTTACATTAATGTTCATTAGGGAGATTTCCCTATAATTTTCTTCGAGTCCATTTTGTCTATCCTCATTTATATAGAACATATGTATATCCTTAAAAGATATTGAAAGGATGCCTTCATTTTTATTATAGTTTATGTATAAGTGAAATTTATTGTTCTAAAATAAATGAGAGCAATGAGACAATATAACAAAACTTTTGATATTCATATAAAGCATTCTGTAAAGGGAAATATTTATCACTAAACATTTTCTTCAACAAAAGTTTAAAAAAACATAATTGAACTATTATATAAATTGTAATAAAATATGGAAAGAAGAGGTTCTACATCTTAAATGGAACAATTATGGCCCTGGTATCTAATTCTAGGAAATACATAGGAAGGAAACAAAATTATAGACCAGTATCACTAATGAATATCAATATATATTGCTAATGAATATCAATGAAAAGTTGTTAATTAAAATGTTATCAAAGAGAATATAACAACACATTTAAATGATTATATATTGCCAGTTAGATTTATGCCAGATATATAAGGTTGTTTCAGTATTAAATACCTTATTAATAACATTGAACATACTAATAAAGAGTTTGTGATCACAATGATAATGGTGGTGGTGATTTATTTGATAAATAAAGCTGGATTGCATCTGAAAAGATTCTAAAATAATCCATTCTTGGATGTGAAACCAGCATTCAAGTAGAAACAGAAGTAGTCTTAAGCAAAAATTTGAGGTCAGGTTCAGTTTCTTGAGTTTCACTACTCATCATATTTTCTTTTTTCCATTAGGCCTTAATTTCATCCTTATCCTTCCCAGGCTCCTGCATCTTCCAAGTTCCAGTGTAGTCTACTTCCTCATCAAAATGTGTTTTCAGTACAACCAGCTTATAGATGTAAGTACAAGCTCACTGTACACTATGATTAAGGATTTATACTGACTCAAATCTTTTGCCATACATGAAGTTTTTTCTCCTCACCAGCTCATAAGAATCTCTCCCTCCTCTGAATCCTGGTGGCAATTTCTATCTACACTTCTCCTTTTGACAATTAGCACAGAATAACTTTGTCATGTGTGTATATTTTGTCTCTTGAATGAGACTATACTTTTCTGAAAGGTATGAATACTGTCTTATACTTTGCTAATCCTCTGAAGTGTTTTAAACATTATAGATGGCCAAGATTTGTTTTTTTAATTGAATTAGATTTTTTTTCCATAGTAGAATGCTAACAAGGATACAGGATTTCTGATTGCATGATTCTCTTGACTTTTGGCAACTGAAAAGAATCTAAAGGTATTGAAAAAGACTCCATCATTGATTAGCCTCATGATACAAAATCATGACAGCCCAACTCTTTGGTGTATGTTAGGTCCTAATACTTGTTGACTTGACTTGATGTCATTTATCCAAGAGACACAATGGCACAAGAGAAAAAAATAGACATAGGGAGAGTAACCAAAGTAATCAGATTTCATAGAAGTACAAGGTTTCTATAATAGTGTGGTCAACTGCTTTTTTTGTTCCATCTGGTAATAACATAAGTTAACTCTCTAAATCTATAATAAGTTTAGAAACATCAGCCCAGAAAATTGCAAACTTGATTTTTTTTAAACTAGGCACAGGCGGGTTTAATGGAGAAGAGAAGTTAGTGACTTTGGCAAATTTTGGCAATAGTTGCAGCCTACTTGATTCAAACATAACCTTTCTTTCCTGATTATAGTAACAATTGTTACCAATCTTTTCTAAAATCTTTCTATTTAAATTTTATTTTTTAATTTGATAGCTAAAATCCTCAAACATCAAACAATAGATTAGGACATTCTTGAAACACGCTTTCCATTCTCTCTGACCCCTGATAATTTTACTTGCCTTCTTATGGTGGGCCATTTCAACATTGCCCTTAATAATACATTAGTATGTCTGGTCCCCTTATATTCTGTCTTGTTTTCCTTGCTAATCTCTACCATTGGCAGTCTTTACAATCTACTTTTTCTTTTTCTGCTCCCCAGCGGCTGAGTATTGCTGAAGAATTATGAAATCATGCCAATTGGGTCCATTACAAATCATGCTATCAAACCTCATTGCTGTCTTGGCAATCCTTTTAAATTCATCTTTTGCTCATTCCTTATTGAATTCTCTACAACAGCTTTTTCAGACTTTGCTTATTCTAAGCAAACTTCTCAACTGCTCATATTCAGTAGATGACCTTATTTTTCTGATATCAAAACTATTTAATAAGAGCTGCCTCAATTTCACAAAACTCCATATCGTCACCCATTTTCTCCTTGTTTCTTCCTGCCTCTGAGGAAGAGGAGTGTCTGTTTTGTTAAAGTCAATCACTCTACCTCTACCTTTGATGCTGTTACTTAGAGAGGAAGCAAGATGTAATGGGTAGTGCTAGACTTTGAATCACAAAGACCTAAGCTTCTAAAGCCCACTGACTGATTTTATAGCCCCAAGATACTCATTTAATTTCTTGGGGCTTCACTTCACTTAACTGTAAAATGAGAAGATTGCACTCAATGATCATAGAGATCATGTATATCTTCCTATAAATCAAATAATTTTGCTCCTTATTTCCCTACTTTGTTTTCTCAATTACCACCTATCCTTGAATATTTAGTTTTTCTTCTTCTGTTGGCTCTTTCTCTTCTGTCTTCAAATATGCACATATAGCCTTTATATATACAAACGCCTGTGTGTACCTAGACATATGTATATAGAAATATTATATAAATATGAATATACATGTAATAATAAATACACATGCATACATTTAATATGCATATGTATATATGTGAATACACACAATAATTCTACACAGTGCATTGGTGCATATGTGTATATACATGTATAGGCATGTATATTTGTATATGTATACACACATTTTATGTGTCTTTTCTTTCTTTCACTGCATAGCTTAAAAAATGAATAGTCTTTTCTTTCTCACTACGCACTTGCTTCTTGTTGAGTTGTATCCAATTCTTCAAACCCCATGAACTATAATAAATCAACATTGTACATGGGATTTTCTTGGCAAAGATGCTAGAATGGCTTGCCATTTTTTTTCTCCCACAGATTAAGGCAAACGGGTTGAGTGATTTGCTTAGTGTCACATAGCTATTGAGTATCTGAGCTGCATTTGAACTCAGGTCTTCCTGATTCCAAACCCAGTATTCTATAGATTGAGCTACCTAGCTGCCTCTGACCTTCAAGCCAGTCCCACTCATTCCTTAATTTCTAGCAAATAAAGGATTAATCCATTTTTTATTCTCCACAATTGTAATGCTCTCTTGAAGGTCACTCCTGACCCCTCAATCATCAAAGCCCTTGATATTTTCTCACTCTACACCTCCCATGATTCTAATATCTCATTGACTACTACCTCCTTCATGGAAATGATCTCCCATGGTTTCTGTAGCACATATTTTGGTGTTTCTGAATTTCTTTTCTCAATGATTTCCTTTGATACTTTTGCCTTATAAATGTGAGTATTAATAGTATTCCATTTCAGGGACTCCTCTCTTGATCCTTTCTGTCTTAACAATTTGTTCCACTCCCACAGCTTCGGTGATTATTTTATGTGGATAACTCCAAAGATTCATATCACCAGTTATAAATTTTTTAATTAAATGCTTACTATGTTCAAAGCACTGTCTTCTAAAGGAATGTCTATGCTAATGGAGGAGACAACACACAAGGTTTCATCTGTGAATCAGATAAAAAGATCTGATAGTCCAGAGGTAAAGCAGGTGTTGATGCCTCTTCTTTAATGTCATTCCACTGATAAAATCATATCAGTGTCTAATACCAAACCATTTTACTGATACTGAACCAAGGATTTTGATGACAAGAACCTTCTTTTCAGAGCCTTCAGTAGCTTGACTACAGCACCATCAGGAGCATGCATTTAGGCTATCTCTCTGCAGGGTTTGTTTCCCAGGATGATAACTGCAACTATTGGAATAAAAGCATTGCAGTTATCAATGGTTGATCCTATTGTCATGAAGCTGTTCAGATGTCTCAAATTTTGGCAGAGAAGGAAAAAAGGAGAGTAAGAAACTGCTAGTTACTCCTCTTCTCTCCAGAAGGTAAGCTTTCCATTTACTCTTACCCAAAGAGAATCTGAGGGACTGAGATGCTCCCCACTGCTTCATCTTTCATTAAGGGAAGAGAGAGGGAAGAAAGCACTCTGCTCAACTTCTTCTCTCACTTTATTACAACTGACAGCTTATCTTCTACATTTTATGCTATGAAAAAGTTTGAAGGTCAATGCAGGGAATACAATTTCCAAAGAAATCAGTTTTGAAATAAGTCTTGCCTTATTCATGATAGAAAGTTGTTTCATAAATTTCATCAATATGATTCATTGGAAGCCTCCATTTTGAATTAATGAGATCCTTCCTTGTTCATAAAAAGAAAGGAGCCCTCAATCTGAGGGCTCCAAGAACATTGGAGAATCATTACTTTCTAAGACCTGTTCTAGTTGAAGGTTAGGAGGGAAAAACAAGGAATTTTCCCCCAACTTTAAATAGCTAGAAAGTATAATTGAGGATTACCTATTAGCTGTGACATTGCCAAGCCATGTCCAAACAGATATATTCACAGCATACTCTTTTCATTACACATTATATATGTGAGACTTTTTTTTGATATGAGACAATTTTAGTAGATATTTTTTCTCTTTGTTATAAGAGATAGCTCTGGGGGAAGACTTTAGATCAATGAAACATAATGGGAAATGTATGTGAAAAGAGGTATCAATACAAATAAAAATGCACATGATCTCTAGCCTCCAAAGAAGTATCACAGGAGGATTTTCAGTAGAAGCCAATACAGTACAGTTGTTAAAGTATGAACATTTCTCATGCATACCAGCTGTGGAACTTTACTCCCAGAAATTATAATCCTCTTTGAAAACACACTGATTCCTTCTGTTCAGTAAACATAGTCTTGTATTAGATCTAGGGATGTTGAGAGAGAGGCAGAAAGCTTTTCCAAATTAGAGTCCAAATTATGGCCCAGTCTTCCTGGCTTTCTGCAGGGTAGGTTGTGATAACAAAGAGTGATAAGTGGTTATTGATGGCTAATTCTTATCCTTTCTGAGAGTGATGTGTCAGAGGATAGTTACTGTCATCTATGAGGATGTACCACTTTGCTGACTCTTGTAGCAGTAAGACTATCACATCCCCATATCCTGTCTATTTCTTTTTGACTTGAATCTATAATTTGTTTTAAGGTACTCTCAGTATAGAAATTCCCTCTATCAATTAACAAGGCAGATACTCTCTACAGCTTAGAGAGTTTTCTGGGACTCTGATAGGCTAATTAACTTGTCCAGGGTAATAAAAAATAAAATAAGTCAAAGGCAGGCCTAGAACTCGGACATTTCCAAGTCTGTGGACAATTTTCTATCTGCTATAACATACTGTCTTTCCAATTCACATTTGACTAATAATCTTTCCAGTGGCATCCAAAACAAAGATCATCCAGCTTCTGGTTGCATACTTGTAGTGAGAGGGAAACCAGTATACTAAGAAAACTTTTTGGATCATTCTGTTTCTTTATGTAAAGTAAAAATCTACCTCTCTACAATTTCTGGGAACTGCTCCCAGGTCTTTGCTCTGTGGTCAAGAAGAACAAGTTAAAGCCTGTAGCTAGATTTATATAGTAAAGAATTCATGTGGAAAAGATGTGTGGGTATTAGTGGAAAACAAAGTCAATATGAGTCAATAATGTGTAGCAGGGCAGCCAGATAAAGTAATGAGATAGTGTTCAGAATAATACAGCATAGTGTTCAGAATAAGACAGGTATTAGATAAATAGGTAGATAGATTGATTGATTAACACAAAGATAAATAGATTATATAAATGAAAGATATAAATATAGATGGATGGATAGATACATAGGTGAAAAGATAGACATATAGATGATAGATAGATACTGCTTTATTCTGCCCTACTCAGATCACATCTGGAACATTTTTCCCAGTTCTGAGAGCTCAATTTTAAGGAGGACATTTAAGAAAAAACAATTAGAATGGTGTGGGAAATGGAAATTATGTCATGTGAAGAGTGTGTAAAGAAACTAGGAAAGTTCAACTTGGAGAAGAGTAGGCTTGGGAAAGATATTTTAGATGCTTTTAAGAGATATCATATTGGATTGAGGAGGATTAGATTTATTATGCTTGGTTGAAGAGGGTTAATTTAAGACCAATTGGAGCAGAGTAGTATTTGACTTGACAAGAGGGAAAACTTTCTAAGAATTAGAGATATTCAAAAATGGAAGTGTGGGATCCCTCAGAAAGAAATGGGTTCTCATTCCCTGGAAGTAGTGAAGTGATGACTGTATTATCACTTATAGGTGATAATTTAGAGGTGATTCCTATTCAGATATAAATTGGATGACTTCTAAGATTTCCTCTAACTCAGAAATTTCATGATCTTATGATGACTGTGGCACAAGTGATACAGTGATAGATGCATCTTACCTATTGTCTAAAGAAAATTATGGAATCAGGTTTATTTCTTTATACTTTCATTAATGACTCCCAGACAGAGGCATTTAAAAGTCAGAGGACCCTGACACGTGCATGCATGCACACACATGCACACACACACACGCACACACAAACACACACACACACACACTTTTTTCCACTGAATGCCTATTCTGGGAAAAATTTCCTAAAATGAGAAAGATAGCCCACTTTTCAGTTCTTAAAATATAGACTTTTAAGTTAGTAGAGATAAGTGGAGAAAAAAATCAGAGAAATAAAACAACCCTTTGTTTTATCCTCCTATCAGTATCTTTTTGTTTTTCATATTTTTTCCTCTTTCATCAGCCCAGTGTCCTCATGTTTCCTTTGCCTACTGGACAGAAAATCCATTATAACATATTTTTGAACACTTCTTGATAACTTTATACCATCAAAATTTAAATGTCCTGAATTGAGAGGATGGCCAATGTCTTGTATGACCATGATGACATACTATTGTGCTGTAAAAAATGACCAGCACAATGCTTTCAGAAAAACCTGGAAAGATTTACTTGAACTGATGGAAAGTGAATTAAACAGAACTAGGAAAAAATTGTATGTAGTAACAGCAATACTGTATGATGATAAACTGTGAATGACTTAGCTATTCTTAGCAATACCATGTTCTAAGATAATTCCAAAAGATTTATTATGAAAAATGTTACCTACCTCGAGAGTAAGAACTGATAGATGCAGACCAAAACATATTAATTTTCTCTTCCTCCCTTCCTTTTTCTCTCTTTATACCTTTTCCTTCCTTCCTTTTTTCTTTTTCTTCCTTCCTTCTTTCTCTCCCTTCCTTCCTGCTCTTTCTCTTCCTTCCTCTCTTTCTCTCTTGTTCTCAGTCTCTTCCTTCCTTCTTTCCTTCCTTCTTTTTTCCTTTCTCTTTCCCTCCCTCCCTTTTTCCCTTCCTCCCTCCCTTCCTCTCTTCCTTCCTTCTTTTTTCCTTCCTTCCTTCTTTCCTTCCTTCCTTCCTCCCTCCCTCCCTTCCTTCCTTTCTTTCTCTCTCTCTCTCTTTCTTTCTTTCTCTCTCTCTTTCCATCCCTCTCTCCTTCTCTCTCCTTCTCTCTCTCTCTCTCTCTCTCTCTCTCTCTCTCTTTCTCTCTCTCTGTCTCTCCCCCCTCTCTCTCCTTTTCTCTCTCTTTCTTTTTTCTGTCTTTCCTTTTTTATTTGCGTTTTCTTCCACAAAATAATTAATATGTAAATATGTTTTACATTATTGCATTTATATAATCTATATCAGTATGTTTACTCAGGGAGAAGGAAGGGTAAGGAGGAGAAAATTTGGAACTCAAAATTATTTTTAAAAAAAAGAATGTTAAAAGTTGTTTTAAAATGTAATTGGGGGACACTGATGCATTGTTGGTGGAGCTGTGAACGGATACAGCCATTCTGGAGAACAATTTGGAGCTATGCTCAAAAAGTTATCAAGCTGTGCATGCCCTTTGACCCAGCAGCATTTCTATTGGACTTATATCCCAAAGAAATCATAAAGGAAGGAAGGGGCCCCACATGTGCAAGAATGTTTGTGGCAGCCCTTTTTGTAGTGGCTAGAAACTGGAAATTGAATGGATGCCCTTCAATTGGAGAATGGCTGAATAAATTATGGTATATGAATATTATGGAATATTATTGTTCTGTAAGAAATGACCAGCAAGATGATTTGAGAGAGGCTTGGAGAGACTTACATGAACTGATGCTGAGTGAAATGAGCAGAACCAGGAGATCATTATACATGGCAACAACAGTACTATATGACGATCAATTCTGATGGACATGGCTCTCTTCAACAATGAAATGTTTCAAACCACCTCCAATTGTTCACTGAAGAAAGCCATATACACCCAGAGAGAGGGATGTGAAATGTGGACCACAACATAACATTCTCATACTCCTTGATTGATGTTTGCTTACATTGTGTTTCCTTTATCTGATATATTTTTTGTGTAGATAAGATTTTTCTTGCACAACAATGATAAGTTTGGAAATATGTATACATATATTCGATTTGCCAATATATTAACATAATTAACATGTAGTGGATATCCTGCCATCTAGGGGAGGGGTGGGGAGCTGGGGTGAAAAATTTGTAACAGAAATGTATGTAAGGGTTATTGTTGAAGAATTACCCACACATTATGTTATGCAAATAAAATTTTAAAAAGTTTAAAAAAAGAAAAATAAAATAAAAAGCCAAAAAGAAAAAAAAATAAAATAAAATGTAATTGGGTGGAAACAAACTATTTTTTAAAAAAAGAAACTTATCTGTCCTGAGTCCCTTTCTCCCAGAAAATTGAGTATCCAATATGAGAAATTAATTCTTCCCAGTAGTTGATGCTCAGGGTACTACCCTTCTAATACACACAGACACATATATACATATGTATGTGTATATGTATTGTGTGTGTGTATATATATATGCATACATATATCAATACATAGTTACCTATCTATCCATCTCTCTATTTTAAGAGGGACCTTCAATGCCTTCACCCAATGCTAAGAAACTTCATGAAAGGCCAGCAGGACAGTATTTTGAAGCAGTATTGCCTTGTAACATCCCTCAAATAATAGCCCCTCTACCTAAGGTTACTTGTCTAATATTCCTATTAACTTGGTTACTCTGTGCTCCTCAAATACATTTTGCCTTAGGATTTTGAAGAGTGTGATTTTTATATACTCTGTATAGCTAGTGATTTTAAGAACACAAAAAAAGAATGTATATGTAATAAGAGAATGCCTGATGAAGAAACTTACTCTCTCCATATAGATTAGAATATTCTCTGTGATTTAATTTTGCAGAATAGTCTAGGACTGAGAGGAGTTAAGAGATTTCCCATAGATTACAGAGTCATTATTTGTCAAAACATTTGAACTCACATCTTACTAACTTCATGGTAAGCTCTCTATCTACAATACTGAGCTACTTCTAACAGTTTGACATAGATGATAACAACAGTAACTAATACACACACATATACATACACATAAACACCCCACACTACATACACACACATATGCAACCACTTTGCATGTGTTATCTCATTTGATCATCACAACTTTGGTAGATAATATTTGGGAGATGAAAAGGAGTATTATCCCCAATTTTCTGATGAGGAAACTAAGACAAAAAATATAAATGGCTTACCCAGGCCCACACATCTTTGTAAATGTCTGAGGCAGAATTTGAACTCAGATCTTCTTGTTCCAAGTCCAGAACTCCATATACTCTTAATATTTAAATACTCTGAGGTGTTTTTTTTTTCTTTAAGTTTGTCAGTGCGTGTTTGGATTGCTAATAGCTTTGTAAACAGTCTTTGAGAGTTGTAAGTGAAAATGAAAATCCTGTCTAAGATTAGGTATGTTTGTGGTGCTAACAAAGCACCACTAGGCCTATACTTGAAACCTTGCTATCTGAATAGTACCTCTCAGAGCTGGCATTTCATTTGCAAACCCTTCAAGATCCCAGGAATATCTTCACATCATGCTGAAGCCCCGGAGACACTAGTACTACTTGAAATTGTATGTTCTCTGCCATGACCCACCATAGAATTTATCTTTTTTTCTTCATTTCTTTTTTTTCCATCTTCTCTTTTATTCTTCTTATTGTTTACTTCTTTCCTCCTACATCCCCTTTTTACTTCTCTTTTACCACCAACAGGCACTGTGTAAATCTGCTAGCTGGTTAAAGAGGATACTAGTCCTAATAATAACCATAGGCAAAGATGGCACTGGTCAGACACCTGAGTAGAATTTAATCCCAACCCTCAATTGTTGAGCCATAGTCTAACAGTTTATAGATTGAAATAAATGCCTGGCCTAGAAAGAGAAGACTCAGGGAACATGAGAGCTTCAAATATTTGAAATTCTCTCATGAGGAGGAGAGATTATGATTTATTTGTCCCCAGAGGGAAAAAAACAGTGGGAAGGAACCACAAAGAAGCCAGTTTAGGCTTAATGTCAGGAAGCAGGAAATAGAGTTGTTCAAAAGTGGAATAAGCTTCTTCAATAGATGGGAGTTCCTGCCATCCCCTTGGAGATCCTGAGGAAGAGAGAGACATGATGATCACTTGTAGAGTACAGGGGGCATTCTTTTTTAAGTATAGGTTGAAGTACAAAGCTCCTTCCAAACTATACATTTTGTGATCTTGTGAGAGGAGATTAATTAAATAAATAGAACAAAGAGTATTGTTTAAGAATTTACACACATATTTGCAAAAGACATTTTTAAAGAGTCTGGTTATATCAAGATAGTGATTTATTTTATAATGATGAGATAGATATACAGCAAATACCTTTTGATGATGATACTGATATATGGATGTAGGAGTCTATACACATATTCAGATACAGTCAACTCAATTATCCATACTTATAGATACAACATAGATAATATCAAAGAGTTCTTATATTGTTCAATTGTATCCAACTCTTTGGGACCCCATTTGGGTTTTCTTGGCGAAGATACTGAAGTAGTTTACCCATTTCCTTCTCTAGCTCATTTTACCAATAAGGAAACCGAGGCAAACATGATTAAGTGACTTGGCCAAGGTCACACAGCAAGTAAGTTTCTAAGACCAGATTTGAATTCAAGAAGATGAGTCTTCCTGATACTAAGGCTCTTTCCATTTCACTGCCTAGTTGCCCTTGTAAAAGAGTAGATAATCTTAAAATTTAAATTTGGATTATATAATATAGTCTTTTTTATCCATTTTCCACATGTTTATTATCTTAAATTCATTTAAATCATTAAATATTATATGCAAAATAATATATAATTGTACTCTAGAAACTTAAATATATAAAGATAACACTACAAATATATATACATATGAAAATATATGCATATTTGTATGTACATGTATTATGTTCACACACACATACACATACATATACATACATACATATATATATATATAGGTCCATATTTACTTGCTGTGCTCTAGGAGCTTAAAAATATATCAGCTGGTACATTAAAAACTGGCCTGTGTCAATAAAGTCTAAGATCTCTGACATGTACTATGTGATTTTGGAGGCAAGTCTCAACCTCTATCCCCAAGTAAATCTAGGGCAGATGTGATCAGCATTAACAGAGAAAGTACCTTACTAGGAGCATCCTATATATATGCCTGTCCAAAATCAAGTAGCTGGTGACAAATGAATAGTCTCTCTCTCTTTCTCTCTTTCTCTCTCTCTCTCTCTCTCTCTCTCTCTCTCTCGAACAGTTTACTACATTAATAATGGATGACTCACTTATCTTTATTATGAGTTCCTTTTTACTTTCACATTTTATGATATTACATGCCAACAAATTTTTGAGAAAGCATTTTTCAATAATGCATATTGCCAATAGTCAGAGAAATATTTATTTTTGTCTCTTTGATCAGACTGAAATTGGGGTGCCTTCCTAGAAACTGGAAACTGAATGGATGCCCATCAATTAGAGAGTGGCTGAATAAATTATGGTATATGAATGTTAAGGAATATTATTGTTCTGTAAGAAACGACCAGCAGGATGATTTCAGACAGGCCTGGAGAGGCTTGCATGAACTGATACTGAGTGAAATGAGCAGAATCATTATACACGGCAACAACAAGACTATATGATGATCAATTCTGATGGACATGGCTCTCTTCAACAATGAAATGTTTCAAACCAGTTCCAATTGTTCGGTAAAGAAAGCCATATATACCCAGAGAGAGGGATAGGAAATGTGGACCACAACATAATATTTTCATCCTCTCTGTCGATATTTGCTTGCATTGGGTTTCTTTTCTCTGATTTTTTTTCTTGTAGATATGATTTTTCTTGCACAGCAAGATAAGTATGGAAATACGTATACATATATTTGACTTGTCAAGTATTTTAATATAATTAACATGTAGTGGACTTCTTGTCATCTAGGGAAGGGAAGAGGACTAGGGAGAAAAGTTTGTAATGAAAAGCTTTGTAAGGGTCAGTGTTGAAGAACTACCCATACATATGTTTTGCAAATAAAAAGCTTTAATAAAAAAAAAAAGAAATTGGAGTGCCTTCTAACTCCTTATAGAAATAGGCTTTAGGCAAAGTTCTCAGAGTCAATTTACTGAAAATATTTGGCTTGAAAAAGCCTTGAGAAGAAGGCTGGTGAAGTAAAGTCAACATGTCATTTCCAGGTTCAGTCTGTATGTCATATCTTGTTTTCCCTATACTTGTAGGAAAAATGGATAAAACAAAGTTGTAATCATAAAATCTCAGGGCAGGAATGTAGACCAGAAGGGAGAAGATCATTGTATTGTAGAGTGATAAAACACCTCAAGAATTGATCGATCCCACTGATACATTGTTGGTGGAACTGTGAATGGATCCAACCATTCTGGAGAGCAATTTGGAACTATGCTCAAAAAGTTATCAAACTGTGCATACCCTCTGACCCAGCAGTGTTTCTACTGGGCCTATATCCCAAAGAGATTTTAAAGGAGGGAAAGGGACCCACATTTGCAAAAATGTTTGTGGCAGCCCTTTTTGTAGTGGCAAGAAACTGGAAATTGAAAGGATGCCCATCAGTTGGAGAATGGCTGAATAAATTATGGCATATGAATGTTATGGAATGTTATTGTTCTGTAAGAAATGACCAACAGGAGGATTTCAGAGAGGATTGGAGAGACTTGCATGAACTGATGCTGAGTGAAATCAGCAGAACCAGGAGAACATTATACACAGCAACAAGACTATACGATGATCAATTTTGATGGACATGGTTCTCTTCAACAATGATGTGATTCAAATCAGTTGTTCAGCGATGAAGATAGTCATATACACCCAGAGAGAGGCCTGTGGGAACTGAGTGTGAACCACAACACAGCATTTTAACGCTTTCTGTGAATATTTCCATGCATTTTGTTTTCCTTCTTAGGTTGTTTTTTTCTTCTTCTCTTTCTAGATCTGATGTTTCTTTCTTTCTTTTTTTTTTTTTCTTTTTGCTGAGGCAATTGGGGTTAAGTGACTTGCCCAGGGTCACACAGCTAGGAAGTGTCTGAGACCAGTTTTGAACTCAGGTCCTCCTGACTTCAGGGCTGATGCTCTAACCACCGCGCCACCTAGCTGCCCCCGATCTGATGTTTCTTGTGCAGTAAGATAACTGTATAGATATGTTTACATGTATTGTATTTGTCATATAATTTATCCTATTTAGCATGTATTAGATTACCTGTCATCTAGGGGTGGGAGGTGGGGGTAAGGAGGGGAAAAGCTTGGGAAAAAAAAGTTTTTGCAAAGGTCAATGTTGAAAAATCACTCATATGTTTTGTAAATAAAAAGCTTTATATATAAAAAAAAGAATTGATCGATCCCTTCTAAGGCCATAAAGGATAAGTCTTATCCTTTCAAATGTTTGAAAGCAGGAATTTGTTCCCTTCACACTATATCACTTCTCTTCCAGGCTTAACATTTCTAGTTCCTTCTACTGATTCTCTAGACAGGTGGTCTTAAGACCCTTTACTATATCTATCCCCTTTGCTTTCTTCTAGATATATTTACATATGTGCTTTTTATTGGTGTTATTATACCAGATTGGTTAGTTCATTGGTGTGCTGAACTCCTATTGAGGAAATTCCCTCATGTGATATAGATGAATAACTCTTCTTCAATTTTTGGTCTGAGGCTGTTTCTTGGGGCATTGAGACATTAAATGAATTCCCAGAGTCACTTTATCAAAGGTCAAACTTGATTCCCTCTATTCACTATGCTGACCTACATCTGTCAATGTACTTCCTAAAAACAGTGTCAACATTCTTTCTAAAGAGTGATACTCAATGAAATAAATTATTTAAATAGCCCCATTTTAGAAAAAAGAAATAGAACAAGCTATTAATCAGCTCCATAAGAAAAAAATCTCCAGGGCCAGATGGATTTACAGGTGAACTCTACCAAATATTCAAAGAACAATTCCAATACTATATAAACTATTTGAAAAAATAGGGAAAGAATGTGTACTACCAAATTCCTTTTGTGATACAGATATGATGCTGATAGCTAAACCAGGTAGGGTAAAAACAGAGAAAGAAAACTATAGACCAATTTCCCTAATGAATATTGATGCAAAAATCTTAAATAAGATATTAGCAATGAGATTACAGAAAGTCATCCCCAGGATAATAACACTATGACCAAGTAGGATTTATACCAGGAATGCAGGGCTGGTTCAATATTAGAAAAACTATCAGCATAATCAATTATATTAATGGCCAAACTAACAAAAATCATGTGATTATTTCAATAGATGCAAAAAAGCATTTGATAAAATCCAAAACTCATTCCTATTAAAAACACTAGAGGATAGGAATAAATGGGCTTTTCCTTAAAATGATTAGTAGCATCTACTTAAAACCATCAGCAAGCATCATATGTAATGGAGACAAACTAGAACCATTCCCAATAAGATCAGGAGTGAAACAAGGCTGCCCACTGTCACCATTACTATTTAATATTGTATTAGAAATGTTAGCTTTGGCAGTAAGAGAAGAAAAAGAGATTAAATGAATTAGAGTAGGTAATGAGGAAACCAAATTATCCCTCTTTGCAGATGACATAATGGTTTACTTAGAGAACCCTAGAGGCTCAACTAAAAAAACTACTAGAAACAATTCGCAACTTTAGCAAAGTTGCAGGATACAAAATAAATCCATATAAATCATCAGCATTTTCATATATTACCAACAAAGTTCAGCAGCAAGAGATACAAAAAGAAATTCCATTCAGAATAACTGTCAATAGTATAAAGTATTTGGGAATCTATCTGCCAAGAAAAAGTTAGGAACTATATGAACTAAACTACAAAACACTTTCCAAACAAATAAAGTCAGACCTAGTCAATTGAAAAAACATCAAGTGCTCATGGGTAGGCTGAGCGAATATAATAAAAATGACAATACTACCCAAACTAATCTACTTATTTAGTGTCATACCAATCAAACTCCCAAGAAATTATTTTACAGATCTAGAAAAAAAATAGTAGCAAAATTAATTTGGAAGAACAAAAGGTCAAGGATTTCAAGGGAATTAATGAAAAAAAAAGGCTGATGAGGGTGGCCTTGCTGTACCAGATCTAAAACTATATTATAAAACAGTAGTCATCAAAACTATTTGGTACTGGCTAAGAAATAGAGCAGTCGATCAGTGGCACAGGATAGGTTATCAGGACAACCTAGGCATTAACCTTAACAATTTAGTGTTTGATAAACCCAAAGATCCCAGTTTTGGGGATAAGTACTCACTATTTGACAAAAACTGCTGGGAAAATTGGAAACTAGTATGTAAGAAATTAGGGCTTGACCCACACCTAACACCACATACCAAGATAAGATCTAAATGGGTTCATTATTTAGACATAAAGAGTGATATTGTAAGCAAATTAGAGGAACATAAGATAGTTTACCTCTCAGGCCTGTGGAAAAGGAAGGAATTTGTGTCCAAAGAACTGGAACTCTTAATTGTACACCAGACAGATAATTTTGATTATATTAAATTAAAAGGTTTTTGTACAAACAAAACGAATGCAGACAAGATTAGGAGGGAAGCAATAAATTGGGAAATCATCTTTACATTTAAGGGTTCTGGTAAAAGGCCTAATTTTTAAAATATATAGAGAATTGTCTCATATTTATAAGAATTCAAGCCACTCTCCAATCGATAAATGGACAAAGAATATGAACAATTTTCAGATGATGAAATTGAAACTATTTCTAGTCATATGAAAAGGTGCTCGAAATCACTATTGATCAGAGAAATGAAATTAAGACAACTCTGAGATACCACCTGTCAGATTGGCTAAGATGACAGGAAAAGAGAATGACGGAGGGGATGTGTGAAAACTGGGACAGTGATACATTGTTGGTGGAGCTGTAAATGGATCCAATCATTCTGGAGAGCAATTTGGAACTATGCTCAAAAAGTTATTAAACTGTGCATACCCTTTGACCCAGCAGTGTTTCTATTGGGCCTATATACCAAAGAGATCTTAAAGGAAGGAAAAGGACCCATTTGTTCAAAAATATTTGTAATGGCTAGAAACTGGCAACTGAATGGATGCCCATCAATTGGAGAATGGCTGAATAAATTATGGTATATGAATATCATGGAATATCATTGTTCTGTAAGAAACAACCAGCAGGATGATTTCAGAGAGGCCTGGAGAGACTTGCATGAACTGATGCTGAGTGAAATGAGCAAACCAGGAGATCATTTTACATGGCAATAATAAGACTATATGATGATCAATTCTAAAGGACATGGTTCTCTTCAACAATGAGATGTTTCAAACCATTTCCAGTTGTTCAGTGATGAAGAAAGCCATATACACACAGGGAGAGGCCTGTGGGATCTGAGTCTGGACCACAACATAACATTTTCACACTCTCTATTGATGTTTGCTTGTGTTATGTTTTCCTTCTCAGGTTTTTTTTTTCTTTAGATCCGATTTTTCTTGTACAGCAAGATAACTGTATAAATATGTATTCACATATTCGATCTGTCAAATATTTTAACATAATTAACATGTATTTGACTTCCTGCCATCTAGGGAAGGGGGTGGGGGTAGGAGGGAAAAGTTTGTAACAGAAAGCTTTGCAAGGGTCAATGTTGAAAAATTACCTATGCATATGTTTTGCAAAAAGCTTTAATTTAAAAAAAGAGTGATACTCAAGCATTATCCTTCAGCAAATTCAATCTGAACAAGGCAGAGGACAGTTCATTCTGGGTATTTTGTTTTTATTATGGACACCATACTCTAATTGAGGTTTGCTTCAAGTTAGATTTATCTGATGTGCAGCAAGATTTGAGACATTTTGTTAGTTGCCTACATTCACTCCCAGCACTCCCTTCTTAGAGAGAGACCCTCAAGAAAACGAAATAACATCCATTCTAGGAGGCATTCCGAGCTTATATACATGCAACTGTTCAGACAGGGTGGTGTTAATTGTTGGTATTGTGAGACATCTAGTGGGGAAAACAAAAATTTTTTTTTCAATATAGGCTTGAATCAAGATATATTGTTTTGGTATATTTACGATCTTTATCCTGGTGGATTGGTAGATTAGTATTTATTTTCTCTATGCATTTATTTTCAGGAAAACCTTGATAACTGGGATATTTTTATTATTATTAATTTAATTAGTATTAATTTAATTTCCATTTAAAATTTCTTTTTTATTTAGCATTTGACAGATCTAAATGATTGTCAGTCTTTTCCATCTCTCACATTCTGTGCTTATATCCAAAAAAAAATTATGTAGGTGTGAGATAAGATCCATTTTGTTTTTCCAAGGTTTACCCCTTTCTTTTCAATCTGGAGAGTAACAAAATTTCTGGCCAAACACTGTTCATTTAGTGGGTTCTAATTAATAAGGTTTTATTAGAAAACAATACTAAT
Organism: Myrmecobius fasciatus; assembly: GCA_023553655.1. Lineage (NCBI taxonomy): Eukaryota > Metazoa > Chordata > Mammalia > Dasyuromorphia > Myrmecobiidae > Myrmecobius > Myrmecobius fasciatus. The sequence continues at coordinate 96,864 of JAJPUD010003721.1, forward strand.
TGCACCACATTAAAGCACAGACAAAAGAAAGAAAATGGATACTTAAAGGTAAAACAAAATGTTTTCTCCATCACAGCTCTACTCTGGCTCTTCATGGAGTGCATTAAGACAGAAGGCTATAAACTCTGGCAGTTGGTCAGCATGGTGGAGTGGCTGGAGCACTGCCTTGCTATCAGAAGGACCTAGTTTTAAATTCTACCTTATACATTTACTGGCTGTATAATCTTGGACATGTCACATAACCTCATTGGACCTCAGTTTTCTCATTCGGACCATGAGGACACTGGACTCAACTTATCAAAGAGGCATTATGTTTCTTGTGAAGGTACCTTCACTGATAAAAATTACAGCTCCTTAGCTGTAGAAGCTAAGAATGCATTAGTATGGAAGTATTTTCCCAAGGTACAAAGTGATGAGAAAAGGAAACTTCACATGCCTGCACTTTTAATAATGATGCTGGGGTTTTTTTGGGGGGGAAATGGAAGCTTTTACATAAATACACACACATCTATAAAACCTGTCCCCCAATTAGGCATTTTCTTTGTCTTCATTCTTTAATAAGTTCCAAAGGAAACCAATAGGAAGGAGAACAGAGAGTAGGAAAAGTGGAAGAATAGGGGCAGCTAGGTGGCACAGTGGTTAGAGCACCAGCCCTGAAGTCAGGAGGACCTGAGTTCAAATCTGGTCTCAGACACTTCCTAGCTGTATGACCCTGGGCAAGTCACAAACCCAAAAAGCAAAAAAAAAAAAAAAAAAGAATGTAAGAATAGGCAAATGGAAACAGAGAGGGAACTTAAAGCAAATACAGGGATGAGATTCAGAGCAGGAAGGCAGATATGAGAGGGAAAGGAAGAAAGAGTAAGACCAGGAACTGAGAAGGAAATGTGTAAGGAATTGATGTTCATAATGATAACCAAAATTTAGTAGTTGCTTCTCAGTCATCAAATGAAGTTGCAGTTATGTACAGGTTGGGCTATTTCTATTGTATCCTGATCCTTCTAAAATTGATACTCTCATGGGATGTCTTTCATTATAGTCCTCCTATATCTCACCATAGATTCTCTGGATTCTGGAAAGCTATGCCAGTAGAAAAGTCTTCCATTACAAACATGATGATAATCTTTCTCATCTGTTATCTGAGGACTAGTCTTCCTAAATTCTGAGAAACTGTTCACACAGAGTTTGCTAGAGGGCAATGGAATTATCAATCTTTCATACCATGTACTAAGTTACAGATGGTCTGGAATCTGTATTACTGGATGGAATACCCACACTAACTATGGTACCATAGTTAATCTATAATCTAACTGTCCCATTCCCTCACAATTCTGAGACTGGTATGTTCTGTTGCATAGAACACTCTTGGATCCTACTGTTATGATACTCCCTAGGGCCAGCAAGACCACTAAGAAGGAATATCTTGCTACATACACTGGACAGTCATTATTTCCTAAAAGAAACAAGATTTCTGCCCCTAACTCTTAAATCCTCTGGAACCCTCCAGAGTTTTGGATTATGCAATAGTCACCTATATCTCAGGTGCTTAAGGTTATGAGCTCTTTTATGGTGACTTAGGGTAAGAAAGAGAGGGTAAAAGAGCCTGAGTTCAGAGGAGATTTTAGATTTACTCATAAAATTGCATCAATTGTCAATTGTAGGAACCTGATAAAATCTCTCCATTATTTAGAACTCCCTATTATACATGTCTATAAGAGATTGGAGATAGTCCTTCAAAAGCATAGGAAGGTACTTAAGGTTCTGAAAATGCTTTCTGAAGGAGAAAAGAAGGTTTAAGTTGTGTTCAACAAACACAATAGTACCTTGAATTGAGAGAAACTTTAGAGGTCCAACCCCCTTCCTTTTATGGAAGAAGAAACTAAGATTTAAAAAAAAAAAGTTGAGTGACTTGACTAAGATCACTCAGGGAGTACATGGAAGAGCCAAGATTCAAACTTCTGTCCTCAAAGATATTTTTAACATATTATAATCCATATAAAAGCAATCATGAATTATTTTGTGTTCAAGATAGGGAATGAAGCTGTGATATTATAACTGGAGCATATCCTTCTATCAATGGAGGCCACTACTTCCTCTGAACCTTCTTGCCTTGGAGAATTACGTGGAGAACTCATGGGTTAAGTGAGTTACACATTGGCTCACAGGATGGGTCAAAGGTGAGACCTGAACTCAGGTATTCTTGTTTCTGTGGTCCATTAATTATCCACTATACCACATTGCCTTTCACGTTGGGATATATTATAATTTTATTAATTGTATTAACATAATAGCTCATTTACTCCCTAGTCCTGGCAGAATTGGAGTTCTAGTAAACAGACCAAAAAGAAAGTTCATTATGATATTGTTATTTATTACATCTTTAATAAATCATTGGTCAGCTGTGTCCTAACTTACAGTAGATTGACATTTATTGCCAAGTACACTCTCTGCTGGTAGGCAAAAGGCTACCCATCAGCAGATGTTACTTTAGCAGACTAGAGGATGGTGTTAATGAGACAAAGATCTCAACATCGATCACAACTATATTTACCTCAAAGCCATGTATTATACTCAGGATAAGTGTTTAACAACTTGCTATCTGAATATATATATATATGTATATGTATATATATATATAGGTATAATGGATACATATTACATTTTAAAGTTTAATTTGCACTGAGTGAAGTAAGCCAAATCAGAAAAAATCATACACAGTAACAGTAACTTTGCGCAGATAATTAACTTTGATAGAATTAGCTCTTGTCAGCAATACAGTGATCTAAGAAAATTCTAAAAGGCTCATGCTGGAAAATAATTTCGACATTCAGAGAAAGAACTATGGAGTATGAAGATTGAAGCATAGCATTTTCACTTTTTTTTTCTTTCTTGTAGTTTTCCTCTTTTGTTCTGATTCTTCTTTCACAACATGACTAATATGGAAATATGTTTTAAAAAGAGAGTTGTTGCATTCTTGGCTCAGTAAGAAGGCAAATGAAATTCAATTTTATACTGATAGTAATAAGCCAAAGCATCTTTCCTCAATTACTACTTCTCTTTTTATCCCAGATGCAATGATTTTGCCTGTGCAGAAGCTTTTGAGCTACTTGTAATCAGTGTTGTTTTATTTTATTTTATTTTTTTAAAGCATGAACTCAAGCAGTCTTTATTTTGTGGAAAAGATAATGTATTTCACATTATAGTGATTCCTGGTACAGAGCTGAGTTATTTTGGCTGAATGTTCAAACATGCTTCATTCTGCCATAAATAGCTTAAACCCCCAGATGATATATTGGCAATATAGTGTAAAGGAAAGTATATTGAAAAACCTAAGTTCATATTCTGGGTTCTGTTCCTTCTGAGTTGTAATATTTTGACCCTGGTCCTCAATTTATTTCCTTCCTTCCTTCCTTCCTTCCTTCCTTCCTTCCTTCCTTCCTTC
>JAJPUD010003721.1:100312-145271 GCA_023553655.1 Myrmecobius fasciatus
TTCCTTCCTTCCTTCCTTCCTTCCTTCCTTCCTTCCTTCCTTCCTTCCTTCCTTCCTTCCTTCCTTCCTTCCTTCCTTCTTTCCTGTTTTCCTTCTTCTTTTCCTTGTGTCCACATAGGAAATTATACCTTTATATTGTGGTTATTCTATCCAAAGAAATATAAAAATTGTGGTCACCAAAACCTCACATGAGATTTGGGGCTAGATTTTTTTCCCTCTTCTTTACTTATGTATTCTATCATTAAAAAAATAATAATAATAACACACCAAAACCAAAGTATTATCTTGTAGTTTCATTTATAAATTTCTGATATACAGCTCTGAGAAATCAGGTTTTGATAAAGCCCATTGAGATTCAAATAGAACTTCTTGACCATGCCTTAAATCCAAATGATTTTGGCTCTCACTGATTGGTCATAGGTCCCAGTCCAAGCACCACTTGTTCTTTGTTTGGGTTTTAATGGCTCAGAGTAAGTATAAGTAACAATTGTGTATGTTCTAGCCAGAACCCTGGGGGTCTTCCTCTCCCAGTTTAGTTATTTTTTTTTATTGAATAGGCAATCTAAGTTATCCTTTGGCCTCATTTTTTTTTTATCTAGCCTTAGCCTGAGACAAACTGAGATTTCTTAAAGATTTTAACTTCAAAAGGCCAAGTTCTCCTCCTATGTCTTTTTTTTAAAATTAAAACTTTTTATTTGTAAAACATATGCATGGATAATTCTTCAACGTTGACCCTTACAAAGCTCTCCGTTACAAAATTTCCCCCCCTAGTCCCCACCCCTCCCCCAGATGGCAGGAAATCCATTACATGTTAATTATGTTAAAATACTTGACAAATCGAATATATGTATACATATTTCCACACTTATCATTGTTGTGCAAGAAAAATCATATCTACAAGAAAAAAAACAGAGAAAGGAAACAGTGCAAGAAAACAAATGATGTTTTATTTTTTAAAAATAAAATTTTACCTGCATTATTAATATTTTTTCTATCACTCTCTTAAGTCTATTCATTCAACAAAACAATAAATCAAATCCTGATTTGTAGCATTTTCTGATTTCCAAGAAATAAATGCTTACACTGAAATTTTAATAATTGGCTTTCAGAAGCTTAAAAAAGCTGGCTCCAGTATGACCTTGAACTTATAATGCCATCCAACTGTCTCACAGATATGTGTCATTGGTTATATGGAGTACCTAGAAGTTTGAGTACATAGAAAAGTGTCCTATCATCATTAAGAGAAAAATGTCTTCAAGTACATATCTTGCCAAGAGAGGGTTTGTAGAATGTTAGAAGCACATTTATTATAAAGAAAGCAGTTAATCCTTAGAACTAGCACATGCATTTTATACTATATTACAACTAGCACATATAGTCATTTATTAATACGTTCCACCACGAGGGGGCAGACAAACCTTGTTGCATATTCTCAATATGGTTCCTTGGAAGTTCCATTAGTTGAGATTGACTTGGAATTTCTGGTACTAGGAATGAAAATTGTTTATTTTGGGAACCTGGATCCTAATTTTGTTCAAATATTTCAATCAATTGATCAATAAATATTTATTTAGCCTCTGCTATATTCAAGGTACATTGTTTTAAGTACTGAGAGGAATGCAAAGATAAATAAAAACTGATCCCTGCCTTTTAGCTAAAGAGAGAAAATATGCACACATGAAGCAGGGACAGACTGCATATAATCATGTACTTAGTGGTGGGACGTTGTTCTGTTCCAAAAGCCCACTGTGGAAAAGAGAGGGCCAGGATTAGAGTGGTATAGGAGGAAAGAGTCAAACTTAGAGGCAGGAGAACTGGCTTCAAGTTCTTCCTTAGCCATTTACTTGAAATCACCACTTTACCTCTGTCAATTAATATGATAAGCTAATTCCTACTAAAATGTTAATTTCTTAAGATGTTACCCTTATCTAAAAGATGTTTATATTTTTAAGATGGATGGGAGAGAGCAATGTTTAATACAGAAAATTGGCTAATAGTGGAATTTCAGGCCTATTCGACAGGACCAAGAGGCAGACATTTGTGTGGGGGACTTTTCCAGTACTTTTCAAATCATGCCCCTTGCACTATGGACTCAATGTAATCCAATGGAGAGACAGATCATTGGCTTTATAATTAGAAGGCTTGGTTTCAAATCCTACCTTAAATATTTACTCAGACACTTTGGACAGATCTCTTGACTTTTAAGCTTCCTTAACTCTAAAATGAGGAGGTTTAGACTAAATAGTCTCTGAGGTACTTTCCAGCTCTATATCTTTGATCTTATAGTGATATTTGTAAACAATAGGCAGTCCTGAGATTGTAGTGGAGATGGAATTGAAACTCAGAGATGATTTAATTCCATTTTTCAACTGATAGATGAGAATCTGCTTGTCACAACCCCAGCTGTAGGAAACAAGGAGATTGGGAGGAAAGAGCAGATGACACTTCTCTTTGACTCCAGGAGAGATGTTGCTGGCTCATAGGGAAGTAATTAAGCTTGTTCTCATTACTCTCTAAAGCAATCAGTGGTACCAAAGAAGAATTAACTGAAATATTATGGGGAAAAATTAATAAAGTTGAGATTTCAACTAACCTGGGTCAATCTGCACCCCTGAATTCTACATATCCACCCACAACCTCTTCATTCCCCCTCTCTGTTCCCTTATTATTTTAGTTTTAATTCTGTGAGTTTTGGTCATAGACTTTGGAGAACAAGACAATACAATTCTGAAAAGCAATCAAGAATATTTGGAGAAATTATAGGGATGTTAGGTACTTGAAGAAGAGGTAAATTGACCCGAATCTAATAAATGCATACAATGAACTGTGAAATTGAGGGGATGTCTTGCCAAAACAATTTTCAAAATGCTCTTTCTATCACACAGAAATTTTCCCTATGAAAAGAGAATTACTGCTAATCTCTGTTGCTTTGCCTTCTTATGTGAAAAACTTGAAGCTCAAATCTCTGAAGGCATTTTCTACTTTACAAAAGCATTAGGGGATGCTTGTTGGTTACCACCTGTCCAACAAAAGCCAGATATAGTCAGATCTAATCTCCATTAACCAAATGCTCAAGGAATGGCTGTTGTATTGATTGAATTTGGGATCATTTGAGTATCAGCCAGCCATAATAAATTATCTTTATTTCAACCTTTAATGTGTCTTTAATGATGCAACTTTACAATGGGGAAGGTAATAGGATTTGTGTTTGATGATTAAGGATTTTGTAGGGCCTTAGGGTCATCATGACAGGCATCACTGCTCTTGGTATGGAACTGGAGGTGTAAAGGTAGATTAAGTTGCACGTGTACTGACCCCAGGATAAACCTGAGAAGGTAGTTTTGCTTTGTTTTGTTTCAGTTTTACTGATTCCCTAGTAGTATCTTGGTTTTCTTGTAATTTGTCTTTTTTCTTCTAAAAAGACATTTACAGCCATTTTTTGGCTTGCTGAGGGTTCTGCTCTGCTTTGTTCAAAGAGTCACAAAGATAGATAAGTTGAATAAAGCCAAGAATGCTAGTGAATCTCAGGAGGTGGGGGGGGAAGAAACCCTGAAACAGCCAGAACACATCTCAAGGCCATCATTTCTCTTAGCTACCCACCTGTTCAAGAGGGTCTAGAGCAGGGTAATCCCCACTCGGAACCTCCCTGCTTAAATTTCCATAGCAGCAGGTGGGGGATCCCTTTTCCTCTTCCCTCCTACCCATGCCCCCCCTTAATGGGCACAACTGGCCATGCCTGGGTATCTCTGCTGGCTCTGGGTTTTCCCTGGCTGCTAAGAAGTGATTTCCCTTAAAGAGGCAAGGTCATCCATCTGGGGCCAAGGGGCCTTGTGTCTCTGACTGTCCATATCATCTAAACTATCAGCTTCTCAGGAAACTCTGAATTATGAATGAGTCAAAATGGGTGTCTTCCCACTGCCCCCACCCCCAATTCTAAAAAAATACATACACAAAATTAAAACTTAATTCAAAACGGCTGAATTTGAAAATGTTCAACTTTTTGCACGCTATGCTCTGTAAATGGAAGGCTATCCCAATTAATTTAAGAAAACATCTTTCTCTAACTTAGTTATAAATGATTGAAAATAGGCTTTGCATCTGTTCAGTATGACATTTCATGGGCATTCTCATTGAGAACTGCATAACCATTTCCATGACAATAAACACACAAGCTTGTTATTTGATAGTTACATAGCTGTGGGTTTCTTCTGCTTGTTCTCAGCAGAGGTGGAGAGATGCCTGCAGGATTTCCCTCTTTCCCAGTCTTCCCTTTTAACTTTGAAGACAAAGAAAGCCCAAGACACTCTTAATGCTGGACTCCAAATACAAACCACATCAAACCAGAGGAAAGACAAGGTATTTTGTTGTCACTATGACACCGACTTGTATACATTACACACTTCAGAGGCCCCAGCCTGACTGACTTGTTTCGCTAAGGGCACTCTGGAGTCACTATGGGGTGCCTACCAGAAGAGAGCAGGAAGAATCTCCCATTGTCCCATGCAATGAATGCTGGCAGCTCAGATAGCCCTTTTTCCATCATCCATGGAAGGGAGGAACGGAAAGCATAGATAAATGAATCCAGCTCATCACCAAACCTTACTTTCTCCTATGACTTCAACTACATTTTTTAACATCTTTTCTCATCACAGCCAGAAACTGATTATAAATTGTCAACCCCAAACCAGGGTCCTAGTGGAAGTGGCGATAAGTGGAAAAAGTTGGAGACTTGATGTTTTGAGGGTCTGAATTTTGTTGACAGGGAATAGGAAAGTAGGAGGATCATGAGGAGGAGCTGACAGAACCTCATGTCTGTCTGCCTCCAAGGAAGGAACAGATCAAGCTGAGCATTTGGCTTATGCTACACAGATGCCAGCAGGTAACTAGTACACAGAAGGCTCTGGGGCATAGGGGGAGTATGCCCTTCTGCAATAGCATTCAAGCTTGGTGTAATTAGTTCCTGCTCCATGGGTGGCCCCAAACTCTGCCACCTGAGCTCTTCTCTCTGCAGCAGAGTAGAAAGAAAAGAGAAGGGACAAAACATTCCCCACCATGAATATCAGTCATTAAATCTAACTCTCTTCTCCATAATCATCTTTCAGCCGACAGAAACGATGCAAGGAATGGATGTGAATCCTGAATACTCAAAGTCAATGATGGTTGTCAACAATAATAACTCAGTAACATCTGGAGGTAGCACTCAACTCACTGAATGTATCCCTTGGACAAAGCTTATGTAGTGGCTCCTTTTTTCTCCAGACCTGGGACATCATTGGTTTAGAAAGTTCCCAGCAAGTAATTTTCTTTATCAGTGTAGATTTGAACCTTTTTAAAATAATTTATGATGGCTTGTTCAGGGTATTGAGAGGTTAAGTGATTCATCTAGGGACACATAGACAGTAAATATCAGTGGCAGGATCCAGATCTTCATGATTACAAAATCAGCTTCTTAACAAATGTTTCACAAATTCACATTTTAAGACTACCATCAGTGTCTTCTAAGAGTCAGTCCAAGGATACAAGAAATTCACAGCAAGGGCATTTAATGAAATAATATATGTAGAAAAGTAGAAGTGAAAATTTTCTTTCATAAAGCTGGAGCACACTCTTCCACAGATACATTTACCATTATTTGGAAGAATAAAAACATATAAAGAATATTCCTAGAGAGGCTCATAAGCTCATAAGGAATATGTGTGGCCAAAGCACACATGTCAGAAATACATGGGATCAGAGCACACAAATAAAGGAATAGCATGGGTGACAATGTCTTTTGAATATGCTCCTCCTGTCACATTGTCTTTATCAGATGTTTGTTGCTTTGCTAGATGCATGGTATCTATAAAACAGAGTATCTATTCTAATAAATATCTAATTTCCACTTGATATATAACAGATATTGTTGCACTGGATATATGTAGTTTTTAATATTTGCCATCAGGAATAGATCCCAGGGCATGGGATATGAACATTTTTTCTATATACCTAGCTTTTGATTTTAGCTGAAGTCCTTAACTATAGTACCATCTTTTTCCCAAATGAAGAGTGGACTCATCTATACTATTTTAATTTAAAACCCAAAATCTCTGTCTGATTGTCTACATCCTTCTCTCCCTCCCTCCTTCCTTCCTTCCTTTTTTTCTCCCTCCTTTTTTCCTCTTCTCTCTCTCTCTCTTTCTCTCTCTGTCTCTGTCTCTGTCTCTGTCTCTCTGTCTTTGTCTCTGTCTCTCTCTGTCTTTTAAGAAAAGAATCAGTTCTTCATTCAGTCATGGACTAGCAAAAGTCTTTCCTAGGAAAAGAAAAAAAAATTCCTAGTTTTTCCCTTGAGGAGTACCCTGCTATTGTCATTTCACTTTAGAGTCTTGGTGAGAAGACCTCTTATAAATTGTCAGAAAATTATGTAAAGTAAAATCAGTAGGATCAGGGAAATATTGTACACAGCATCAGCAACACTGCATGATAATCAAGTATGAATAACTCAGTTCTTCTCAGCTACAACACAGTGATCTGAGATAAATACACAGATACAATACAAATACAAAGAAATCTTGAAAGAAAATGTTATGCAAATCCAGATAAATAACTGATGGACTCAATGCTGGTTAAAGCATATCCCCCCCCCAATCTACCTTATTCTTTTTCATGTTTTTTTTTCTTTTGATCTGTTTCTTCTTTCATAACAGTGACTAATATGGAAATATGTTTTACATGGTAATACATGTATAAACTATATCTAATTGCCTGTCATCTTTTGAAGAGGGGTGAAGAGGGAGGGGAAACAATTTGAAACTCAAAATCTTATAAAAATGAATGCTAAAAATTTAATTAAAAAAGAATGTCTCTCTTTTTAGTAAGAGATTCCTTTTTTCAAGCATCCAAATCTTTAGAATCCAGTTCAGATTCAGTTTTAACTAAATAGCTAAGGCCCTCGAGCCTAGGTATGTTTGAAACTAAACTTCCAGTTGATTGGCTTTACCTCTCTCTAGATGACTTGCTTCTTATATGGTTTCATCATTCTTTAAATCTCCTTATTTTAATCTCTAAGAGCTAGATTAAACTTGGTGATTATTCATATTGTTATTGTTCATCCTTTATTTTTGAAGAAGTCCAATGACATCATGGGATGATGTCTTGACTTGAGTGTGACTTGGATTTAAGTGAGGCAGAACTGCACAAGTCATCAACCTCAATCTCTCTTCCAGTTATTGAAGTCCAGTGGTAAGATGAAAGTCAGGATGACTGGCAATGGCCCAAGATGCAGTGGATGATCTTGATGTTTTTGATATATGACTAAGTTCTACAGTGCTGCTCCAGACACCTTTATGGCTGTTGATACAAATTATTCTCATCTATCCATTCCTCCAGGGAAACTTCCTGACTTCTGGCCCAGCACTCTAACCATTGCACTGCCACCTAATAGCTAAAATATTTTCAACATCTTACAATTTAAAAATAATATTTTAAGTGTATTACAAATAAAAAAAACATTAATCCCAAACAAAAGCAAATTTCTAGTGTAGTAGACATTTTTTCTTTGGTTTCTCCTACTTCAAAGAAGAAATGTTTACTGCACTAGAAATTTGTTTATTGTGAATTCAGTAAGAAACAAGTGCTCTAGTCTGAAACATTTGCTTTGGTGTCTAGAATCTGAATTTATGACCCTGATTAACATATTTTATAATGTATATTTTATAATAATAGCTATTTCTTGCATAGCACTTTTTAACATTGCCATGGGGAAAGTGTGTCTAGTGAAGATTGGGAGGGGTAGCTCTGTTGAGAGCAGAACCTGACTCAGTAATCAAATAACATAGAAGTCTGGCCCCTAGAGATATTGAACTTTGGTAAAAAAAGCTTTAGAGCAAAATTCTAGGCCAGGCTTTTTAATTAGTTGATTTATTAAACACTGATTAAGCAACAACTTTGTTCAGAACATTGGGGAAATATAAAGGTTAGATATGACTTGGATCCTGACTCAGTGAATGTACAAGTAATTTTCAATACATCATTACATATGAAAAGTGTATGAGATAGCTACAAATGAACCTCTGTGTGAGGTCTGAGGTATATAAAGTCATTAGTAACTTGCATAATCAGAGAAAAAATCCTATATGACATGACATTTGAGTTGGACTTTAAAAAATGAACAGACATCTTTCCCATTACATTGTGAGAGGAGGGGCTTTTTTGTCCTTTTCCAACACTTAGCATGATATCTAGTATATAATAAGTATTTAATAAATGCTTGCTTGTTGGCTTGACTAAAAATGCAACAAACGAAGAACTGGAAGGAGCAAGGCATTATAGGGGTAATGATTAATGATAATAAGGACATGAAGACGAGGAAAGAAGGCAGGATGTGAGGATGGTGAATAGTCCAATGAGGGGGAAAGAAAGGAGTCAACAGTAGCTCCAAAGTTTTGAACTTCAGGAACTTTGAAGATAGGGTTGCCATTCAAACAGAGAAGTTAGAAAGAAAGGCAAGTTTAGGGAGAAATGTGACGAGTTCTGTTTTAAATATGTTGGGTTAATGGTTCTAGGAAGCTATTCATAGGGCTATGTCCAGCAAGAAGCTGATAGAAGACTGGAATTCTAGGGAGAGACATGGAATCAATGTGTAAATTTATGTCATTTGTATAAAAAGAATAATTAAACATTATTATATTTGCATAATAATATATATTATTATAATAATATAAAAAATAATTATAGGAAAAGATGAGATCACCAATGGGGAGAAGAGGAGAGGGAGACATACCCAGAAAGATGAAGAGAGGTTGAAAGACAGAGGCAGAGAGAAACTGCACATAGAGAGAAGATAGTATCAGTCACAAATGGAATGATTAGGCTTTGCAAGAAAGGCCATCTTCTGATGATGGAGCAAGAGAGAATTCTTACTATCATTTAAAACCCAAGTCAAAGAAAAAGAATTTAAGTGGTAATGGAGAAAGAATTGAATGTAGCTGACTCTAAAGTCAAAGTATCTGTGTCCTTCCTTCTGATTCAATGTGACATTGGGTAAATCATTTAACCTTGCTGAGCCTGTTTTCTCACCTTGAAAAGGAAGATTTGGGGCTTGTTTGCCTCTGAGAATCCTATTAGCTACCTATAAATAGGTTTTAAGGTATGAAGGAGGAAAGGTGCTGGAACAGATTTATTGAGAAATTTTGTGAACTTTACATGACTAGTCAATAGGTTGGGTAAGAGAGGCAAGAGAGAGGGAGAGAGATAGACGCACACACACACAGAGACAGACAGATGACAGAGATAGAGACAGTGAGAGAGAAAGAAAGAGAGGGAAGAAGGGAGGAAGGGAGAAGTAGGAGAGGAGGAGGTGGAGAAGGGGGAAGAAGAGGAAGAGGAGGAAGAAACTATATAGTCACAAACAAATCACTTCACTTTTCTGAGCCTCAGTTTTCTTATTTACAGAATGAGCAGATTGAACTAAATGCTCTCCAAGTTTCCTTCCATTCTTAACATCTATGGATCCAAGAAAAATCATGAATTTAGTTTATATATGGGTATAGTTTGCCTTCAGGATTGCATCTTTCTATTAGCCTGTCTTTTTTAAAAAAAATCCCTTTTTTGTGTCTCTTCAGGTATCAGCCTTTTCATGTTCCCTGCTTGATAGCCCAATCTCCAGACTAGAGTTTCTCCCTCAGGATTGATCTCTTTGAAATCTTCCATGCTCTGTACCTTTGCAGATTTTCTCTTTCTTTTAAAATGTAGCTGTCCTTGCTCCCAAACCTTCAGGGCCCCATTATCGGTTGGGGTGCTGTGGAATGGATACTCCTATGCAAATGGGTTATGAGATAATATGCAGGGGCTTTTGAGAGACAATATTTTTTTTATTAAAGTTTTTTATTTGCGTAACATATGTATGGGTAGTTCCTCAACATTGATCTTTACAAAGCTTTCCGTTACAAATTTTCCCCCCCTAGTCCCCTCCCCTCCCCTAGATGGCAGGAAGTCCACTACATGTTAATTATATTAAAATACTTGACAAGTCGAATATATGTATATATATATTTCCATACTTATCTTGCTGCACAAGAAAAATCGTATCTACATGAACAAAAAATATTTGAGAAAGGAAACCCAATGCAAGCAAACATCAATAGAGAACATGAAAATGTTATGTTGTCCACATTTCATATCCCTCTCTCTGGGTGTATATGGCTTTCTTCACTGAGCAATTGGAACTGGTTTGAGACATTTCATTGTTGCAGAGAGCCATGTCCATCATCATGTAATATTGTTGTTGCTGTGTATAATGATCTCCTGGTTCTGCTCGTTTCACTCAGCATCAGTTCATGCAACTTGAGAGACAATATCTTGATAGGGATTTCAGACATTATGGGGCAGGCATATGGGCTGAGGAGGATAGATTTGTAGACCACCTATTTTATTAAGTGTGGGATGACCTCTGTGCTTAAGAGCCATTTTGGGAAGACAAAGGGCTACAATGAGAAGAGCTCTAGACTTGAAGCCAGAAAGCCTGAATATAAATTTCAATTTCCTCCTTTACTACCAACAGTGTGATTCTGGGAAAAATTATTTAATTTCTCTGAACCTCAGTTTTTATAGCTATAAAATGGTGATAATATATTTTTCATTCTTTGCCTCACAAAGTCTCTTGCAAGGATCAAGTGAAAGTAATGGATATAAAGTATCGACACTTGCAAAATGTCATATCAACTGGTTATTTTCATTGTTGTTATTATTTTGACATATGAAACAACTTCAAAACAACCTAGAGAATTATTTTGCTTGCTTGCTTTCTTTCTTGCTTGCTTCCTTCCTTCCTACCTATCTTCCTTCCTTCCTTTCTTCCTTTCTCCCTTTTTCTTCCCTCCCTTCTTTTCCCCCTTCTTCCCCTCTCCTTTCCTTTTCCCCTCTCAGTTGTTTGTTTGAAACGCAGACCCAGCAAGTTTCAGTGACTGATCCAAGGTCACCCCTGTGAGTGACTGGTGACTGAGATGGGAATGAAACTCAGAGCTCCTGACCTCCGGGGCCCATGGTTCTCCATCAGGCCCTGCTGCCTCTCTGAATTCCCCCTGCAGTTTTAATTGAATATCATGTTCTTCTTCACTTCCTGCCCTAAACTGTGGAACAGCTGCCACTTAGGCTCCTGAGTCGGCTGGCGGCACTTCAGTGATGGGTGAAGTGATCCTGGGATATAAAGTGGGTAAAGGGTTTCAGGATAAAAGGCCCCATCGAAATGGAAGCTATTCACAAAGGTATAAAAGGGATGTCCCGACTTTACTGCTTTCCCTGACTTTCAAATGACACTGCTGTGGAGACCAGGCTAAGAGGGATAACGGCGTGGGAGGGTGAGTATGGGAATTTGAAGGAGGGCGTCTATGTAAAGAGGTAGGGAAAAGTGGGGGGAGTGAGAGCATGGAACTTTTGAAAACAAAACAAAACAAAGCAAAACAAAACAAAACAACAACAAAAACAATGACAGCAACCAAAAAAAACGTTCCTTGAGGAGACAAGTACAATGCAAAGGCTTTGCTGAACTGTCCCATATTCATTTCTTTTTCTTGTTGACAACATTATATAATCTCAGGATTAAAATGAGAGCACCAGCCCTCTCTTGACCCATTCCAGCCAAAGATACACTCACTAGTCCCAACCTCCAGATGACTATACCTAAAATAGGCACTGAGAGGCATGGGACTAAATTCTGCCTAAATCCCTCAGCACAGTTTTTTAAAAGGGTCCCCTTACCTTTGGTTAATTGATCTCCAGCAGGAAATTGAGATGGGGGGAGGGAGAAGAACAGTTATAAGATCCCTCTGAAATTCCAGACGATTATTTATGCCTAAGGGAGCAATAGTCGGAAACTTTTACAACAAACTGATCTTTCAGATAAAATCTGCACACTTTTCTCTCTTGGTCACCATCCCCATCATCAGTCAAAGGCTTGGCCAAAATACGGATGTGCAGGTGGCATTCCAGCCCTGATTACCCTGAGACATCCAGGTCTGCCCCATGAGGAAAGGAGGATGGGGCCTAGGGAAATTGGAGCGGCTTTGCTCAGTCTGGGAGGAAATTGAAAAGCTTCCCAAGCAAAACGTTGACTTCCTAAAGAGATAAAAAAAAAGAAGCCCCCTCCTAGTCATAAATCTGGGTGCACTCCAGGGGCCTAGGGGTCAGACTGAAGGCAAAGCAGCTGCCATCTGATCAGGACAGGAGCTTGGATATACACACAGGCAAAAGGAATGAGTTGACAGCCCGGCCTTGCAGAGCCATTCTAGTACAACTTATTGGCCACTAGAGAGCAGAGCTTCTCCATTATAGAGCAGTAATCTCTGAAGAAGGCATTTCAATCCTGTTTATTGATATACTAATGGAAACTGGTTTCTCTAGGGAAGACAAGAGTAAAAAAACCTGACATTCATCTGACTGGAAAGCTGGGGTCCAGAAAGTTGTTTCCTGGCTTCCTCCATCGCTGAAGCCTGTCTGGGTTGCGGGGAATGGCATTTCTTCTTGGAAGCCAGATTAGGGGAGGAGGAGAAAAGGAAGCAAAGCTTGCAGAGACAGCAGGTGTAAACAAATGACAACCTCTATTTTCGAAACAGGGAACCTAAATTGAACTGGGAGAGGGGGATGTCTCAGGGTCCAGTTTAAATCCTCAGGGGTAAGGTCTATACCTCCACTTGGATCTATATTAAGGGGGGAAATACCCCATTAGAGCACCCCATCCCTACCCCTCAATTATTCTTAGGAACATATGAAACATTCAGGAAATAGTGAATTATAACTTCACCCTAGCAATGGCTGAATTATGACGGGGGAGACCTTTCACTATTAACCTTGGTTTCCAGGTGCTTATTACTTTCCATATACTAAAATTTCCCTCTGGGCTAGTGTTTCTCATGCTCTCTCTCACCTCCAAAATAAATTAAATATGTATGTGAGCATATATTTATGCTTCCACTTAGGCATTCTGCAGTTAAGAAAACATGCAGAAAGGTGTCTTTAATATTGAGGAAATGTTTCAAATTTTTCAGCTAACCCTTAGGATCTTGGTCTCTTGAGGACATTGATGGGGTGATCCCTAACCCTAGTGAGAGCTTAGTAGACTTTCACTAAAACGTGTATGACTTAGTAACCTTCTCCCACTGACTCAATGGAGATACAGTCAATCGTCATTTGAATGATGGTGGGTATTTTTTAAAAAATAATTTTAATTTGTTAGCAAGTCTGCCCAACACCAGGGTTGCTCTGTGACTCTAACTCCATCTTTCAAACTTTTATTGTCTCAAATTTACCTATAATGGGAGCTGTCACTTCATTTTAAGCAAATCAACAATCAAAACTGTTTATGAAATGCTTTGAGATCTTTAGTGGAAAAGACATATATATATATATATTCAAAGTTACATTAGTATAAAGACTGTGGGTAAAACTAAACCCTTCATCCTTAACTCTTCAGATTTGACAACATAATTATCATAAAGCACTTGGCAAAAACCTATAAGAACTATCTGGACTAACTGTATCACTGTTACTCTTAGCAAAGGAACTGTCTGCTTAACACTTTAGAAGAAAATGGAAGATAGGGATGAAGAAAGACAGTTCAACACATATTGAGAGTAAGGAGATCTTGACTTTGGTTCTGCCAATAACCAGATGGGGATTCTTGAGGAAATCACTGAATTTCTCCTTGATATAGTTCCCTCCTTTGCAAAAATGAGTGGGTTGTACTTAACATGATCTTGATTATTCATTCCAACCCTAACATTCTGTGAAAACTAGCCTCAAAGTGATATTGCTGGTCCTGATAAATTGTAAGAAGACTGTTTTAGTTAAAACATTTTATCGAAGGCAGGCAGGGTGGTACAGTGGATAGAGCACCAGCCCTGAAGTCAGGAGAACCTGAGTTCAAATCTGATCTCAGACACTTAACTCTTACTAGCTATGTGAACCTGGACAAATCACTTAACCCCAATTGACTCAGCAAAAAACAACAACAACAAAATAAAAACATTTTATCCTCTCTCCCAGTGCTCAATGTAATAATCTGTATACAGTAAGGGTTTTAAGAAATGTTTATTTTACCCAAAGACTCATTAGATCATAGATTTAGAGCTGGATTTCTAAGGCCATCAAGTTCAACCTCCTTATTTTACAGATATGAAAAATGAAGCATAACCAACTAAAGTGATTTCCCCCTGGATCACAAACCTAGCAAATATCTTCAGTAGGATTTGGACCCAGTTTTTTTCCTGGCTCCAAATTTTGTGCCCTATCTACTATACAACTACTCCTAGCCACAGTGATAGTCATAGTTTTAGGTAACTGCAAGCTCAAAATGAACTAGCAATGTGATGAGCCAGTCAAAAATGTTAATGCAAAGTGTTAGGCTGCCATGAAAAAAGAGGCTGCCCAGAGGAAGGGAGGTGTTAGTACTACTGTACTTTACCTTCCTCAGACCATATCTGGAGAATTGTGTGAAATTGTAGATATTCCATTTTTGTGTATCCAGAAGAAAGGGAACTGGAAACCTTATCACAGTAAGAATTGTTGAAGTAACTGAAGATTTTTAGCCCATGGAAGGAAAGATTTGGGGAAAAGAGAAAGCTGTCTTCACATTTTGAAAGGTTGTTACTTAGAAAAGGGATTAGATGGGGCAGCTAGATAGCACAGTGGATAAAGTATCAGCCCCTAAGTCAGGAGGGCCTGAGTTCAAATCTGGTCTCAGACACTTAATACTTCCTACTGTGTGACCCTGGGCAAGTCACTTAACCCCAATTGCCTTAGCAAAAAAAAAAAAAAAAAAAAGGATTAGACTTGTCCTAGAGAGGCTGAGAAGGTTACACTAGTCCAAATTGAATAGGACTGTTTTAAGGGATAGTGAGTCTCTCTTCCAGCCCACTCCCATAGCCCAGAAGCCTCTAATTAGTGAAGACTGTATGAAGACTCAATTGCAATAGAAGGAATTCTTAAAATCTCATTTAATTCTCTTCCCTTCAGAGATTTCAGTCATGCCAAATTTTCTGACCAGGCTTCTTTTTACAGGGGAAACTTGCCATTGCAGCAGATGTGTCAGTTATGAGAATATGTAAATAATCCTGCTTACCTGTGTTTTCTTTAAACCAGAGAGAACTTGGCCTGATCAGAATACAGGGATATCAGCCTGGTGACCTACTTCAGAATGTGAATATCAACAGGCCTGACGTTCACAATTGAGTTCTTTTCTGTAGCAGTTCTGGATCATGTTGTGTCGCTGATTCTATCCAGATATAAGTCTGTACTGACTGTTAGTGAGAGGCATAAACAGGCACTATAGGAAGGTAGGATGAAATACTGTATGTGCACCAAATTGACATGGCATTGCTGCTCAAGTTCTACACTCTGCATTTCCTGATTTTTATATGGAAACATTTATCCACAGTGCCTGCAAAATGCCAAAAATTGTTTGTGAAAATTTCAAAGGATAATCAAAAAAGAAGAAAAACTCAAACATGAGCAAGGTTGAGTTTGAGATTTCTCAAACTCTAATTTGATGTCAGAATGTTAGTGAAGAAGACCTGCAATTGAGAGATAAACAAACTTTAATTAATAGTGTGTCACGAAAACACATTGTATCCATGTGGGATTGGAGAATTTGTATGGAGAAAGTGTTGAGAGGTAATGAGGAACAAAAGGAGCTTATGGAGATTGGAAGAACTTTTTGCAACCCCTACCCCTCAGTCTGCTTCCTTCAATTGTCCCAAATGAAATTCTCATCCAAACTTCATTATCTTAGTTGAATATGTCACCATCTTTCCAAGCTTCACTCACCTTAGAGTTTTTCTTAACTATTTCCACTCTCTTCCACCATATTTAATTTGTGGTTGTCTTTGCTCATTCCCACCTCTACAACCTCTTTGAAAACCTTCTCCTTCTCTCACAGGATCATAGTACTAGTTCAGAATCTTACTGTTGTTCACCTTGGCTATCACACTGGCCTCCTTAAGGGCTCTACTTCCTTCAAGCCTCTCCTTTCTTCAATCTTTCTTTCCTACATTGCCCAAGACAAAATATTTCCAAGAAACAAATCTGTCGTTCTTGCACCTAAAATTCTTCAGTAGTTCTCGTTTGCCAGTATGGTAAAATATGAACTTCTCCACTAGGCATTTAAAATCTTTTATGATATGATTTTCGTCTATACTGCTAGGATCATTTACTATTTCTCCCCTTTTTTTACTCTATGATCTAGCTGTTCAGTCAATTTCATTTGCTGCCCTACTCTTCATGAGCCTCTTTGGAGTTTTCTTGGCAAAGATATTGAACTGATTTGCCATTTCCTTCTCCAATTCATTTTACAGATGAAGAAATGGAGGCTAGCAGGGTCACATATCTGGTAAGTGTCTGAAGTCAAATTTGAACTCAAGTAGATGAGTCTTCCTGCCTCCAGACCTTGTGTTCTGTCCCCTGAATCTCTTAGTTGACCCCAAATGGACCTACCAGCTATTCCCCACACTTGATAGTCCATTTCCTAACTTTGTGCCTTTATATAGACTGTCCTCCTCTACCCACCCCATGCCTCCAATGAATGCCTATCTCCTTACCTTTGCTTATTAGAATTTTCTGTTCCCTTCAAGGCTCAACATCCTCCTTTGCAAAACTTTTTCTTATCTCCCCACTTCTTAGTCCTCTCTGCTACTTCAAATGATTTTACATTTATTTAGGTGCATGTTCTATCCACCCAATAGAATGTAACCTCTTTTATTATTTTTCATGATATTCCCAATACCTTGAACATAGAAAGTACTTAATATATGCTTGGTGGATTTAATTGAATACTCATTTGAGAATATTGACAAAGGTCCTGTAAGCTTTTTTATTCTCTAGCAATGCTCCTCTGATATAAAAATTAAATAGCAAGTTAATTAATTTCTCACGTAGATGAAGAAACAAATTTCTATCAAACCTTATCATCAATTTCAGAATTTTGTTTTTGAAAAGTATTCACAATCCACTGGGAAAGTTAAAAGATCTAGCAGAGAGTTTTTTAGGGTAAAGCTATCTAGAGCAAACTTATTCATCCCATATCTCTTACTTTATAAGGAATTGCTTGTGTTGTCAGATAATTCTGCTGTGATCCCAAAATCTGTTTCTCTCTGCAACTTACCTATTGCTAGAGTTAGTTTCCCCCTTGGAACAAATTAAGCTAGAATAATCCAAAAATTAAAAAAAAAAGGGTGCTGTGGAGAGCAGAATTATTTACATTTAAAACATGTATGTTAAAAAGGTAATATTAAAAATTGTCAATTCCTGTACCTCCCTGCTTTGCTTTTTTTTTTCTTGGCCTGGGCTTAACTGTTGCCCTTCTCACCTATCTCTAATCTTTATTCTAACTATTTAGGTCTGAAATCCACAGAATACTGAAAATGTTGGTTTGCCCACTCATCCAGTAGAAATAATTCAGGACAACGGGGCTGAAATTGACAACACAGTTTTTCCTATTTCTCAATTGATCCAGTATTTATTGACCTCTTAAATGTACAAGATTACTGTGTTAGCTTCTGTGGGCAATCTTAAGATATATAATATGTGTTTTTCCCTTCAGGGTGCTTATAGTCCAGTGAGAGTGTGAAGACACAAGCATGAAAGGATGGTTAACAACAGAAGGCAGCATGGAATTAGTGACCAGAACAAAGGAGAGATTTTCTCTGTACTCTGAGTTGGTGGAACCACACCTGCAGTATTCATTATGTTGAACTCTAAGCAGTACATATTAGGAAGAACATAGATAAGTCGAAAGAAGACAGTAAAAGGACAAAGAGTTTCCTAGAAAGATTGGATCATGTCCTCTTTTAAATCTCTTTTAACATTCTCTTCTTCTGGATACTCTTTTTTCCCCTTGATGTTTCTGACAAAACTGTGTCATGAAAAATCAGTAGAAGGAACTGAGATTCTTTAACCCAGGGAAAAAGCTTAGTGGGGAACAGGATAGCTGTCTTCAAGTATTTAAAGAAATTTCTTGTGGAAGAGGGATTAGATTTGTTTGACTCATCCCAGATGGCAGAACCAAGAGCAATGGGTGAGAAGTTGAAGGGAGATATATTTAGGTTTTACGTAAGGAAAAACCTCCTACCAATGGGAGGGGTGCAGGTAAAATAAGCTGCCTCAGAAGATGGTGGGGTTCCATATCACTGGAAGTATTTGATCAAAGGTTGAATGGCTGTCTGTTCATGGTGCTGGATAGGGAGTTCTGGTCAGACAGGGGTTGGATTTGATGGTCTGTTGTGTCTGTTCCAATTCTTAGATTTTAATAGTGCCATAAGAGACAGTAAGTGCCATAGGAGGCCACAGAAGAGGAAGATCACTGTGGACTAAATTGAAAAGGAAAAAAACTTTGTAGAGAAGGTAAGAAGAGCTGGATTTTGAAGGATGGGTAGGATTCAGGTACAGAAAGAAAGGCTTTGAAAAAATAAAGGGTGAAACACTCACACTGACATTTTTATTTGCAAAGTGAATCCTTTATTTCTCATCACTGTACTATGAAGTTTGATATAATTATGATCTTGGATCTGGTTTCCAGGGGAAAAACACATGCATAGAGTCCATACAAGTTGTCATGATAATGTAAATCAGGAGTCTGAAACAGACAATAAATCACCCTGATATTCTGTTTATACAGAACCAAACATAATGGATATTTGGAAATATCCCCAGACACCTGCCTGAAAGTTTCAGTTTTTAAGCATAGGCTGTGTCTTATGGACTTAATCCATTATAGAGGAGTGGTGGGATGGGCTAACTGGGGAACAGAATGAGTTGAAGAACATGCCTGCCTATAAATTTCTTTGTCCTGATCTCATCCTGCTTTCAATTAGCCAACTAGTATCCACCATGCACCAGCTTAACACTATGCTAGATGTTGTAAGAATATACAAAGAAATGTAAGACCCATGGGTCTTGCCCTGAAGGAGCTTACAATCTAGTTGGGAAGAAAATGCACAAACACAAGAAAAATTCAATAATAATATAGTACACTACCATGAGACAGTTGGTGGTTAATGCCAAATGAGCAGACTCACCCCTGAATGTCGAAACCAGAGGGCACAGAGCTAAGGGAGAGCCAAAAGAGTTCAGTTTCTCACACTCGCCAAGCACCTGCCCTTTTTTGCATGTGTCTGAGAGGCTACAAACTGGGTCACTGCAGAAACACCATGCATGATAATATCTGAGGATTGGATGAGACCTAGAGATATCATCTGGTTAATCCCCTTGTCTCCAGGAAAGCCTACACCTCAAACATTCCAGGCAGATAAATTTCTAGCTTCTTCTTTAGTATTTTTGTGGAAAGAAATGCCTCCATGGTCCTGCTAATCTTCCAGTGTTTAGCACTCCTTACTGTCAGGAAGTCCTCCCCTTTAGATCATGGCATGATAAAATGAGAAGGGAACTTTTTTGGGTTTGGGTTTGGTCCAATCTGTGATTGTAAAGGAGTGGGGAGCTCCAGGTGTAGGGTTGACAGTTCATCTGGAATTCAGAATTGTAGAAATTTCCCAGGACACTGAGAGATTAAATTACTTGACCCTGGTAGGTGTCAGAGGCAGAATTTGAACTCAGGTTACCCTGATTCCAAAGCCAGTCTTCTATCTACTAGATCAAAATGCCTTTCAGAAGGGAACTTAAAAATCAATTAATACAAGCTACTTATTTTACAGATAGAGGCCACATGGCTAGTTAGTGGGAGAGAAGAGATTATTCCCAGGTCTCTTGATTTTTGTTGTTGTTTAGTCATTTTTCATCTGTTTGACACCCACTGACCCTTGGGATTTTTTCAACGAAGATATTGGAGTGGTTTGCAATTTCTTTCTGCAAACCATTTTACAGATGAGGAAACTAAGGCAAACAGCATTAAGTGACTTTCCCAAGTTCATACAACTACTAAGCATTTGAGACTGGTTTTGAATTTAGATCTTTCTGACACTAATCCTGGTGCTCTACTCACTGGACCACTTGGTTGCCCTTGAATTCTAGTCCAATGCCATTTCTGCCATATCATTCTGCTATCTTCTCTAATTTGCCTTCCACTTGTCAAAATTTATATTTAGGTCTTCTTTTCTTAGCCTTCTCTAAGATGAAAAACAATCAATTAGCATTTTTAATGTTTCATGGATTGACTGCTTCATTGACAGCCTTCACCTTTACTTCTTAAAAACTGAGGCTTCAAGAGCAACTTGTTTAAAATCACACAGCTAATAAGTACCTGAAGCAGGTTTCAGAACCAAGTCTTCCAGTTCTCTACCTATGACACTATTCTTTTGTTAAGATACGGAGTGGTTGAAATCAGTAACTGTAGAGGGGACACTCAAGAGATACATTTGCAGATCTTAGAAGTATGCAAATACTTAACCAAAGACTAAGTCAGTGAGAAATACCCTCATGGGTCTACTGGGCTTTCAATGAGTCTGAAAGAAAGACTTTATGCAACTCTGCCTCACTTCAATCCAATTCATAAGAAATTCAGGACATCATCCCCTAATGTCATTGGTCTTCTTTGAAAATGAAAGACCAGTGGAATCAGCATCAGCCCTGGAGTCAGGAGGACCTGAGTTAAAATCTGGCTTCAGACACTTATTAGCTGTGTGATTTGGGCAAGTCACTAAGCCCTAATTACTTCCCCCCAAAAATGAAAGAAAAAAATGAAAACGAAGGACAGACTATGAGAGCTAAGATTGCATACTGCCCTGATGGCATGAAGGCACACTCTGATGAAAGAGACAATATGTAAGTAATAAAGTATGTAAAAGATAGAGATGGAAGTTATTCTCAGAAGGAAGGCACTAACAGAGAATAGTAAGGAGGAGTGGATACTAGGAAAGGGCTCCCATAGAAGACAGGATTTGAACTGAGTCTTGTAGGAAGCCAAGGAAATTAAGAAGCAAAACCGATGAGGGCAGCTCTGCTTAAAATGTCCTCCATGTGCCTCTTCCCCTATTAATCTTTCAATCTTTTAAGATTCAAATCAAATTTTAACTCCTACATAACACTTCTTTTGCAACAGGTCATATCATGTTATATTTAGTTGATAATTTTATACTCTGTGATTTCCATGAAGACAGTCTGTCTTCCTTAAACTTTAAATCTCTCTCAACACCTTGGATTCTACATGCTTGATAATTAATTTATTTAGAAAGTAGACTCAAAAATGGCTGTACTGCAACATGGCAAAGAAAGGCTTGTGTGATACCCAGAGTGAAGAAAGAACTTTGTCAGTGAAGGACATAGAGACCCAGAGGTGAAGAAGAGGTAAGGGGTTACAAAAGGGGGAAAACACCAAAGGCCAACTTTGCATATCACCGACTCCCCCCCCCCCAAGCCATGTTTCATTCCTTATATTCTCTCTGGCTGACTGTTCTCAATACTCTCCTCTAATGAGGCAAAGTGAAAGCTTCCATTTCTTTGTAAATTTCCCTCTCCTGGAGTGATTCATAGTGAGACCACTAGATTTGCAATCAGATGAAGTGAGATCAAATCCCATTTCTAACTTTTATTCAAGTCACTTCTCTGCTTACCATGGTCAGTTTCTTCAGTTTTAAAATTAGGATGCTGGACTACAACTAGTAAGGTCCCTTGATCCTAAGCTGTTCTCCCTACTTTGGAATAGCCTACACCCCCTTAATTTTACTATATGTTGAGGAGTTAGGAAGATTTGAAAATGATCTGTTCAAGGGAATGATTCAGGTCAGTTTCAGTCATTTTGTGATGGAGAGAGCCATCTGCACCCAGAGGGAGGACTGTGGAAACTGAGTTCGGATCACAACATAGTATTTTCACCTTTTTTGTTGTTGTTTGCTTGCATTTTGTTTTCTTTCTCACTTTTTTCCCTTTCTGATCTGATTTTTTCTTGTGCAGCATGCCAACTGTGGAAATATAGATAGAAAAATAGCTCATATTTAACCTATATTGGATTACTTGCTATCTAAAGAAGGGGGTAGAGGGAAGAGAGGGAGAAAAAAAAATTGGAACAAAAGGTTTTGCAAAGGTGAATGTTAAAAACTCTCTATGTATATGTTTTGAAAATAAAAAGCCTTTAAAAAATAAAATACTACTTGTAAAATAGAACATGAACTTTAAAAATAATCTGTTCAATGTAGGAACACATGAAGTAAAAACTGCAACAGACTTTCTGAGGCTAGGAAATCAAAAATCGATATCCAAGTAGGAGACAAAGAAACCCTTACTAATGTGGCTTGCATATGTCAGAGTTTGGCTAGCTAAAAATTTGCTCAATGTGAGAACAAGAAGGCAGCTTTATTATACTAAAAAAGGAAGAAGTTGAAAACAAAATCTATATCCAGCAGCAGTCAGCAATATTTGAGATCTAAGGGGGATTAAAGTAAACACTGTCCCTGCCCTCAAGGAGTTTATAGTCTAGTCAGGCAGAGAAAATGGTCAAGCATGGCACAATTAAAAATGAATTTGACAATGGATATTCATAGATAGTAGAGAGAATAGTCATCAAAAGCTTCTTGGAGGAAGTATCCCTTGAATTGGGCCTTGAAGGCTGGATAAATTCACTTTGGATAGACAAAAGCAAAGGAATATTTCAAGCATTTCAAGAAAGAAAGAAGATGGGACTGAAAAACCAGGACTTTATTATTATAAATACTTGATTATCATAAATTCAGTAAGTGAACCTAAAAATAATCTCCCTTATTGCTTAGGTTTTTTTTTTTCCCTCTTATTGCCCCACCCTGATTTCAACTAGTTCTCTTAACCTCCTTTCTTCTTTTTTTTTTCTTCAAAATTACATTCGTTTCCTATCCCTGAAAATGTCCTTATCTTCTTATCTCAATCTCCTCTCTTCTATATCTTCTTTCAAGTCTCAGATAAAATTCCACCAAACCCAAGAAGTCTTTTCCAGTTCTCCCTAATGTAGTGTCTTTATTTCCCCTATTTTGTCTTACCCATTTTTTGTTTGTTTGTTTGTTTGTTTTTTGAGTGTTGAGATCAGTGACTGTTCTTTGCTTTTCTTTAGGTCCACAGTGGACTTTGCACAGTGCCTGGAATCTAGTAGGTGCTCAATAAACTCCAATCAACTCCCAATCAGTTCCTAGTAACGTTTAACCAGTTCGGGAGTCCAGAAGAAAACTCAGTTAGACCACCCCCCACCCCCCAGCTGTTCAGGTACAGCCACTCCCTCCATCCCCACCCTCCCAGTCCCCCACCCCCACTTTCACTCTTGTTTTTTTCAAATGCCAATTAACAGGTGTCAGAAATGCTGGCCCTTGCTTAAGAGAGCCACGTCTGCATAACAACTCAACTATTTTGGCGATCCATCCCCCTAGGGCATAAATATGGTGGTGTTTGAGCCCTTGGGGCCCGTGGAGTTTACAAGTATGCAGCCCAGATCTCTTCATTGGGATAGTCCTTGAAGTCCTGCCAGAAAGCCAGGGGACTCCAGCGCTTTAATGTGCTCCCAAGAGCAGCCCTGGCTCCAGGACGCAACACCCTCTGGGGGCCCAGTGCTGGTGTGAATCTCAAACAGCAAGCTGACATTCCGGTGTGTAGTGTGACAGCAGATGCTTGGGGGATGATGCCAGGACAGCAGGTGACACGGGCGGCCGATAGCAGAGAGGGAGAGAGAGAAACTGGAGCGGCTTCCCGTTACATGTCCTCAGAGCGCTAAAAGATAGCATCAGGGTCGGGGGGACAGTTATAAAATGATGTTACAGAATCCGGATGTCCAGATCAAATTGAGGCCGCCGTGAGTGAGGGATAACATTCTGAGCACAGACGATACCAGTGTTCCCGCAGAGGAGGCACTGTATCCTCTGGCATCCGACTTGGACTAATCCAGGATTAATCACATTTCAAGCCAGTGATCCAAACTCTCTTCCAGCCTCTGCTGGGACCTTTTTTTTTTTTTTTTTTTTTTTTTTGGGTGGGGGGAAGGCATAGGAAATCGAGGAGGTGGGAGGGGGAGAAAAGTGATCTTTCAAGAAGTCCCTGGAATAGCATACAGAAACAGCAGAAGGCAATTTTATGGACTATAAGTGACCCTGCTGAAGAATCCTTTTGGAGGTGAAGCTACACTCCCCAATGTGAGTTGCAAGGGTCATGACCCTTGGGTAAACATCTGAAAAGCCAAATGGTGTCTCTGGGTTTGTCAGGGTATCTATGTTTAAATGACAGCTCCCCTTCATACTACCTGGGCATCCTTGGACAGGTTACATTTGGTCATTGTTTGGGTCCAGATTGACTCAGATTGTCTGCTTTGGCCAGAAACCCTGAAGTCTTCCCCTCCCAGTTTCATTTATTTAGATTTTTTTTTTTTTGGACTAGGTGAAAGAAAAGATTCTTTCCTTCAATTGTTACCTAACCAAAATCACTGAATGGGTATGGACTCAGTCAAATTGAATCTTGTTGAATATCTTAGCTTAAAAAGGCTGAGGTCTCCCATTTCCTCCATGGCCATCTCCAGTCATCTTAATCTGTGCCTTGCCACTGGACCCAAATGGTTCTGGAGGAAAAAATGAGGCACCCCACTTAAATCCAATTCACTTGCATGCCATGGCCCTTTTCCAGAATGGACAAACAACAACTTCACAATCTCTCTAGACCTCCTCCTCTGTAAAATGAGCAAGGGTTTCTGACTATAAGATGATTTCTAAGGTTCTTTCTAGTATTAAATTCAGTGATTTGAAAACAGAAAAGGAAGGAAAAAAGAGGATTATGACCAAAGAAATGGCCATAGGTGCTTGAAAGATGGATGAGTCTCAGGGTTGGCTTACCTCCTAAAGGCCACTAATCTATGGGAAAAACTACCATTTTTCCTCCTTTTTTAATCAAAGGAAAGGACAACAGTGACTTGTTTTTTGTGGTCTGACCCTTTGTGAGATTTAGCATATCCTTTGTGGGGATTGCTTGATCTTCTCTAATATTAATATTAATTATTCTCTCTAATATTAAAGATTTGAACCAGTGGTCCCCTACTTGCTTAGGGACCAAGGAGACACACAGGAATATGTCTGCCCCCAAGAGATACCATTTTGGATTAGGCTGGAAATTCTTTAGGAATGGGCATTCTAAAGATGGAAAGTAGCTATCCTTGGTGCCATAGAGAAAAGAGAAAGAATTCTTTGATTTACTCATTCCCTTGCTTTTTGTTAGCAAAGTGGTATAATGGATGGAGTACTGGAGCTAGAAACAGGAAGACCTGAATTCCACTCTAGTCTCAGATCCTAATTGTATGACCCAAGGCAAATCACTTAATCTCCATCAATTTCGGTTTCCTCATCTGTAAAATGGGGATGGTAATGCCAACTACCTAATAGAGTTGTTGTGAAGGTCAAATGAGATAATATTAATAAAGTGCCTGGCAAACTTTAAAATCATGCTAAACACATGCTAGTTTTTTAAACACAAGCAAAACATATTACATTTGGAAGGACTATCCAAGAGATTGACTAATCCCACTCTTCAATTATACAGGTAAATTAAAGAATCAAAGCATGCCAGAGCTGGAAGGGACCTTAGAAATCACCAAGGCCAAACTGGTCATTTTACAGAAAAGCAGTAAAGAGCAGTTACTAATTCTGTCACTAAAGAGGTTGCTTTGAATTTTACTACTGGGACACATTGGCTGTGTATTAATGAGCAAGTCACTTGCCCTCTCCAAATCCTAGTTTCCTTAGCTGCAAAATGGATGATCAGTGCCCTTAGTTTTTATGCACATGCATTATGTCCTCAGCTACTCACAATAACGTTATAAAAATTCATTTTACAGACAAGGAAAGTGAGGCTCAGACAGAAGGGATTTGTTTAAGTTAGCAAGTGGAGAACTTTTACTTTAGCTCAGAACCTTTGACTAATAATATTAGCTCTTTCAACTTTTTTCTCTTATATTATGTTGAGAAACTGAGGCCCAGAGAAAACAAGGGACTCCTAATCCCAGTTTCTGCAGCTGCAAAATGTATGGTAATACTGCTACTTCTTATGTACATGCATTACCTCCTTAGCTACACACAGTTACCTTATACAGATTCATTTTATGAATCTTTATAAACTGAGGCTCAAACAGAAATGATTTGTCCAAGTTAGCAAGTGGGGAATCTTTATTTTAGCTCAAAACCTCTGTAATGATAGCTGCTCTTTCAACTCTTTTCTTTTATACTATGTTGAGAAATTGAGGGCCTGACAAATTGAGTCCCAGGCAAATCAACTGCAGCTTAGGTTAGTGATTTCCAGATCAGAACTCTTTATGCTACACCCCTTCAACAGATATATTGCTTTATCCTGGCTAACATGTGGCTGTGTGAATGTTTTTAAATTGTTGAGGCTTTCTATTCCTTTGCCCCCAAATGATTATAAATGGCTCCAGGTTGGAAAATATCTATGTCTTTGCTTCTAATACTCATCACATATTTCTAGGCTTGGTGGATACTTTAGGGGGAGGTACCCGTAGGCTGATTTGAGATGATGGTAAGGGCTAAAGTCCCAAGGGTGCTCTGGGTGAACCTAACAGAGACAAAGAAATGGGTAAAGTCTCCTCAAATGCTGAAAGTTGAAGCAATTCACTTGTCTCAGTGGGGAAGTCATATCCTACAAAGGTGAATGAGGAAGTTTCCAAAAGGATGAGGTCACCTCTGACAAAAAGGAATGGCCCCTGATGGAGATGGAAAACAGGCTATTTCCTTCAACAATAGAAAACAATTCATTGTCTCTGTGCAACAGAAAGCTGGGGGTGTTTACCAGCAGGAAAGCTGTCCCTCCATAAAATCTGAAACCGGTGGAATGTTGAGAAGGCTGCTCATGAGGTGATTTTAATTTCGCAGAGCCTGTCCCTGGGCAGCCAAGGGGAGCGCTTCAACTCAGGGCCTTTGTCCTTTTTTGGGATTGCCGACTCAGGGGCGACCTTGGCTATTTTACTGATCATAATCACTTTTATATGTAACCGGACCTTAATTCATTTCGTAGTATGAGCTACGGAAGGGCGGCATAGATTAGAGAGCTATGTCTGTAAGTGACGAGATCCGCGCCTGGCGCACATTTGTAGGGAAATTAAAAATAAAATAAAGATCATCCGAAAAATGCTTGGACTGAAACCAACAGTCTCCTGACCCGTCACGCATGGAACTTGTCTGAGATGAACAGGACAGAAAAGTGAGACCTAGGCAGCCTATCCGGCCAAACTTTCAACCGGGTTTTGGAAGTTTGTCATAATTTATAATGGATTATTTTAGGAAATGAACTAGGATGCTTTGAATTTAGAAGTTGGGAAAGACTATTTTGGTTAAAACAGCCTCAGCAACAGAAAGTCTCAAAAATGTGTTGTCTTTTGTGGCTTATTCAGAAAAAAGAAAAAGAAAAAAAAAAAGGTTAATGATGAATCGTAAGCCCCCACCCATCAGATTCAGAATGTATTTGTCTCTTTCAGGGTTGTTTTTGAGATTCATTTTTACCTGGATGCAGTGATGTGAGAAGGAAGGGTGTGTATGTTCTGTCTCCTTTACACCATGCAGGAGCATGGCTTGGGTTTGGCAGCTGAGTTCATTTCTTAGTCTCACCTGTAACTTGTAGCTTGACTATTAGAATCATAGATCTCAAAGCAGGAAGCTGCCTCAGAAGCTAGCTATCTAATCCCCTCATTTTACAAAAGAGAAAACTGAGATCTTTAGAAGTAGTTACTTGCCCAAAGTCTCAGAGGTGTTGAAATTGAGATAGGTAACCATACTTACACAAAGCTTTTATTAAACACTAAAGGGCTGGAGCAACATCAAGTGCTAGGATTATAAATACAAACAAAAAGACAGTCCCTCCCTTCAAAGAGTTTAAGTTCCAATCTCAAAGGACCTGAAATGCCCCTCACTGGCAAGGGGAAGTAGTTTGGGCAGTCAAGACTGAAGTAGGTCTGAAGTGATCATGGCTAGTACTGTTGCATCATCATTTTGAACTCAGGTCTTTTGACTCCAGAACCAGTCCATTATACCAAGCTGCTAAAATATAATTATTTCATAATATTGTTTTTTGGAAAACAAGTCTATTCTCTATTCCATAGGCCAATGATATTTTATCCATCATGCTATTATATATAGTTGTATTTTATTGGTGGTGGCTTAACTCATAATATTGCTGAATCCAGGCAACAATAAATCATCAAACTTTGTTTCTACTGTATATATTAGATGGTTGGGAAAGGGAACACCCATAAGAAAGCTCAAGAAATGGCCTGGTCTTTTTCTCTGTAATCGGTGCCTTCGAAGAGTTTGGAAACCAGCCTGCATTTCTGGCATTTGAACCCTGGGATGATCTTCCTCAGTGTCTGTCTTTTGATCCACTGGCAGTGACAAAGACCAGGCTGGCTCCCTCTTCAGGAAAGTCTTTTCCTGGACTTTGGCTGGACTGTGGAAGCTAAATTACAGTGTGCAAATCACCTGCATGCTCAGACATTCAGGAACCCCATCAGACAAAGATACCGAATGATCCAATGTAAGCAGAGCTGTCTCTAGGGTATGGTGAGTTGAGGTGATGGCCCTGTGTCCAGCCAACTCTTCAGATCCAAGTCCCTGCCACCCTGTCAGGGCTGTACCTTCCCCCATCTCAAAGCTTCAGTGACTGTCGATCAGGCAGTAACTCAGGAAAGCAGAGGATATGAGAGAAGGAGGCAGTTCTATCTATTGCTGTTACAAAAACTTGAGACTCAGATGTAGACTATCAGCTGAAAAGCATGAAACCTTGTTAAGCTAGAAAGATTCACTACTCCCTCCCCCCCCTTTTAACCTTTTCACACTATTTATTGAGAACTTAAATACAAAATAGGAAAAACAATTACCATGTACATAGCAAAATATGAGAGGATTCAAAATATAAAGCAATATATTTTCATTTCAAGAGAGTCTATATAATAACTACTACATGTGATCACAGTTGCTTTCTTGTATATTTTCTTTTGTTCTCTTCTGTGAACTTTTTACTTTATTACTTTTTTTCCCTTCTTCCCTTCTTCCCCCACCCCAAGATTATGTTAAGTGCAAATATACATACACACAGAAATACATACATACATGTATACATATATATGATGTGAGTGATGTAGACACTAGCTGATGGTAGGCACCAAAAGCTGGAGTTCAATCATGTGAAGAATTCACAATGGCCATTCTCGTTGGCAAAAGGTAGATTTATTTAGGTAAGAGGTAACACATAAAATGAAGGGATATAATAGATATCAGGAATGGAATAATATGAAATAGAATTGGGAAAGCATAGAAAGGGATTTTTGATAATGTTGGAAAAGGCAGTTTCCCTAATGGAACTTGCCATTTACCAGGAGAAAGAAAACACCCCATGAGGTTGGGGTATGCCCTTAGCTATCAGACTAAATCCTGAAAGGGACTTAGGACTCCAAAAGAGTAAGCTAGCTATAAGAAAAAGAAGTGATCTTAGAAGAGATATCACAAGGCATGGGGTAGGGTGGTTTAAGAGAGGCCATATGGCATGAGGGAAGATAAGGAGAAAGACACCATGAGGCTGATCCAAAGGAGAGCAGCAGCAAAGTCATGGCTCATAAGCAGATTTTACTGGGAAAATTTAACCTCAGGCATGACTGGGATTTTTTACAGGACATGACAAGATGAGACTACTCAAGAGCCCAACAAAGGTGGGTCTTAGGGGTTTGACATCTAGATTTGACTGGAAGATCTCCCCAGATGGTGCAACCATGGAGCTAAAGTGATCTCTAGTAGTGCCTTCTCCCTGCCTGCCTCAGGGATTAGTTCTTTAGTTTCTCTCTGGCCAACACCATTCAGGACCTCATCATGCACACATAAACATATACATAAATATCTATAATCATACCTGAGGTGTATGATATGGGAGACAATAGCATAGGACTGCCCAGTACAGCATGTCCTTATCAGAGAAGGTGTTATACTCTTTGGGCAAAGCAGAATTAAATTAGCTCAGAAGAAACACAAGATGCACAAAATTAGAAAAGCTACCCCAAATGTTCATATGGACTATTTGTGTCTGAGCTCCTTATAATTTGAAG
This sequence comes from Myrmecobius fasciatus, assembly GCA_023553655.1. Taxonomy (NCBI): domain Eukaryota; kingdom Metazoa; phylum Chordata; class Mammalia; order Dasyuromorphia; family Myrmecobiidae; genus Myrmecobius; species Myrmecobius fasciatus. The sequence continues at coordinate 130,320 of JAJPUD010003721.1, forward strand.
TTGATTTTAATTTGATCAGCCACAATTGGGCACACTGTAACTCAATTCAACAAAATGATGTTATTTTGGTCCTCTGAGAATGAAGGCCAACAATCAACAACCAACCAACCAATCATACACATATATACACATATATATTCATATGCATCCATGTAAGACCGTACTGTACTTATTTGTCCTGTGTTTCTCTGAAGGTAGATAACATCTTCCTTCATAAGTCCAAGTCTTTTCATAATTTTCTAAATCCATCAAATCATCACTTCCTACACCACAGCAATATTTCTAACCTTATATTGCCTAGTTTTTTTTTACATATTCTAAAATTATATTGATTATTATGGCTGACATGTAGTATAATTTCCCTATTTTTTCTTTTGATTAAACTTATTTTTGCTATAACTTTGTCTGAGATCATGATTACTATCCCTTCTTTTTTTTAACCTAATAAATTCTATTCATTATCTTTATTTTATGCTTATATGTATCTCTTATTTTCTGTTCTTCCTGACTCCTCTGCTTTATTTCTACTTATTATTTTGCCCTCCTATTATTTAACTTATTACCTCCACAAAGATCCCTCCTTTTTCCTCTCCCCCTTTCTCCTTGCCCTCTTGCTATATGAATTTACAAGATTTTTATAGATGTATATATATATATATGATACATTACATATATGTATATGTTGTTCCTCTTTATCCCATTTTCATTAATCTACACACTCTTATTTATTCACACCCTCATTTCTTTATAAATTTAGAAGACTCTTATTCTCTTCTAAATGTATATGTTGTTCTCTTTTTAACCCAGATCTAATGTGAATATGGCTTCCTCCAAAAATCTCTCCTTCATCCTCTTCCCCCTCCCTTTCTTGTTTTGTTCTGAATATAGAATAATTCTATATACTTCTTGGTATACATGTGTCATTTCCTCTTTAACTCATTCCCATTGAGAGTGGGATTCCAGAACTACCAGCCCTTCTCCCCCATCTAATTACTCTGTGTCAGTTCGTTTCTTCCTCTTGTCCCCCATTTGTATAAAGTAATTACTCCTTTTACATTTTCCTAAATGGTTTTGTTTATCCTTTTACACACACACACACACACACACACACACACACACACACCACATCATGGGACAGAAGGATGTATGTGTCCTAGCTTCCATCACTTGTGAATCATGGGATATCATTGTGAATTCTGCCTCTGTCACCTGGGATGTCACTTAAATTGTCTGGCCTTCGGTTTTCTCATCTGTAAAATCAAGGTCTGGGTTAAATGGTCTCTAAGGTGTTTTCTAAGCCCCAAGTTGTTATTTCAGGATGTCTAATGTGGTTCAGTGAGGTCTCTCCATCCTAAATTCACATGACTCAATCTTCAAATGTGAGCTTCTTCACCTAAGATAATTGAAACGTAATTACACTTGAAATTTTCAGAGGAAGAGGCCAATTATGAACCTGGGTCACCTTCTTCAGCAGGATTTCTCTTCCCCCTTGTTCTTCCTCTATAACTACAACTAGTCTAATAGAATGCCTTGAAGAAATGACAAAGATAGATAATCAAAGACTCACTTTTTTTTTTTTTTTTACAAAGCGTTCCCCCAAAGCCAGATAATTAATGACTCCCATTGTTCTGTAATAATAGAGTCCTATGTTGAATACCTGGAAACAAAAGCACTAACCATGAAATGCATTTGCATTTGAGCTGCTCTACTGACTGTGTATATCTCTCATTCCTCATTTGGAGACCTTAAGATGACTTTCCTCTTTGTCTCCCAGAAAAGAGCACAGCAGAGCTAAAGATCTGCTACCTTGCTTTAAAATGGTCAGAGATTAAGTAAGGATGACTGTGGTCTAGGCTGTCCCCTGGAATGTATTTAGCAATTTCAGATTATCTGAAAGGGGGAACATTACTGGTTTTTCATTGTGCTTCTGGTCAATGAAGCATAAGCATTAGCCCCAGGAACTGGACTTACAGTTGTAATCAAATAAGGAAGACTCACAGGGCAGGGAGAATAGGATCACAAATCTAAAGCTATCCTCATTTTACAGATGAGGAAACTGAGGCTCAGGTAGGTAAAATGTCTTGCCCCAAATCACAAAGGTAGCACATGACAGAGGAAGAATTTGAATCTAATTTCCATTACCTAAGGATCTCTTATTTTATCTGTGTGTCTATAATCCCTTCAGCTTTTTCCATGGAAGAGAATCTGAGATTGCTTAGCATATTACAGGGGAGGGGTTACATGGTCATTTTTACTCGGTCTACAAACATTTTTAAACAAACCAGACCTTTCTGGCTTTTAGTTTCTCCTACTTGCCAAGCTCCTTGAGGACAGAGTCTATTTCCTTTTTTTCCCCCTAAGCATTTTCAGATATCTAGGAGTTCCTAGTACTTATCCTTGACTGTGATAGTCTTCAAAAGCCCAGGGTCACTGACCTTCCACCTGAAGCATCAGAGTTGGAATTTGTGGAAGAATACATTTCCCTCTTTAAAACAAGGATTTTCCTTTTTTAAAAACCAGACTTAGGGTTTCATCAGTGTAAGGAGCTCCCAATATGGAATCCTCTTCCACCTACTCAAATAAATCAGTATCTGCTTTGCAACCAAAAGTCTTCTTTTAAAAAAATTTAATTAAAACTATTTATTTACAAAACATATGTATGGGTAATTCTTCAACATTGACCTTTACAAAGCTTTCTGTTACAAATTTTTGCCCCTTAGTCCCCACCCTTCCCCTAGATGGCAGGAAATCCACTTCATGTTAATTATGTTAAAATACTTGACAAATCGAATATATGTATACATATTTTCAACTTATCATTGTTGTGCAAGAAAAATCATATCTACAAGAAAAAAAACAGAGAAAAGAAAAACAATGCAAGCAAACATCAATAGAGAGCATGAAAATGTTATGTTGTGGTCCACATTTCATATCCCTCTCTCTGGGTGTATATGGCTTTCTTCACTGAACAATTGGAACTGTAACCAAAAGTCTTAAACCATTTCCTGGGGGCACTGAAAAATTGACTAGCTAGTTACCCATCCAGGTTTCATCAGAGACAGGACTAATACCCAGGTCTCTTTTATATAAAGACCAGGTCTTCATCCACTATGGCATAACGGTTCCCAAAATGGAATACAAATTATCAACAATCTTTCTAAAGTATTTTTGAGGTTATAAAGTTTAGCTATTCTGTGAGGTGGTTTGAATAAAAATTAGTATATCCTGTTTATAGATGTGAAAGCAAAGATAAAGTCACAATTATTTCTTGCTACACTAATACATTTTACCTTGATGGGTTAGCATTTCATTTAGAAAAAAAAAACCTAGCTTTTTTCTTTACAGAAATACTTAGCTTTAGTGTCTATTTCTGCTACATTTTAAACTGTATCATATTTAGGTTTAATCAGTTATTTGGATTGTATAAAAAATGATCAATGAGGAAGATGTTTTTCTCTTGGTTTCCTGAATGATATTTAGATTGGAAGAAGTTATATAAATTTAACCAAAATCTTTACTCTAATAACTATATTGAAATTTTTATAGAGGGGGCTTATATTTTAGGAAAGTTATGGGTGAGTTAACTTGGTAAAAACATCCTTTATTTTTATTTTTGGTTTTACTGATTTAACCAAATTTCTCTTTCTAGTGTCCACATGCTTAATGTGTTTAGGGAAAATGAAACAAAACGAGCACATGAAAATACCAGCTTCCCATGGATCATATAATTATTAAGTGTCTGATTAGGAATTACCAGAATATAGGACTTTTGACTCCAAGACAATGCTCTTTTTACCAGCTGCAGCCCTCCTGTGACATATAACAATGCCAGGAGAATTAAAAAAACAATGTTACTGTTGCTCAAGAGTACTACTTGAGGCATTCTTCACTTTAGGGAAGAAATGTCATTTCATACTACTTAGTACAGAAGTGATCAGAGAATACTAATGCTGGAAGTCACTTGTTTTCTAACATAAACTCAAGGCCCTTAGATATTAACTGAAATGCTCCAAGTATTATTCGATTTTTATAATCTGCAGTGCTGGGGTAACCTCCTGAATGGTTTGATTTCAAGAACATCAGGATAATCTCCCTATTCCAAAATACAACTGTCTCTCTATCTAGCAGATGCTTACAATACCACTATAAATTCATTGCTTTGGCTTTATCTCTCAAAACGTTTTTTTAAAAATAATAATTTTCTCTAATTACATGTAAAGACAATTTTTAATTATTAAAAAAAAAACTTTGGAGTTCCAAATTTTCTTTCTCTTGCTCTCACCTCCCTCTTTCCAAAGATAATAAGCAATTTGATAAAGGTTATACATGTTCAATCATACAAAATATATGATCATGTACCCAAAGGAGAAAAAAACTCACACACACACACACACACACACACAAAAAATTTGCTTCAATTTGCATTCAAACTCCATCAGTTATTTCTCTAAAGGTGGAAAGTTTTTTTTTTTATTCTTTGGAAATATCTTGAATCATTGTATTGCTGAGAATAGCTAAGTCTTTCACAATTCATCATCATACAATATTGTTGTTATTGTGTATATTGTTGTCCTGGTTCTGCTCATTTCACTTTTTTTTATTAAAGCTTTTTATTTGTAAAACATATGTATGGGTAGTTCCCCAACCTTGATCTTTACAAAGCTTTCCATTACAAATTTTACCCCCAGTCCTCTCCCCTCCCCTAGATGGCAGGAAGTCCACTACATGTTAATAATGTTGGAATACTTGATAAGTTGTGCAAGAAAAATCCTATCTACAAGAAGAAAAAAAAGAAAATCAGAGAAAGGAAACACAATGCAAGCAAACATCAATAGAGAGCATGAAAATGTTACGTTGTGGTCCATATTTCATATCCCTCTCTCTGGGTGTATATGGTTTTCTTCAGTGAACAATTGGAACTGGTTTGAGACAATTCTTTGTTGCAGAGAGCCATGTCAGTCAGAATTAATCATCATGTAATACTGTTGTTGCTGTGTATAATGATCTCCTGGTTCTGCTCATTTCACTCAGCATCAGTTCATGCAAGTCCCTCCAGGCCTCTCTGAAATCGTCCTGCTGGTCGTTTCTTACAGAGCAATAATATTCCATAACATTCATATACCATAATTTATTCAGCCACTCTCCAATTGATGGGCATCCCTTCAGTTTCCAGTTTCTAGCCACTATAAAAAGGGCTGCCACAAATATTCTTGCACATGTGGGTCCCTTTCCCTCCTCTCAGATCTCTTTGGGATATAGGCCCAATAGAAACACTGCTGGGTCAAAGGGTATGCACAGTTTGATAACTTTTTGAACATAGCTCCAAACTGCTCTCCAGAATGGTTGGATCCGTTCACAGTTCCACCAACAATGTATAAGTGTCCCAGCTTTCCCACATCCCCTCCAGCATTCATCATTATCTTTTCCTGTCATTTTAGCCAATCTGACAGGTGTGTAGTGGTACCTCAGAGTTGTCTTAATTTGCATTTCTCTGATCAATAGTGATTTGGAGCAACTTTTCATATGACTAGAGATGGTTTTAATTTCATCATCTGAAAATTGTCTGTTCATATCCCTTGACCACTTATCTATTGAAGAGTGGCTTGAATTCTTATATATATATATGAGACAATTCTCTATATATTTTAGAAATGAGGCCTTTATCAGAACCCTTAAATGTAAAGATGATTTCCCAATTAGATGCTTCCCTCCTAATCTTGTCTGCATTAGTTTTATTTGTACAGAAACTTTTTAACTTAATATAATCAAAATTATCTATCTGGTGTTCAATTAGGAATTCCGGATCTTCTTTGGACATAAATTTATTCCATCTCCACAGGTCTGAGAGGTAAACTATATTACGTTCCTCTAACTTGCTTACAATATCACTCTTTATATCTAGATCATGAAGCCATTTAGATCTTATCTTGGTATGTGGTGTTAGGTATGGGTTAAGCCCTAATTTCTTCCACACTAGTTTCCAATTTTCCCAGCAGTTTTTGGCGAATAGTGAATACTTATCCCAAAAGCTGGGGTGTTTGGGTTTATCAAACACTAAATTGTTAAATTTATTGCCTAGATTATCCTGATAACCTATCCTATGCCACTGATCGGCTGCTCTATTTCTTAGCCAGTACCAAATGGTTTTGATGACCACTGCTTTATGATATAGTTTTAGATCTGGTACAGCAAGGCCACCTTCATCTGCCTTTTTTTCATTAATCCCCTTGAAATCCTTGACCTTTTATTCTTCCAAATGAACTTTGCTACTATTTTTTCTAGATCTGTAAAATAAGTTCTTGGGAGTTTGATTGGTATGCCACTAAATAAGTAGATTAGTTTGGGTAGTATTGTCATTTTTATTATATTTGCTCTGCCTACCCATGAGGACTTAATGTTTTTCCAATTGATTAGGTCTGATTTTATTTTTAGTTCGTATAGTTTCTGACTGTTCCTTGGCAGATAGATTCCCAAATATTTTATACTATCATCTGTTATTTGGAATGGAATTTCTTTTTGTATCTCTTGCTGCTGAATTTTGTTGGTAATATATAAAAATGCTGATGATTTATGTGGATTGATTTTGAATCCTGCAACTTTGCTAACATTGTGAATTGTTTGTAGTAGTTTTTTAGTTGAGTCGCTAGGGTTCTCTAAGTATACCATCATGTCATCTGCAAAGAGTGATAATTTGGTTTCTTCATTACCTACTCTAATTCCTTTCATCTCTTTTTCTTCTCTTATTGCTAAAGCTAACATTTCTAATACAATATTAAATAGTAATGGTGACAGTGGGCAGCCTTGTTTCACTCCTGATCTTATTGGGAATGGTTTTAGTTTGTCTCCATTATATATGATGCTTGCTGATGGTTTTAAATAGATGCTACTGATCATTTTAAGGAAAAGCCCGTTTATTCCTATACTCTCTAGTGTTTTTAATAGAAAGGGGTGTTGGATTTTATCAAATGCTTTTTCTGCATCTATTGAGATAATCATATGGTTTTTGATACTTTGGTTATTAATATAATTAATTATGCTGATAGTTTTCCTAATATTGAACCAGCCCTGCATGCCTGGTATAAATCCTACTTGGTCATAGTGTACTATCCTGGAAATGACTTTCTGTAATCTCATTGCTAATATCTTATTTAAAATTTTTGCATCAATATTCATTAGGGAAATTGGTCTATAGTTTTCTTTCTCTGTTTTCACCCTACCTGGTTTAGCTATCAGCACCATATCGGTATCATAGAAGGAATTTGGCAGTATACCTTCTGTCCCTATTTTCTCAAATAGTTTATATAGTATTGGAATTAATTGTTCTTTGAATGTTTGGTAGAATTCACATGTAAATCCATCTGGCCCTGGAGATTTTTTCTTAGGGAGTTGGTTAATAGCTTGTTCTATTTCTTTTTCTAATATGGGGCTATTTAAATATTTTATATCCTCTTCTGTTAACCTGGGCAATCTATATTTTTGTAGATATTCCTCCATTTCATTTAGATTATCAAACTTACTGGCATAAAGTTGGGCAAAGTAACTCCTAATTATTGCTCTAATTTCCTCTTCATTGGAGGAAAGTTCTCCCTTATCATTCTTGAGACTTAACAATTTGATTTTCCTCTTTCCTTTTTCTTATCAAATTAACTAAAGGCTTATCTATTTTGTTGGTTTTTTCGTAGAACCAACTCTTAGTTTCATTTATTAATTCAATAGTTTTCTTATTTTCAATTTTATTAATCTCCCCTTTTATTTTCAGAATTTCCAATTTGGTATTTAATTGAGGGTTTTTAATTTGTTCTTTTTCTATTTTTTTAATAATAAGCCCAATTCGTTGATCTTTTCTTTCTCTATTTTATGCAAGTAAGCATCTAAAGATATAAAATTGCCCATTATAACTGCTTTGGTCGTATCCCACAAATTTTGGTATGTTGTCTCATTATTGTCATTCTCCTGGATGAAATTATTGATTGTGTCTATGATTTGTTCTTTCACCCATTCATTCTTCAGGATTAGATTATTTAATTTCCAATTAACTTTTGGCCTATTTTCTCCTGACCTTATATTGCATGTAATTTTTATTGCATCATGATCTGAAAAAGATGCATTTACTATTTCTGCCTTTCTGCGTTTGATTTTTAGGTTTTTATGCCCTAACAAATGGTCAATTTTTGTATAAGTTCCATGGACTGCTAAGAAAAAAGTAAACTCCCTCCTGTCTCCATTCAATTTTCTCCATAGATCTATCATACCTAACTTTTCTAACAATTGGTTTATCTCCCTAGTTTCTTTCTTGTTTATTTTGTGGTTTGATTTATCTAATTCTGAGAGAGCAAGGTTGAGATCCCCCACTAGCATAGTTTGGCTATCTATTTCTTCTTGCACCTCTCTTAATTTCTCCCCTAGGAATTTGAATGTTATTGCACTTGGTGCATATATACTTCGTATTGATATTGCTACATTATCTATGATACCCTTTAATAAAATACAGTTTCCTTCCTTATCTCTTTTGGTTAGATCTATGTTGGCTTTTACTTGATCTGAGATAAGGATTGCTACCCCTGCTTTTTTTTGTTCACCTGAAGCATAATAGGTTATGCTCCAGCCTTTTACCTTCAGCCTATATGTGTCACTATGTTTTAGAAGTGTTTCTTGTAGACAACATATTGTGGGATTCTGGGTTTTTAATCCAGTCTGCTATCTGCTTCCGCTTTATGGGAGAATTCATCGCATTCACATTCACAGTTAGAATAACTAATTCTTTATTTCCTGCCATCTTATTTACCTAAGGTATGTTTTTCCCTTTTCTTTCCTCTTTCTCCCTTCCCCCCTCCTCAGTAATTGGCTTTTGATGACCCCCTCCCCCAAACAATCCACCACCCTTTAGATCCCCTCCCCCTGTTTTTACTCCTTTCCCCTGATTCTTCTATTTTCCCTTCTATTAGTTTGTCCCTTTCTTTTCCTCCTTTCCCTTCCACTTCCCTCTAGTAACAGACAAGTTTCTATGTGAAATCAAGTGTCTGATACACACTTTTAGAGCCCAACCTGATGAGAGTAAGATTTACACAATGCTTATCTCCCTCCCCTCTTTCTCTCAATTATATTAGGTTTTCTTTGCCTCTTCAAGAGATTTTACCTTGTTTTTACCTCCTTTTTTTAGATCTTATTTTACCACTTTTACCCTCTTCCCCAGTATGACGACCTTTCCCCATCTAGTTCTCTTTTTCATATTATCAAAGTAATATCTAGTTAATTATACCCCCAAACTTTAAGTATCCCCATAGTAGAAATAAAGTTCTCAAGAGTCCTTTACTTTTTACCTTTTTATGCATTTCTTGAGTTCTGTGTTTGGATGTCGAATTTTTTGTTCAGATCTGGTCTTTTCATTAGAAATAGGTGAAATTCACCTATATCATTGAATGACCATCTTCTTCCCTGGAGGATAATGCTCATTCTAGCTGGATAGGTTATTCTTGGCTGTAATCCAAGTTCCTTTGCCTTTTGGAATATCTGGTTCCAGGCCCTTTGATCCTTCAATGTGGAGGCTGACAGATCATGTATGATTCTAATTATTGATCCTCGGTATTTGAATTGTTTCTTTCTAGCTGCTAGCAGAATCTTTTCCTTGGTTCTATAGTCCTGAAATTTAGCCACGATATTCCTTGGGGTCTTAATTTTGGGGTCTCTTTCAGGAGGTGATCGGTGAATTCTTTCAATGGTGATTTTGCCTTCTGATTCTACAATCTCAGGGCAATTTTCTTTCAGGATTTCCTGGAAGATAGTGTTTAGATTCTTTTTTTCATCATGGCTTTCAGGAAGTCCAATAATCCTTAGATTGTCTCTCCTAGATCTATTTTCCAAGTCAGTTGTTTTTCCTAGGAGATAGTTCATATTTTCTTCTAATTTTTCATTTTTTGGTTTTTGTTTGCCTGATTCTTGAAGTCTTATTGAGTCATTCACTTGCATTTGTTCAATTCTTATTTTTAAAGTGTTGTTTTCTTCAGTTACCTTTTTAAGCTCCTTTTGTAACTGGCCAATTAAATTTTTTTTGTTCATTTCACTCTTTTTCCACTTCACTAATTTTATTTTTCAATAAATTGGTGTCTTTTTCATATCTCTTTTGCAGGGCATCATATCCATCTTGCACTGATTTCAGTTTATTTTCCCATTTATCCTCCAGCTCTCTTTTGAGGTTCTTTATGCAATCTTCCAGAAAGGCCTTTTGAAAAAGGGACTCGTGATGGTCCTTAATTACTTCCTCTGGAATTTTGTCTTAAGGAATCTCAGGATCTGGGGTCATCCCTTCTTTCTCTTGATAAAAGCTGTCTATGGTGAGAGCTCTCTTCTGCTTCTTCATTTTTTTTTTTAGACAACGTGGATGTCTCTTTAATGTAGGGAAAAAAACAGCGGCTGAAGTTCTTTGCCCTGGGGCACTTCAGGGAATTAACTTAAGGTGCTGGGCCAGTGGGGGCTAGGACTAAGTCCGAATTACTCCTTAAACAAGGCAAGTCTGTCAGAACACCTGCCCCCAATCAGGGCAGATTGTCCCGAGCGTCTCAGATAAACTCCAGGTGTTTGGAATTTGGAGTTTGGAGTTTCTGACATGCTGACCTGAGTCCCACCCTCACTTCCAGCCTGCACCGAGACCACTGTTTATCCCTCTGTCTGAGTTAGACAAACCTGATTTGAAGTTCTTCAGAGATATCAGCAAGCAGTGTCCATATATTTCTGTATTCGTTGACTTGAAGATCAGTTCAGAGGCTTATTTTATTGTTGATTTGAGAGAAGATCGGAGGAGGATGCAGAGAGTCACCTTTTTACTCCGCCATCTTGGTTCCGCCCCCGCTCATTTCACTTTCCATCAGTTCATAAATTTTTCCAAGATTTTTTTCTGAAATTAGTCTGCTCATCATTCCTTATAGTACAGTAATGTTCCATTATAATCCACATACCATAACTCGTTGTCCTTCCCCAATTAGTGGGCATTACCTCAATTTCCAATTCTTTGCCACCACAAAAAGAATTAATATAAATAATTTTCTACAAATAAGTACTTTCCCCTTTTAAAACACCTTTGGAATACAGTACTAGTAGTGATATTGATGGATCAAAAGGTACACACAGTCTTTTTTTTCCCCCAAGGCAATTGGGATTAAGTGACTTGCCCAGGATCACATAGCTAAGAAGTGTTATGTGTGAGAGGCCAAATTTGAGTTCAGGTCCTCCTGACTTCAGGTCTGGTGCTCTACCCACTGTGCCATCTAGCTGCTCCAAGTACACACAGTCTTATAACCTTTTGTGTATAGTTCCAAAATGCTCTCCAGAATGGTTGGATCAATTCAAAAAGAGGCATATTTTTAAAAATATGCATATTATTGGGAGGGAAGACACATTAAAGGAATTCAAGCTAAGAAATTAGTGACTTATTATTATCTGTGCTTTTCTCTTCAAGGAAGTCACATTTACTGTCTAGGAAGAAATGAAGATTAAAAAGAAACATTTCTTTGTTAACTTCAAATTTTTACCTGAGGCTGGTCCATTTTGTCAGATGATTCTACCATGAGTAAAATAAGGAAATATTGGAGATCTCCAGAAAATTTTGAGTTAACTACACCAAAAAGTAAGCTAGTGCAAAAGACAAGCATTCTAAGAAAATGACATTGACTATAAAGCTAATATTTAGATTAGTCCTTGAATAGCTAGGAAAAGAGCATGGTAGCTATTCATAGGAAAAATTGATTATTTCAAAATACTGATTTTGAGAGGATAAAAGGACTTTATTTTATAAGAAGCCAGACAGTCTGACACATAGAAGTTTCTTTTACATGAGTAAATAAATGTATTTAGCTTTACAATTGATTCAGAGGATTGTAAGTTGAATTTATTATTAACTACTCAAATTTCCATATGTATATTTAAAAACAAATAAACTCAATGCAACTTCTAAATCATTTTGAATAAAAGATATACATTGTTACCACCATATTTTTTTCACTATCTTGTACTTCTAAGTGAATTTTCTAAAAATTCTAGACATTTTCTAAAACTAAATTTTAAAAGTAACTCAAGATAACAGAGGCTGTTTCAGATCCCTACCCAGTACTCAAACTGTATGAATTCAACAAACATTTAAGTGCTAACTATAATGAATTGTGCTAGTTATCAGATAAAAGATAACAGTCTCTTCCCTCAATGATCTTGAAATCTAATTGAGGAAATATTGCATGTTTTAAACATATAACTATGATACAAGACAGATTCTATTAAGAGCAATGTGGAGGGTCAAAGTACTATGAGAAATCTGAGATTTGGAAAGATCACTTTTAACTGAAGGGTGAGGGGGTCAACAGAGTGGGGAGGGAGATCAGGAAAGGCTTTATAAAGCAACGTATTCCCTCAGGGAACAGAGTAATTGAGTTATTCTGTAAATTATTTCAATTTTATAAAGAGAGTTTCCATCACTGCTCTCCTAGAAATCGTATCCAGTGAAGTTCTACCAGTCTTGTGACAACCTCTAATTTCTTTTTCTTTTTTTTTTTTAGATTTTTTTATTAATTTTTTTTATTTGCATAACATATGTATGGGTAGTTCCTCAGCATTGATCTTTACAAAGCTTTCCGTTACAAATTTTACCCCCAGTCCCCACCTCTCCCCTAGATGGCAGGATATCCACTACATGTTAATTATGTTAAAATACTTGACAAATTGAATATATGTATACATATTTCCGCACTTATTGTTGTGCAAGAAAAATCATATCTACAAGAAAGAAAAATCAGATAAAGGAAACACAATGCACGCAAACATCAATCGAGAGCATGAAAATGTTATGTTGTGGTCCACATTTCACATCCCTCTCTCTGGGTGTATATGGCTTTCTTCAGTGAACAATTGGAAGTGGTTTGAAACATTTCATTGTTGAAGAGAACCACGTCCATCAAAATTGATCGTCATATAGTATTGTTGTTGCTGTGTATAATGATCTCCTGGTTCTGCTCATTTCACTTAGCATCAGTTCATGCAAGTCTCTCCAGGCCTCTCTGAAATCATCCTGCTAGTCATTTCTTACAGAACAATAATATTCCATGACATTCATATACCATAATTTATTCAGCCATTCTCCAATTGATGGGCATCCATTCAGTTTCCAGTTTCTAGCCACTACAAAAAGCAATCTCTAATTTCCTAAGACAGAGTTCACAGAATCTATCACTTAGATGGAGAAAATACAGAGAAATCATGCATTTTCCTTTCTCTTTTTTGGCATAAAATTTGTATTTAAGAAAATATTTGAAAGTTGTTCTTTACTCTCTTGGTCACAACCAAAAACAACAATAGGCATTAAATGGCTACTATATGCAGAATAGGGCAGCTAATAGTGTAGTGGACAGAGAACCAGCCTTGAGTTAGGAAGATCTGAGTTCATATCCACTCTTAGAGACTAGTGTGACCTTGATCAAGTCATTTAACTCTGTTGGCCACTGTTCCTCATCTGGAGAAGGAAATGGCAGACCACTCCAGAATCTTTGCCAAGAAAATCTCAAATGAGGTCATAAAGAGATAGACATGACTGCAATGACTGAACAGCAACAACAAATATGCAAAGTACTGTGCTAGGCACTGTAGAAAACACAAAATTTAGATTAAAAATAGTCCTTGATCTCAAGTAGCTTACATATTTAGAAGGGGGATAAGACGTGTATGTATAAAGCTACAATACAAAATATTATATGAAAATAATTGAGGGTGCCCTTCAATCATAAACTGGATTGGATCCGTGGACTACTCATTGACTGGACTAACCTTTGAAATATGAAAGAGAAAGGGAAAGAACCTTGGGCTGAAAATCATCCTGAATTCTAATCCTAACTGAGGACAGGTATGTGACACTTCTCTGTCTTTATCTAGAAAATAAGGAATAGCAATGATCCAAATAAGCAAACTTCACAAAGTCTATGAAAGTACCTATTCTGTGTATCACATGGTGTTGGGCATTAGGAGATAGAAAAACAAAACAGGACATACTCTCTGACCTGTAGGTTATTACAGAGAGGGGAGAAGTTGGTTGGAGGGCTATGAGAAATATACAAATAATTAGATTATAAATCTGTACATGATAAATTCAGATAACCAGAAATGCATTAGTGATTCAAGAAGAGTTAAATCAGGCAGAGGGGATATGTCTTATGGAGTTTTATGGAAGGAGAAATCTGAGTTGAGTCTAAAGGCAAAAAGTTCAAAAGTTACATGTATTGTTCAATTTAAGCACAGGAAGCAACTTGAATCAAGGGCACAGATATGAGAGAGGTCCTGAATGAAGTCACAGAGTGGCAAGCAGACTGATTTATCTAGTGAATACATAGTACAGAGAGGTCAGGGACATGGCTATAATGCATTACTAGAGAAAAAGAAGACAGAAGTCAATAGCCCTCAGAATTCTCTTGCTATTATATGCATTGATAGTTTGCTTTAAAAGGAAGGGTTATTGAGGTTAAAAAAAGTTTCCTTACGACAATGTCCCTCAATCTTTTTTTTGCTCATTAGAGGAAGTAGAGTCCAAAGGACATTTAATTCTGTGATGGATTCTAATAAGACTCAAGAACTGACATGATGTCTTTAGGTAAGCTAAATGGTCTAGGAGAGATGGAGTCATTGAGTTGAGTTCAGAGAAGAGAAGAAATCAAAAGAAGAGAAGCAGTTAATAAAAGAGTTTTAAGAAGAGGTTGAAGTCAGCATAAGCCTCTCTACTGAGATAGCTTGATTGAGAGAGCTGGCTGGGGCAGCTATTAAGAGCACAATGAAGATTTTAGCTGGTATGCTGAACTCTTTTCAGCTGTAACCTTCTCTTCTAAGGGAAAACTCACCAATCATACCAACTCCTAGACATGGAAGGCTGAATTACAGGTGCCTCCAAAGTGGCATTTCAATGGAGGCAGTGTAGGAAATTGAGAG